>CP142459.1:56762500-57072500 GCA_038049695.1 Cinnamomum chago | reverse complement strand
ATATTTCAAAAAATAAATTTTATAAATAATAACAGTAATAGGCTCTAATAGTCTTCTTTTGTAATAATTAATATAAGAAAGGGGAGAAAATGAGAATTAATATAATATAATATAAACTTATATATATGGAATCTCAAATTTAAATAATATAAATACCTCTAAATCTTTGAAGGCCCCTTTATCTTGTCTCTTAATGACTTGATCTTTTGCCCTCCAAAAACTTCTTAGAGAGAGTGAAAGAGTTGAATGCTTTGAGATAGAACTAGAGAATGTATAAAGAGAATGAAAGAGTTGTGTAAATTGGTGAGGAATGAGAATGAGAGGGTTAAGGTATTTATAGACTTTGTAAAATGACAAATGACACAAAATACCCCTTATATGACCGTTTTATGGCTGTTTGGGGGGGGGGGTAAAAGTGATTTAAAAAAAAAAAAAAGTGGATTGAACCGTTGGGCGGGCTGGCGGGCTAGCGAGCCTGGCAGGCTGGCGAGCCAGTTCCAGCGTGCCCAGCGGGCCTGAAGCACTAGCCCACGGGCCTGGCGTGCCTGGCGGGCCAACGGGCCCAGCGACCTCGGCCACGGGTCGTGCCGTTGGTTCGGCCCGGCCCAGCCCATTTGACATCTCTAGGGTGAAGGAACTGCCGTCAAAAGCAATGTTTGGGCGTGTCAAGGAGGACAAAACTCGTGGGTTGGACCATGGGGCATGGGTGCCACTGATGCTCATGTACACGAAGGCAGACATCCCAGTGTGCCAGCTCTCTGTCCAGACCGAGATGGATGGGACCCACCACTATGACATAGGGAAGGCATTGGCCCCTTTTAGAGATTATGGGGTCCTTATAATTGGCTTAGGACCTAGGTGATGAGTACCTGGGGCGACTAGGACAAACCCCAAAAATTGATAAGGGTCCTTTGGCCATTCCCAAAAGACTAAAGACCGTCTCACCCTCAAAATATTTTCTATCTATATATGTCTCCTTGTTGAAATTACAAATGCTTTGGAGTAAGAATAAAATATGAAAACTTAAAGAACCCATCAAGCCAATACCACATTCCAACGTCCTTGCCCCATTAGTATGGAGATCTCCATTTGAGTCGGTCTCACTATTGGATTAATCATTTGATAAAAAATAGAAATAAATATACATAAAATAATATTAATCACATTTTTTTTATGAAAAAGTCAATCGAACAGTAGGATTAATTCTGATTCTCGATATCGTATATATTTGAAGACCTTTATGTTGTAGGGCTTAGATTCAAGAAAATGTGCTCCACTGTAATGTTCCGCTCTTTTTTCTCAATATATGTCTAAATGCAATGAAAAGCTCAATGTTGCTCAAAACACGAGTAAAACCATATAAGAACGAAGAGGGTGGTTTGGATGCTTTACACGTAGCCTCATTAAACAATATTGGTCATTCGATCTCATTCATCAAATCAAAAGGCCTTTTACGTGTGGAATCATAGAAATTATAGAAATTGAGCTTTAACTACTTATTTATTCTTCTTCTTTTAAATGCATTACATTTTTTCTTTCACTATTTGTTGATGTAGAAAAAAGTTTAGCAAAGTCTAAAATATTCTCGCCCCACCCAAATAAAAATTTTAGATCCGCCATTGTTTGTGTTCCTCTGTGTGTGTGATTTTAGATTCATATTTATTACTTTCTGTTTGTGTTTTGCATTTCACCCATCCTAGTTAGGTGGTTAAAATCCTAACATAGTCATGGAGGGTGGAGAGAGGACCCATGAAGACCCACGAAGGAATGAGAGAAATGAAGAGGAGGAAGAGTTTAGACCTTGAGCTTTGACTGTTTGAAGATGTTTTTTTTTTTTTTTTGTTGAAGAGGGAGAAAGCTATATAAGTCTACATTCCCTTGTCTGTGTCTATGTACTCGTAGTCCCTTGAATATGTTTTAAAAGAAATGCAACTCTACCTTTTTCATCTCCATGGACAGAATTATGTACAAAGGAGGAAGAAGAATAGAAATAAACATTGAAGGTCGAGCAGCAAGAATTGCCCGTTAGCATGTTTGGTGTAGAGGAAGAAAAAGAAAATAAGAAGAAACGCCCGACGCCCATGTATACAGTATACATGTGAGCGATGATGATACAAGTTACAAACTGCTCAGCAAAACAACAGGAAATAAAATTTTGAAAAGAAATATATGAGTTTACTGTAGATTGAATACTAAATCGTTTCAATTACCCAACATGCAATTCACAGTAACTTGGAAGAGAGAGAGTTTATTTATTAAGTGAAGCTGAAGCAGCTGAATAGGTGACAAAAAAGTCCTGCTTTAATTGACGGCAGAGCAGAGCAGAGAGCACTACACTGTACGCACACCCATCACCTCTCCTTTTCCGCTCTCTCTATATATCAAATCCATCACGTCCTCCAGCCCAGCGACGATTTTGTATCGGCAAAACGGAACAGAAACGGTGAGAGAAAAAAGCAGATGAAATGATGAGAAATGGCCTCATTACGTGTGGGAATATCTTTTTCATTAGGCGTTGGATACTCTAAATTGCCCAAGCACTTGTACCATTGTACACAATAGACACGAAGAGCATTCCCAATTGGACAAAAAGGTCATCCCTCTCTCCTTCTCTCTCACACACTACGCAGAAAAACTCCCCATCTTGTCTGGATTGATATGCTTAAGTGGATTCTCAATTTAAACACTTCATCTTCATCAAATTCTCATCCCCTAGAGCCTACAGTCATGTGGTCATCAGGTGAAGAGACCCACCAAAACAACAGCAGCAGCAGCAACAGAGTCTATTCTTCCTCCTCCAAATCATCCTCTTCGACATCTTCCTGCCCTTCTCCTTTCTCATCTTCTCCTCACCTCTCAAACTCAAGAAAGAAAACCATGGAAGAAGTTTGGAAAGACATCAGCCTCACCAACCTCCAAGACAAACCAACTAGAGAAGAAGGCCCCAGAAGCAGTAGCTTCAGAAATGTCATCTTACAAGACTTCCTTGCAAGACCCTTCAAGGAAACTCCTACTAATACAGTCCCAGATATAGGCCTTTTTAGTCCCTCCCCACCTCCTCCCACAGTCCTCAGCTTGAATTCAGGCCCTGATTTCCACTACCTCGATCCAATGGGCTTCAACCAGAACGAAAGAAGTTCCCAGATCAGACCTCTATCTCATCATTGCTTCAACAACTCTAGCTCCTCTAATATCTCATCTTCCATCTTTGATGGGTCTCCCCCAGCCACTCTATTCGATGCGTTTCATTCTGGGTCAGGGTATAAGAGAGTGCCCGACTCAGATAACAACTCCAATGATAGACGCTTCAAGCGCATGATCAAGAACAGAGAGTCAGCTGCTCGATCCAGAGCCAGAAAGCAGGCATGGGTCTTATTTCTGTTTCTTTCACACAAATCTGACTTGTTTCTATTGTGGATCTCTGTTGCATAAGAGTTTGGGTTTTCTTGTTATAGGCATATACTAATGAGCTGGAGCTTGAAGTAGCCCATTTGATGGAAGAGAATGCCAAGCTCAGAAAACAACAGCAACAGGTGATGAAAAATAGGAAAGACTCATTTGCTATTTTAGTATCTAAAGTCTCTGAACTTCAATGCAAGCAATCTATATGCATATTCATATATGTATATGTTTTTAATTCATGGGCATCTGCCCCGTTTGGGACAGAGAACTGACTGTTCTGTTATTGTATTTTTATTTTGTTGTTTTCCTATAAGCAGTTATGTGCAGCAGCTTCATCTACCCAGTTTCCTGCAAAGCACCGTCTCTGTAGAACATCCACAGCTCCATTTTGAGAAGTTTTTTGGCAGCTGACCTTTTCTGGGGTTCCCCTCTTTATTTACTCTTCTTCATTGTACAGCGCTAAAACAGTGTAAAAAAAGGAAGGAAAGGCAAAAGCCATTGGAGGGACTTGGCTTTTCTCATGTGTAAGAAGTGAGCAGTGCCTATCTCACAAGGTGGACTGTTATTTCCATATTCATGTTTCAAGATGTTTGGGCCTTGGTGAAAAACTATGAAGTCTGTTTCCCTTCCCAAACAAGATTGGAATTTATGGGAAAACCTCTTTTGGATTTTGCAGCATGCATCTGTTTTATTTATATATATATATATATGTTTTTTTTTCTCTACATAGAAAGGTTACATAGCAACATAAAAAAAACCCAGACAAAGTAGGGATAGCTAGAAAGAGACACAAGAAAAAAACAGAAATTGAGAAAGAACAAATCAACCCAAACAAAAACACCATGAAACTGCAGGCAGTTCACTTGGTTTCTCTATTCTTTTTTATTCTACAGATGGGTATGAAATTATGAATTGCTTGAGGAGCTTTCACAGAGAGAGAGAGAGAGAGAGAGAGAGAGGTGTTGATGTCACTAATCTTCATCTCCTTATCTTCTTTCTCCATTTTAATTATTGTAGCTTCTGATTGATTCATTTTCTTGTGGGTCTCTCTCCCTCTCCCCACCCTCTTAAGTTTCCAATCGAATTTAGTTGCTTTCCATATTGGATCTTGACTATCATGCCACGACTAAGATATGTTGTGCCCACGCAGTGGAAGACTTTGCTCTGAAACGTCGGCATTTTGGCTCTTTCTTCAGGATTCAGATGCTTATTGAGTGGTTGTGGTGTGCTTTAGTAGATGAGTCATAACACTCATACATAGGGATTTGGCCCATGTTCTTCTTAGCTTATTATTCAGTACTGGTGGAATTTTATGTCGCAGCAATGCAGAATATGGTCATAATTCCTCTTTTTTTTTTAGGGGAAGGTGGGGTGGGGGCTGAGAGAATATAGTTATTATAGTTATAGTTCATATGGGTCTCAATCCACTTGTATTTGGACTTTATCAGTTGGGTCTGTCTCATTGGTATATTCTAGATAATTATCAGTTGGGGCTCATTGGTATATTAATATATTATAGTGGTGTGAAACTGATATTGCACCATTATTTTATGTTGGTTTCTTAGAAGGTGGTAGTTGGTAATCTAAGGTTGACCCTGTCCCACCATCTTTGTGAGAATTGCCCTTCAGGTTAAACTTATAGGTCAGGCAAGTTGAGCATAAAGTTAGGTTTTTAATCATATGGTTTAGGTGCATACTGGTACAATCAGGCCCAAGCCCATTAAATAGGTTTAAGAGATGTCCAATTTGGGCAAGGCTCTGAATAGGCCCACTTGCTGGGCCCATTATCACCCCTTTAGCATTTTCAACCATGTAGATATTAGATAACTCTATACTCTATAGTGTCCAGAACCAGGCCTATTATTAATGAATGGATCTTTCCAACCCCTTATCTGGTTGGATCGGTCCTGCTGAACCCCCCAGGCTATCACACAGGAAACTCCTTGATGTGCCCACTTGGGAGATTATTCTCCTCCCTGGAACATTCGGGCGGTTTAGAAAGTTTAGTCTAATTAATAAGAGCTAATTTAATTAAGATCTAAAATATGGTCATAGTTCCTCTTTTTTTTTTTCTTTGTTTTTTTAGGGGAAGGTGGGGTGGGGGCTGAGAGAATATAGTTATTATAGTTATAGTTCATATGGGTCTCAATCCACTTGTATTTGGACTTTATCAGTTGGGTCTGTCTCATTGGTATATTCTAGATAATTATCAGTTGGGGCTCATTGGTATATTAATATATTATAGTGGTGTGAAACTGATATTGCACCATTATTTTATGTTGGTTTCTTAGAAGGTGGTAGTTGGTACAATATTGGACACACCCATGTGGTACTTTTATGTTTCGGTATAAATTGGATATATAGTTATTGGGGAGATATGCTTTTATAAGATATAGATATGAGGCTCTGATAGGACCATATTCGGTTATTGATTCCACTTATGGCACCTATGGATGGTTATTCGAGCCTTCCTCACAATAAATTGGGTGGGGGGATAGTATGAAATTGTACTCCCTATCAAATTAAACTTCATGTGAAATTTTTTAATATGTATGATTGCTAAAACTTGAAGGGCTATAAATTTGTATTGATTCATGGTTTGATTGAGATGATTTTTCAACACATTATTTGGGGGGCAATGAGGTGGTGTTGGATTTTATCTCTCATGCTTGGGAAAGTAATATGGTTTTGGTGGGTCTCATGTTTGATCCATTGCAATCAAGCATTCTAGAAGTACTAGCATAGGTTTTAAAGAAACCTACTAAGATTGTCTCTTACACCACCTGTTTGACACGTGGTTCCTTTTTACTTGTCGTTACGTAACGACAGGAATTTGTGCCGTCAAGTGGCTGGTTTTTCTTCCTTCACAAGTGGAATTTTCGTCCCCGACAAAGGGACCCCTCCGGTTGCAAGACGACTTGGACTAAGTCACTAAAGGCTATGTAAAGCATCATGACAACCATATTGTGTGAATGGCTCGGTCCCTACTGCAACACTAATTATCTATTTGACTAGGGAATTAGATCTGATAGGGTTATAAATGAGTCGGTTTCTATCTCGGTCTATGATGGATCTGGAACTGAAACTGTTTAAGAATATGGTGGAATCAAATTCAGACTCAGAACCGTTTAGGAATCGGTTTTGTTGGCTTAAGAACCAGAACCATATGGTGGGACGGGTCTGGATCCAGGTCCGAAACTAGATAGAGAATGGTATTAAAAAAAACATGATTTTTAGAAGAGAATTTCAAAAACTTAGATAATATGTCGAGTCTCGGGACCACGGGTCCAAACCGAGGTGAAACTGAATTCAGACTCATTTACTTATCAGGGCCTAAATAAAGATCTAGATCCAGTTTTTAACTGGTTGGAACATCCGAGTAATCAAAGAGTAGGGGACTCATTTACATCCATAATGTCTAAGAATCGAACATTGGGCAGTCGGGTGACTTGTAGGTAGGCATGTTAATGGGACGGGTCGGGCCTGAGCATGGATTGTCCAATCTCGTCTCAAATATTAGACGGACTTGCCGGGGGTTGTCCAATCTCAGCCTTAAATTGAGCGGGCCTATGTCAAATCCCATCCTGTATAGGCTTGGGATGAGCATAAGCTTTGTAATTTTTATCAATGGAGACGTCTTTTTTCTTCTTATTGGGTGAAGCTCTATTAATAAAGATGATAATGATGGCCGGATAAGGGGCGAACCAAATTTTAGCTTGATTAAATTTAAAAATGTCTAAATACTAGATAGTAGATGTATATTAAGTCTTCAAAATAAATGGTGATAAATCTATCAAAAATTCCAAATCTAAACTCAATAGTGGATCCGGTCAAAGTATCAAATTGAGTCCACTGCCAGTTTATGGTGTGGGTTTTTGTTGTGGAGTAGAAAGTGATTGAATTCATGAGAAATTGTGAAGGAAAGAGACATTTTGGGGGAGTTTTTGGAGGGTTCCCATTGAAATATATAAAAATTAGTAAAATAACATTGCCGCCGGGCCTGAACGGGCCGGGCATGCTCTGCCCTTTCTCAGTCCTATTTTAACCGAGCTTTCAAATAATTGTTCAAGCCCAGCACGCTGGGCTCAATTTCTTTTAAGACCCTATGTTTTCAGGCCTGGGACAGGCCGGGCCGGGCCGGTTACCCATTTCAATGGGTTAAATTGACAGGCCTACTTGTAAGGTTGCAATCCGATCGAGGAATACTTACTGTCCGCATACCTCTTATAATTATTTTCTTTTTCTTTTTTTTTTAAACAAAACTCACACTAACGGAAACAAAATAAAGGGAAACAAAAAGTAGTTGGGATTTGTTACATTTGTATGAAGAAATTATGAATTAGCTCTTAAAAGATGGGGGTAGGATAAAAATTAAGGTTAAGCTCTTAATAGATTAATGTGGGTTGTTAAGAAATTTCCAAAAGTGATTCACATGATGTCAATTTTATTTTTGACAGAAAGTACCCTTAATCATGATGTCTTTGTGTAGTTGCCTTGTTTTTAAAAACCTGCTACACTTTTATTACATTGAATGCATTTTATTCTCATGTGTGATTTGCCATGAATACTAAATGCAAAGATGAGAGAGAGGTGTGGAAAGATGAAGAGATGGGTTTTGTTTTGTAATGGGCTTGTGATGATGGATTTATTTTATTTGTGAATATGGATTTAAAAGGATGATATTTTGAAGAGTGTGCAGTGTAGAGAGATTAGTTTTGGTTGTAATGACTTGTAATTTTTTTTTTTTAAATGTGAATATGAGATTTTTGGAGATCGTGAAGATGAATTCTATACAGGGAGGGATGGATCTTTCAATTCACCTTCATCTTCACCTTTTATTGCGAAAAATCAACCCCATCTGATTGATCTTTCTATTCAACTTCATCTTCACCTTTTATTGCATAAAATCAACCCCATCAAATTAGACGCTTAATGAACATAAAATTAGAGATGGCGCTACATCTTAAGAAGCTCACTGACCAAATTAAGGTGCAAAGCTGGACTCTACATGCAGTTCGTGCATATATATATATATATATATATATATTTTAAATGGTAACAGAAACTTTCATTAAAGAAAAAGGATAATACAAAAAGAGAAATGGAAAGGGAGGTATAAGAGTAATGTACTCCACCCAACCAAGTTTACATAATTAAATCCTCTCAAGAAGATACCCTGTCAACCCCTTGTTTAACCAAAGTATCAATCATGGAGTTAACCGATCTTAGCTCGTGACTGAAAATAACAGTGATAGGGACCGCCAACACCCGAATTTCATTAAAATTGAATTGAGGTTTCTATAGATTGATCTTCTGATTTGACACCCAAACGATTGTATTAGAAGAGTCGCTTTCCACGATAAGAGACTCTTAGAAATACATTGTGAAGCATCGGGGAGCTTTCAAAATAGCTAGAACCTCACCTTCATTGAAGTTATAGACGCAATATGCTTAGAAAATATAAGAAAGATATTATCATTACTATTGCGAAGAATACCCCCAACTCCTATTGGCCTTGGCTTACGTCTTGTTGCACTTTCGACATTGAACTTGAGCACACCATGAGGGGGAGAAGACCAAAGAACCGATGCGGCCCAATTAAGGAGATGTAGTTCGTGCATATAAAATTCTCTATGGTGCAAATACTTAATCTAAAGCCACTATTTACCTAGAAATTCCCCAAATAATATCATGATGCTTTCATAAAGATTTCCAAATTTAGAATATTAAAATAAAACGATGATAATATTAGAATAAGGATTTAAAAAAATGAGGAAATCATAAAAGAAAATGCTTCTTAACCAAATGTTTTAACATCTAAATGGCGACTTGTCCTAAAAGATTAACATGACAAATAAAAACTCTTGATATCTCCCATTTGACTCATTTCATAGCCTTGTATAATTGCTTATTCAATGGCCTCAAGATGAAGTCCCCTTCACCTAGTGGCGCTTTGACTCTCTTCAGAATTCTAACATTAGGTAGTCATAAAAATAATTATATATTAAAAAAACAACCCATATTTATAAAGAGGCATTTCCATTTATATATCTTAAACCCTGATAATAAGAATGGATCCAAGTTGGTCCCACAATCTAAGACATGCGAGGAATGGAGGAGACCATGGTCGATCTTGATTAGTCATCTGGGTGAAAGGCAGGGTTGCTAGCCAGCCGAGCAACCCTACGTTATCACACTGGTCTTATTTAGATCCTAATTTATGAACCTATTTTAATCTTAATAAAAACATTATGTTTATTAAGAAACTTTAAAGCCTTGTGAGGGTAGAAAGTTAGAGATGAAAAAAAAAAAGAGAGTCTTCATACTTTAAAGCCTTGTGAGGGTAGAAAGGTAGTTAATGCTAGTTGATATTTGTCGCGAAATATGGCGATGGTAGAGACAGTTTGAGGCACATGGGCCCCATAGATTTCGTGGTCACTCCTTTTAATGATTCCAATACACCCATCACCCATCGATGGGTCACAGCTTCTAGCCAATTTGCTGGCTAGGCCAAACTGGGGGAATAAAAGATTGCAACCTGACTAACTTTCCATTGGGCCCCATCAATTCCATGTGACGTTTGACACTGGATTTTGACACAACCAAAAGCGACGGCTCGGCTCCTTTTGGCAAAGTCAAGAGTGTGGGCCCACTCTTAGAATTCCAAACTAACCTTTAAGCAATGGCATGCATTTTGAGTCGTAAAATCATGCTCTGCCACATCACCGTAAATATTTTAATGAGTTGAAACGATATCCTCTTAAGGATTTTGACCGGTAACCATGAGTGGAGCCAACTATGATCTCCTGGGACTCATGATGGGTCCACTCACGGTCATCATCGAGTAAACTCTCACAAGATTAAGACTCTGAAGAGTTAGATGGGGAACAACTGCATGTGATTATGGTAGGTGTTTGCGGTGGCGTGGCGCACCGTGATTGGTCCACTTACGGTAACCGTGCGCCAACTGTGACAACAGATTCAGACTCCAAATTTTTTTATTACAATAAAAGGCTTTCGATTCAATTTTAACGTGATGTTCTCGTATTTTATTTTAAACTTAAATTAATTTATTGTTAAACCCTAAGTCCTAAACCCTAATTTAAATAAAAATGTAGTTTGTAAAGATGAACTTGCTCTACCACACTGGGGCCACAGGGGAATTTTACCCGGCTTTCTCTCCTGGGCCCGTAGGGATTATTCTGACCAAAAGGCCCGGGAACCCTACGTTATCAAAAAAAAAAAAAACTAGCTGGAGTTCTTCAAAAGGGCATTGAGTTGAGTACGACAGGTGTGTTAGGTTCTTGACTTTCAGAATGTCCAAAAACCCTAAAAGAGTCAATTTGATAAATAACATTTCTAAAAGAACTTTTGGATTGGCAAGTGGCCGAGTTGGCATACTATTGCTCAACTCAATGGCTTTTGAGTCGAGTGGGTTTGTTCAAGTTAGAATGAGTTGAACCGAGTTTGAGCCAAGCCTTTTTTTTTTTTTTTTTTTATGTCTAAAGTGAAAGCTACCTTCTGTTTTACCAAATTGCTTACAAGGCGACAGAGAAACTTTGCACCCACCTGGTTAAAGTCATTGTCACCAAAAAGACAATTTAATGAAAGGAAGCAATTATTTGTTATGCAGGGCTATCTACTACAAAAATACAATTGGGCAAATGTACAATGGTTTGGACCCTTCAAGGTCATAGATGAACCAGACAGTAGTGTTGGCCATCTTAAGACTCCTCTTAGACACACCTCCAAAATAATCAATTACTTAACCAACAACCTTGCCTCAAATCATGTATATGTAGGGTTGATGTGCATCAGGGTGGACCCAAGTGTTAGCTCGGCATGATTTGAGAAACCCCTGAGATAAAATTTTAAAAGATTTAATTCTATTATTTAACTTCTTCACTTGACCATATACCACCCCACACAAACGAAAATTCTGTGTCCGCCATTGATGTGCATGGATAGTAATCAACCCTAGAAAATAAAACCAACTAACTAAGCAACCCATTGTTTTCAGGTCTATTATTGAGTTGGTCTGCATGGATAGCAATCCTTGAAAATAAAACCTTATTGGATTTTATCACCTTTTGCCTATAGTGAAAACTTCATCTAAAATGGATGAGCTTGAATATATATAGTTCTACAAAATTAAGCCAACATCACATCATTATTAGGCCTGAAGCAAGACTCATGAATGGCTTGAGCATGATGGATTTGGGCCTTTAAAAAAAACTTGTCTGCAGCTTTAAACTTATTGTATCTCAGACCTGGGTTTATTGTTGATTGGGCCTCAAATAAACATTTAGAGGGTTTACTCTGGACTAGACAAACTTCGTTCAAGACCAGGCCCTGAGTATGTATTCATACCCTTTACGACTTAACTGGTCTGGGCTTAGTTGGGCTCGAAATGAATGTAGAATGCTTAAACTAGGCTTGAATTACATGCCAAAATGGGCCTTAAGTTGATGGGCCTAGCATAGACTAATTTGAGCTTGTTGAAACAAGTCTAGAAGTTGGGCCTAGTCCAGACGTTCATCTGATACAATGTCATGCATCATTGTCCTGAATTCCAAAAGGCCCAATTTTGGTTTGGATTTTGTCTTAGCCTAAGTAGACACTAGCACAATAAGCATGGTTATATCAATAGCATTTCAAATTGAACAACCATAAATTTAAAAATTAAACGAATACTTGAATGCACCCATGGTTTGTATAAGGATTCTAGCCCATATAGTTGTGTTTCTTGACCATTTCTGCTTTAATGCACCCATAATTTTATGCCAAACCATGACATACTATAATCTAGATCACATAATTTGGAAAAGCAAATTCTTAAGGCAAGATCCAGGCCATGAAATATACAGGACATCTATGATTATGCATCACAGCATCATGGGTTGCCTTTGGAATAAATGAAAAAAAGAAAAGAAAAAAAGACGAGAATTTCTTTTCCGTGGACATAAGTGGTTTTGCCGAACAATGTGAATCTCATTGTGTTTTTGTGTGTGATTGCTTGATAGTTTTTTTCTTCATCACGGTAGATTTTTCTGCTCTGCCACTCCCTACACGAAGCAGATGTTTAAGATAATAATCATCTAATCTTCTCAGAAGTAACTCCTCTTCGCCGGAAGGATGATGGCTTCATTTTTGCTTAGTTGATAAGGCTAACAGGAACGTTCTCTGCTCCATCAAGGTCAGCAATCTAGAGAAAATTCTTTATAAGAAAACTTGTTTGAAGTTGATTATTCCACTCAACTTGAAATTAAAACTTTCTTAAATAGGAAATTCCAAACTGTGATCGATGAATGAAAGGAGAACATCCATATACAGTAGTAGCATGGGACTAACAGAATTACATCTGAGTTTTACAGCCCACACCAGGACGACAATCTACAGCTGTAGGTTAAAAAGCAATTTCTATGACAAAATCGTATACTGAATTATTGATAGCACTGCATGGTTCATTCATTTTCATCCGTATGCATGACTGTCACCACCTCATAAAAAGGTTCTTGAAAACACAACTTCCATATATAAGATCCCCCATGCTTGAGCCACCCCTGTAAATTAGTAGTACGTACCAATTACTCAAAAACTAACAACCCAACATCAACTTCCCCCCACCCCCGACCTCCACAAAGATTAAAAGTACTACATGTTAGAAAATAAATGAACAGGATCCGTCTAGACTTTGATAATCAACACATATTATACATCCAACATAAATCATACCTGTCGCAATGGAGATGCGGGAGATGGATGGTCTAGATCTCCAATTGGGTGCTCGGACGGCCCGAATGATCTTTAGAAATTTTCCCCTCTATGCCTCCCTTGTAAACCTCTCGATGATACTTGGTTTGGTTGATGATGGTGGCTAGAGGAGGGACCGAGGCTCTCTTTAAATAATACCTTATGAGAATCTAATAATTATAGTAAATTCTTAATTTTATGCCTCACCTTATCACAGAAAACCATATATAGAAATAAATCATTTGACCTCATTAATAGGAATCTTTATTGGGTCTAGATACAATGAACTAAGGATTTTGTAATAAAAATAAAACATACAAGTCGTTGCAGGGCCACCTCGCAAGATTTGTTAACATTCTCCCACTTGGGCCAAAACAACAAACTTTTTTTTATGTAAGAAAAAAAAATTATTTAAAATAAAATGACTCTTCCTTGGTTAGACTTTTTTTTTTTTTTTTTGTTAAAATAAAACTTGAAGAGTGCACTCTTTTATAAAACAGACTCATACTATTCACTTAGTCAAACTTTATACTTATCAAATGAGATGAGTTCACTACATCATTGTTGAATGCAGGACCTAACCATGGTCATAGTATAATAATCCCATTTTTCTAAGTCATTTAACATAGTTTCCTGTACAGATAGATGTATTGTATTAAAGTCCTTATATCTATTCAATGGTCCACTTTACTATTAAAAATTGAATGTGCACAATTTAGTAGGTAAATGAAACAAGAAACGTTATTATTAATAAATGTCCACACAAACTTTAATGCATTAAAGAGAATTGACTAGGCCCATATAGACTACATGATCTTTATGTTAGATTGTATGGACTTAATCCATCAGATGATGTAATAAATTGATTAATTTCTTTATTTATCAATAAAATCATGCTTTCCTTTCATGAGATGAATGATGTTTTATTACTTAATACACATGACCAATACACATGATATGATGGTTCATGAGATAAACCGAGTCCCATTAGTATATTAGATGTGATATATGTATATGGATGGGATGTACATACGAGAGACATGTGTCACAAATCTTATGCTTAAATATCTTCACAACCAGTGATGAGACTGAACATCTCATCTGATAAGGTTGTAACACTTTGATCACTATGAGATAGTGTGATTTGTCTCGATCATCAGAATGTAAGATTATGGATCATAGTGCTGGTACATTGGATGTATTGAAGGACCATGAGAAGCACCTTATGGAAATTTGTTTCGATTCTAAAGTCAGCTCTCATAATTCCCTAGCAATAGGCTCTCAATCCTGAAACATTGATGAATTCAAGTTTCTATCTATTCATTTGCTTTGAGTCACTAATGAGTGCTTTGAGTCACTAATGAGTGAGGTCAACGCCTCAGTGTTTTGGGTACGTAGTAGTAGGACTGTGGGAACATCTAATGGTCAAGATGAAATTTATCTATGTTATCCCCTTGTGCTAATTAATAGATTTGTCATTAGTAAGTGCGCACCCATCTCGATTAAGAGTTAATTGGATGGTATTGATGATCATTGTGATTAATTGAGGCTCAAAGATATTAAGATGTGGATCTAAAATTGGATGGGACAGATTTATTCCAATTGATCCATGGATATTGATAGAGGGGCCTACTTGTGGTAATTGGGAAGTTTAGGGTCTTCATTGTAATTTATTCCAAAGACTAGAGTGCAATTGCATTTATATAGTGGTGTTATTTGTAATTAACTTTTGGCTCGGATTGCATATGAGATGTGGGGTCGCGGTGTCCCAGTTGAAGCCAGTTTTCTATGGAATCCCTAGTGGTCCCCACGCTAGCCCAAGTTATTAGAAATATACTAATCCTACTCGAACTCCAAAAGAAATGAATTAGAAAGTTACTATTTCTATTTGAAGTGGGACTTCTAATAGTGGTAATAATAAGTTACTAATTGTTGTGGAAGTGAGACTTCTATAATAATTAGGAAGGAGAAAGTTACTAATTATTTTGAAAGTAGGACCTCTAGTTAATTAGTAAGAAGAGGAAGTTTGAAAAGCTATAAAAGGAGACATAAGGGGGTTGGACGTCCAACCTTGGAATTCACGCCCAGCCCCCCTTTGTGCAAGAGTTGCACATCTCTTTCTTCTCTATTTTTCTCTTATAGTTCCTTGGAGTTTCTAGTAGGGTTTTCTCTTGGAGTTTCCACCAGTCTTCTTGAGAAAAGAGATCTAATAGTGGGTCATAGCGTGGAAGACAACAAGGTTTTGGAGATCCTAATTTGCTTCAAGAAGAGTTCTTGTTCAAGCTACTTGTCTTCCTCCCATTAGAGCACTACCGGGCTCCAAATGTATAATCTACTTATCTATTTGTTGTGGATTATTTTTGGATGCATGGTGTTGCTAATTTCTATCTTTTAGATAAGTTTTATTGCTGTACATGATTGATGAGATGGAGGGATTGCATCTCGAATGTGGTTTATGGCCTTATGGGTACTTGATCCCTGAGTCAAGTGGGTCAAAAGTTTTGAAACACTTATCCATGAGGCCCACCTATTTCCAACAATTGGTATTAGAGTCATACCTAATCTCTAATTATGTTAGATCATCAATCTAGATCTAATCTTTACATAAGATGCGAAGATGATAGACCTAGGGCTATGTAAGGATCAATTATGATTGGGTTTGCTTACTTTTGTAGTAGATTCATGTTTGAAATGTCACAAAAGGGTTTAACTATGATGGAAGGATGGTAGGAAGCCATTAGATGATATTTGGAATCATTAGAGAGAGTTTGTGATCAATTGGCTTAAACTTGGAAAAACCTAGATTTTGAGTCTTCGTCAGGTCGGCCAGCCGACTGTAGACAGAAAATTTTTAATTTTTTTAATCCGAATTTTCTTTTGGGATCCTATCTTTCCACTATGGTTTGGCAGCTTGATTTTGTGAGTTGTTTAGTTGTATGTGATCCTATCTTTCTACTATTGCGCTTTAGTTCATTCTGAGGACACTGTTGTTTGCTGAATTTTTCACCTTTGAAGATGCGGGCTGCAGTTGGATTACTGTCTTGCATCTGAAGCCTCTCAAGAACCTTATCTATATATGCTCTTTGAGATAATCCTAAAATTTGTCGTTTTCGGTCTCAAAATATCTCAATGCCAATGACAAAAGATGCTTCACCAAAATCCTTCATTTCAAAGTGCTTAGTAAAGAACCATTTAGTCTCTCGAAGAAGAATAATGTTGTTGCTAGCCAATAAGATGTCATCCACATAAAGCACTAAGAAAATGAAGTTGCTCCCACTAGCCTTCAAGTATATACACTAATCAACAATATTTTCTATGAAACCGAAAGTAGTAATCACTGCATCAAACTTCAGATACCACTGCCGTGAAGCTTGCTTCAAACCATAAATGGACCTCTTTAATATGCATACCATGTCCTGCATTAACTGCATTTATGAACCCTTCAGGTTGAGTCATATAAACTTCTTCTTCTAAATCTCCATTAAGAAATGCAATCTTTACGTCCATCTGGTGAAGTTCTAAGTCAAAGTGTGCCACCAGTGACATGATAATTCTGAAAGAATCTTTCTTTGAAACAGGTGAGAAGGTTTCCTTATAATTCACTCTCTCTCTATATATAAAAACCCTTCGCTACTAGGCTTGCCTTGTAGCATTCTATCTTACCCTTTTAATGTCATTTTATTTTGTACACCCATCTGCAACTTATTGGCTTGATGCCTTGTGGCAGCGGTACAAGGTCCCAAACGTTGTTTTTCTTCATTGATTCTAGTTCATCAAGCATTGCATTTTGCCATTGTGTTGCATCGACACTCATGTGGCTTGTAGAAAAGATGATGGGTCTTCGTTAACTCCAATGTCAAAGTCAGACTCTTGAAGATACACCATATAGTCATCTAATATGACACTTCTTTTTGTTCCTTGAGACCTCCTGAGTGGCTATGGTGGAGGTTGCTCAACGTGCATGGGTTCAGGTACAACATTCTCTATTGGCTCATCCTGTATAAGTGTCTGTGGACTTATAGGCTCTTGAGTTTGTGGCATGACTACATCTGGATCAACATATGTAGGCAATTGAAAGCTCAGGTTGTCTGTGTCCAATGGAACAGGGATGGAGTCTTGGACTTCTTCAAATACTATATTTCTGTTTCTAGTGCTTCCACTGGTCTCGCCGTCTTCTAAGAACTTTGTATGAGAAGTTTCAACGATCTCCAAATGATATGAGGGACAATAAAATCTGTAACCCTTTGATCTTTCTGGATATCCAATGACGAAACAATTCAAAGTCCTTGGATCAAGCTTTTTCTCATTCGGATTATAAACCTTTGCTTCTGCTGCACAACCTCACACAAGCAAATGCTTTAGACCAGGTTTTCTTCTAGTCCAAAATTCAAAAGGAGTCTTAAGAATGGCTTTACTTACACCCTTCTTGGGTGAATGCAAGGGATCCGCATAGGAATCACACCCTCGATGAGAGAATACAAGGCATAACAACTCCGCAGATTCAAACACTTGACCCCCGCTTTGATATTACGTACCAACCCAAAAGCTTAAGTTGGTAGGTGGAAGGCCTAACAGGTATATAAAGCTCTATCAAACTCATTACTTGGGTGATGTGGGAACAACTTTCCCAACACTCTCCCTCTCGTGCAAACCCAACAGATTTAATGGATAAACTTGCCACAAGGGTCACACAAGAATGACATGAAGTAGCTTTGATATCATCTTAAATTTCATAACCTAACCATTCTTACAAAAACCTCGAGGTGTTAATAGAGGTAGTATAAATACTTTTCAACACTCCCACTCAAGTTGAACCCAGTCGGTTAACTTTTGGCGGCATGCAAAAAAATTTTTTGTGCCGAGTCATTCCTCATAGGACTCGAACTCGCAACCAGTTCACTCCGATGCCATCTTAAATTTCCTAAGCTAGCCATTTATACAAAAACCTCGAAGCTTTTGTAGAGGCTGCATAAATACTTTTTAATACTTTCCTTTGGGTGGAGCCCATTCCGCAGCAGGTTAGAATAAGATCTGGCCTTAGAGCAAAGGGAGTGGAGAGCCAGGGTTTTGAGCACTTTAGATTTTAGGGGTGGCCAAAGGGGTTTCACTGATGGATTCATATAGCCTGTGGCCCTGGTCCAGATGATCCAAAGAACAATCATTTGTGAAACAAACTCATTTGCCTTGGCCCCCCTCGAGAATCACCAGGAAACTAACTGATGGCATCAAATCAACCCTCGATAAAGACCCTTCATCTCCCGGTGGCTTTGATGTTCTCTGAAACAATAATGAGTTCTAATTCCAGATGTTCTCATCTTTTAAAATTCTATGGCCTGTGGTTTTTTTCTTTTTGTAAAGAGGACTTTAATTCAAAAGAACAGAAAAACAAAGTTTTAAGGATTCAACAACTTATATATACAGCCAATTTGAAAAGATTATTCACAGCCTCAGTCCCATCAGAAAGCACAAGGATTTTGAAAACTCCCTTTTCTACTAAATTAAACGCATGAAAGATCGCACATGCTTCAGCTTCTTTGGATGAGAGTCTCCGAGCAATGAGAGCACATGCACCACAAAGAATGCTATTATTACACAGCATCAAACTACCAAAAGCAGCTTTTTCATTGGATGCATTAAAAGCGACACCTGAGAAGATATGAATGATATTCTTTCTAATCTTCAACCAACACCATAGGTCATAGGTGACGGGAAGGTTCCATAGAAACAGAAACCATATTCAGAACATTAGGGAGGCAGAACATACACTCTGCTAGCTTAGTAGTCTGATAAGGATTTAGATATATTCCTTTGATCATATATATAATCATTTCAGACTTCCAAATAGCCCAGCATAAACCCAACACCCAGATTTAGTTGAGGGAACATTAAGAGGAGAGTGAATTGCTTGAACAGACTCAAAACTAATCCATCAGTCAACAAAATTCTTGGAAGATAGGAAAGCATCCAAAGCCTCAAACCAAATCGAACTTTAAAACTGCAATGGAGTAAGGCATGTTCAATATCTCATATGTTGCCTTTTGACACTCTTGAATCATCCTATTTTGGTGAAAGACCGAGTCAAATATAGAAGTGAATTGGTCAAATCACCCCATTTTGATAAATTGTTCACGTTATGAACCATTGGATAGGTAGAATGATTTTAAGCAATTGATGTTTTTTAATAATAATGCTTGAGGTTTGGAGTTAGCAATTTAAAACCTTTAATTGGGATGTGACTTGAAACTTATATTTGATCTTTTACATTCGATATTTGGATTGAAGAATTATGTAATATGCAAGATTTTTTCTTCTATTTTCTTTATTATAATATTTTTAATTTGAAATGATTATCATGAATGCATGTAAATAAAAGTAAATTTATATTTTACATGTATCCAATTCATTTTTAAACATTTTTAACATTATTTTAAAAAAAAAAATGACTCTCTCGAGTCAACATGTTGATTCCTTCCGAGTCAAAATCCTTTGCATTGGACCAGTCAAGTTGAGTCACAAAATTTTCAACTTTGTTTTCACCTAAAAAGGAAGATTTGTTGGGAAAGAGGGAGTTTCATTTCGAAGAAATGCTCATCCAGCAGCCGTTTGGATTTTTAGAGAGGAAGAGCACAGGGAATAATCTAAGGGCATGTTTGTGTACAAGCCTAAGAAAACCAGTTCTGCCAAAAAAAAAAAAAAAATTACTAACACCCGCCACAAGAATTTATTTTCCATGCAGTTATGGAAAAACTTAGCCCATTTTTAACACTTTTCTACAAAGAAAAGCGCGGCACTAAACATGGATTTTATTGCACGAAATTTAATTTCCAGAAAACTGCGCTCTAAGGTTGCTCATGTGCAACCCACGTTAAATTGACACTAGTCAATCTTCCATCTCTCTATTCACAAACATTGAGCCAAGTTTTACTCCAGTCAGAGTTGGCTCGCCACCAGATTGATTACCTATTCTGGGGTGGCTCAAATCTGGCAATGAACCCAGTTACAATTAAATTGAAGTGAAATTTGGCCCAGTGTCAAGATGGAAACCTTAAGTTTGGGCAGTTTCGGTTGAAGGTAGGTGCGGAGAATCCCTCCAGCAGATACTGATTGAAAGTTCATGGATCATGATCCACCTCGAACAACAATAAGTGGTTTCTCAGGCCGGAGCACAGATGCAACAATCTCAATCTTGGCCTGAATGGAATGGACCCTTTCACTAGCCCAATGGCTCATGACCTGACCTATACAAGGGAAGTCTAAGCTGTAGAGTCCACATGTAATTACAACTTGGGTCAATGTGGGGATGTAAATGAGTTACGACGATGACCCAAACCCAAACCCAATACCAATACGTGGTGATAGATACATAACTGTGGACCTCAATGCAGTCCTGATTGGCATTATATCTTCATGGGTTGGGTTCTTGGTGTATTTGTGTAGATGTTAAGTCCAATTCTATCAATAATTTTAGCTTTCTAGTCAACGAGACTTGGTCCAAGCCCAATTCAACAAGTTCTGGGGCGAGTTCAGATATGGATAAAACTACAGACTGAAGACTCAATACCCGAGGGTCCATATCTGTGAAAGTGAATTCTAACCCAGTTGTCTTTTGCCCAAAATGTGACCCATACGTGGACTTGTTTGGTTGGATCCTTCCATCTTCAAGATGGCAAGTCCAAACCCATTTAAGAAAATAAGTCCAAACCCATTTAAGAAAATATGAACTGTTACCTGTCGTAGTCAACAGAAAATCTGAAAAACATTGGGTTGGATAGATCCAGCTTTGCTGATTCCTCTCTAAGCAGCAGAAACATTGATGCATATCATGTCCTGAAGCTGCTTCTAGCAGGAGACCCTAACCCTACAATCCACAGCCAGAAAAAAAAAAAAAAAAAAAAAAAAAAAATGGATGGATACAATACCTTCCATTGGTCTCTACATTTGATCAACTTCTAAGAAAGGAGCTAACACAAAAATGGACACCAAAACAAAGACCCACCAAATCAAAGTGAAAAAGAAATCACTTGAACAGTTCCTTCCATGATCTATTGAAAACCCCATATCTATACATCCCCCAAATTGCCTTTCCATAGTAAAGTTTTGAAACTCTCTTCAAAATCCAGCCACATGAAATGAAGAAAACCATATCACCATCTCCTCAGTGAGCTCCTCCCTTCTGTGCAAGATCTCAACGTCGACGCAAAACCGACAGAGGGGGCATGTTTTCCGGCACAAATTCAACCACCTATCGACACAAACGGTATGAAACAAGTGGCGACATGGCAGCCTTCGCGTCTCTTCTCCATCCCTCAACCTTGAGAGACATACACAACAATCACCATTGCAACTTCCTTCAGGACCAACGCTCAGCTGCCCTTCTGCCGGAGAAATGGGTGCACCAGATTCATCTATAAAACCAGATTTGATCACTAGATGAGCTTCCTTGGGGCCTCCTCTCTCTAGACCAAGAATCTGGAAGATAAAGGTGACCAAGTTCTTCATGACACAGTAAGAATGGAAATGATTGCTTGTTTTTTTTCTCCTAATTGGGAATCTCTTTAATGTTGTATTATGATGAGTCTTGGTCTTTGATCAGTTGTTTTGCTTGGTTTGTAAGTTTGGTTGGGATGGGGAGAGACGATTTTGAGTGCTCAACAAAGGAAGTTACACCAACACATGACAATGCCTTTGACATCTCACTTAGAAAATAAGAGGGATATTTTCATGTGCCCATATTATTCTCTTTCATGGATTCTACATTCAAATAGATGAAAACTACTTACTTTTAACTTCTCGTTGAAAATCACTTTGCATATTTATCATTGCCTTAGAATACACACAAATGCATGGGTTGGTCAGTCCGGCGATGCAGGTGGGGTGGGTTCAGGTAGGGGCCCATGGTGGACCCAGAATACAAATCTGATGAGTTTAAAGATCAGGGCCATGGAACAGACCTGAACCCAGTTCAGTTCAAGACCCAGTGTCTGGACCCACACGGACTTCGATCTGGTTAAGTCCAAGCAATGATAAATTGCAAGGTCCACAGTAGGCGCGGCAGAGGCCAAACAACTAGATGATAGAATGATTTTGACCTCTGAATTATGAAGGGGATCGGAGTTTCAAGTATTTCCTACAGTACTGTTTGTGCAATATCCCAGTAATGCGATATCACACACATTGAACCGTGCAATACCCTAACGCTGTGCGATATCACACGTATCGCCCTATGCGATATCTTAGGGCTGTGCAATATCGCACCATTTTTGTACGAAATGCTCTGCGAAAAATATTTAAACTCCACCTGTTCTAGTGCAAATGTCATATTATATCCCTAATAAATATATACCTGTTGATTTTGATCTATTTACCCTTTTTCTTCTTTTAATCATGGTGCAAAGACCTTGGATTGGTGAATTACAAGATAATGTTCATTGAGGCTTAATATTTATATTTGGGTCTGGGTCCATGTAATTTTGGACCCATGGACCAGGACCATATATAGAATCGTGGGCATATATTTATTTCTATATATTATATTCACTGACCTGCCACCTCATTGGGTCTTGGGATGCCTACTCAAACCCAAGCCCAAACCCAAGTCTGACTACATTTTTTTGTTTTTACGAATTTGAATATAGCTAGTTCCAACTTGTCAGCCTTGCTTTGCAACCAGTACATGCCGAAAAATAACACATGGCGGAAGAAAACCAAAATTAGGACATCAAAACATCACAAAAATCATCTTGAGATAAGGGACAATATCAGTGAGGAATCATAGCAATTCATTGACCATTACTCTTTGGATTGAGGTCCATGTATGTCGTGCATATAGCGGTGTTATGCACGACCATTGATCATCAAGTGTGTTAAAAGAGTACCAATGAAATCCTCAAGATAGAAGCCAAAGGAACTCTTTCATCAGATTACAATATATCTATAACATACAATCTTGGTTACTTGAAACAATGTAAAGGAAAATGGTCCTGAAAAAAGAGAGCACCAAACAGAAATCGAAATTGTGAAGCTCTACAAGGCTTGAACTCTCACATATACCCATCCTTCGAGCAGACCTACAGTCAATATATTGGATACAGATTCTCAAGGCAAGTGTTAAGGATCAGTCAGGGAATATAAGGTAATGAGCAACATCTCAAGGTTACTAAAATATATAAATAAAATCAAAGACAGTTACATTTTCTAATCCTGTTAGAAATCACCAACAACCAAACCTAGGGGGAAAAGTTGTACTACATACAATCTACTATTGATCCCAACACAGTTCTCTGTAGCAAGCTATGCTTTTCTAGACCCATCACTCCATCATGAAAGACAAAGAAGCACCAATTTATTCATAAATATCCACAACAGGTGAAATACTGAAGAGTCACAATATTAATACAAAAATACAATCAGAATCTTGCAGTCAGAAAGAACTGTCACACCCACCATCAACCACCAACCACCATTTGACCGGTCAAGCAAAATTGAAAGCAAAGCAATGGTATATCTAGGGCCCCAATGGGAAGAGAGGTTTATTGTATGTTGACAATCAAGTAATGACAATGTCAGATCCACTGCTTCTTTCTGTGTTCAATATATGAATTTGGCGTGGAATAAAAATCCAAGAGTTAACAGGAGAGCCAACGCGAGATGCACACTTTGCATTCTTCATCACCTACCCAAAGGCCGCAACTTAAAACAATCGCTTTATTTTTCAATAGATACAACACAATCATAGATATAGTGTTGAAACACTAGACTTCCTAATCTCAAATAAAAAATTTGTTGACTCCAACTGAACAAATAGCTCCTAACCGACCAAAAACTTATCAAATGCAATAACATTCCACTGCAGACTGTTTGCAACCTCAGAAGTTGCAAACCTTGGATGAAGGACCCACCTAGATGCATGCAAATCAAGGAGGTAGGATGGTAGGTCTTGTTAAAACTAAACCATTAAGCCGTGATGACACCTGCCAATGCCACCTAGCCTTAGTGATTTGCATGCACCTAGGTGGGACCCACATCCCAACTTTGAAGCTTTCTCAGCGACGGATGGGTGTGACCAGGTGGGGGCCACTTGGGGCCCGCTAATGATCAATCCAATCTTGTATAGATCTCATGGATTTTACACCAATCCAAATGAGACTAATCGTTGTATTGAAAGGAAAACAAAATGATGCACTCTAAAACCATTAAACTTGAGAGACACGGATCAAGGGGTTAGGATGATCTAAAGGACTTGGAATTTTATATGTGATGGTTCCATCTGGATCTTTTGATCCCCACCACCCATGATTGGCAGGGCCCTAGGTGGGGCGGCCCCATAGTTTGGCTAGCATAGTCTCCTGTGTGAGGCAAACGCACACGAGCTGGGCACATATATAATTTTTTTACTAAAACCATCTTCACATTAATTTTGTGGGAATGAGTTCGTGTGCGTACACAAATTTTCAAGGGCAGCTAGACCGTTACTAGATTCGATGGTAAGGACTTCTCAAACCCTAACCTCCCATGATTTCCATGCTTCCAGGAGGGGCCCATATGATCGTCCATTACTAACCTAGGAACGGTTCAGCTATTCTTAAAAATGATTATATATATGGCAAATTCTCCACACAACCCACCTTTTTTGCCCCATCTTGGGTTTCATATAAGGGCCCACTTTTGATCAATCTAAACTCTTCACACACACCAACCCCCTTTAAATTGGCACTAATCCTAATTTCACATTGTTGCATACATTAATCACCATTGGATTTTATCACAAAAAATTTGCACGATATTTAGCCTATAATCTTTTGAGGACGTAAAACTAATGGTTAGGATCATTTGATCAACTTGATATCTTGTATTCTCCTAATCCATGTCTTCCATTGTTGTGCCCCATTGAAAGTGGGAATGAAGCGTTCTCATTTCAACCCTGGTGCATTTTTTTCTAATAAGCGCTCCCTTCCTATGTGAGCCCAACCAGGACATATCCAATTCACGTAGGTCGTATTTGGAGGAGACATTGAGGATAAAGGGTGGGCCACATATAACTCTGATAAAAAAATCCCAACCAATGTTGAAGCCAAAATTTTCTTGGTTTTCTAAGTGCTTTTTTTTTTTTTTGATTGATTCATATGGTGATTAATGTTTGATTCGGTGTCAAGATTCTAAGTGCCAATTCATAAGGGGTAGGTGAGAGTGAATAGCTTGAGTTTGTCGAGGGTGGCCCCACTATATAGAATAGGGAACGGTGGAGAAGGGGCTGAAATAGGAGTGGGTTGATTGAAGAAAAATACATATATTTTTGTGTGTACACATGGCTTGCTCCCACTTTTAAAAGTGTACTATAGACATTTTGAGAATTCAAACATTGGTCCCAACGTTTATGAGTATAATCACTCATATCACACATCCATGAATATCATCATCATCATCAGGAAAGCCTTATCCCATCAATCTGGGTCAGCTACGAGTTAAACTCAATTTCAACAAAAAATGGCTCCACAAAACCTAAGACAACAAAACCTAAGCCTAAACACCAGGAACCGAGTAGAAAGCTCTCTATCTCTTTAAGTGCATGAAAACAAAATGAAAAAAAAAAAAAAAAAAAAAAAAAAAAAAAAAAAAAAAACTCATTCTAGAAATGATTTATGCTAAATGACAGCTTCTGACTAGAAATAGATGTACCTACAATTCTACACCACTACAAAACTCATTTGCTTGGGGTCTCATTTTTTAGTTATTGTTCTTTTAATCTGACCCTATTCAACACCAAGCTCCAAGTTACTCCACATAATGTCATGTTAGGCACCATAAAATATCTCAATTTAATCAGGATGAAAATCATCTTTGGATTGATCAATCCAAAGGCATGGTGCACTCTGATTGGAATGAAATGACTACAATGAACAAGTTTGAACAGTCTAACACCATCTTTAAACTCAAATATTGGGCTATGCACATGTTAGCACGCGCGCGCAATTTCTAGTTTCATGTAGAGGAACTTGTAGGGGACCTCATTTGTGCTTTATTTATTTAATTTCAATGGTACCACTAACACACTCTACCCAAGCCCCTAACCATCAGCACTACAGCTAGGGTTTGAACCCTGGTCATTTAAGTGGATAGGGAGGTTCCTCACCACTGAGGTAACAATGGATTTGCTCATGTGTACTCAATGAGTGACTGATAACAAGATTTTCATAAAGCAAACATGAAAAACCAAGATTCATTTTTTCCATTCCAACCTATCTTTATAGCCAAATCCTCGGATTATATATATATATATATAGAGAGAGAGAGAGAACGGTCACTTGCACACTGCACACCTATGCACAGCGCATCTGGACCATCCTATAGGCAGGACCCACCTTTGAGTATGCATGGTGGGCGATCCAGATGCATGGTGTGCAGGTGCACAATGCACAGGAGAAAATTTTCATGTGTGTGTGTGTGTGTGTGTGTGTGTGTGTATATATATATATATATATAAAGTGGTAAAATACTCAGCTCTAGAAGTGGATGCATGGCAAATTGCTTTACAGTGCATTCAAAATTCACATGCAAGTAGAAATCTATCGAACATGCGCTTAAAGGATATGACTTATGAGAGGTGTGTGTGAGGTGTAGATATGTACGAAAATGGTTTATAAACATGCAGAACAGTAGGTCGTCCTCTTCAATTAAAATGCATGCACATTACATTTTCTTATGGTCTGCACATTAAGTCATTCAGAGGCCAGAAATAAGGAAAAAAGGAAGAAAACCATCCTTCTGTATGCAGTCGAAAACTAGTAGGTAGAGAATGAAAAAGAGAGAGATTAAAAAACTTCAAAGCCAGAGGAACAACAAGTGAACGAAAAAAATGGAGAATGAGATAAAATGTCTCTCAGATTGCTTCCGCACAAAAAAAGTTGTGCTTCTGTGACTTGTAATTAGCCAATGATCCCACATATCATCATCACCATCATCATCATCATCATCATCATCAAAGCAGTGTCCCAACTATGTGGATACAAGACCTTGTGATCCCATTCCCACATATAACCTGGAAATTATGTGAATTCTAAAAGAATGCCACTTTTCTCATCATTTCATTAATTATTCCGACTGTTGATACAACTAATCACACAAAGATGCTAGCCATCTGGGAAAAAGACATGCACAGGTACCAGATGGTGCATCCCACCAGAATAAGGGTCATGTGCTGCCATTTTTTATTTATTTATTTCGTTTTTTGGGTCAGCCTGCCCAAAAATGAAATGTTCGTTCTTACCACTCTTAACATGAGAAACCTACATCGAGAAGGAAGCCATAAAATCTCATACTCAAGTGAGACATGAAAAACATTGTAACCCCGTTAAGTAACTTTTAGCTTTAATCAAAGAGAAACACTGCCTGTAGAAAAAAGCTCAACAATTTCAATGAATGTCACACCATCGGGCTATTATACTCCTTTTTCTTTTTTTCTTTTGTCATTCTTAACCATTACCATTTAATGTGGGTTACCTCCCATATGTCCATTGTTCACAGCAGATGAATCAGCATCAGTATCATGTTGTGATGCATCATCTGTCTTGAGCAGCTTGCCATCCTTGGGCACCAAGCAAGGGATTCCATCAACTATCTACAAAATAAAATGATTAAAGTATAAACGAGGGACTATAAAGTACAACAGAATTCATTTGCAGAATAGACAATTCTTTAGCAATGACAGTTGGCAATGTACTTGAAAAGGCGTAGAAGCTGCAAAATTGATTTGAAAACGGATTATTCTATTTGCTAATTCAGCTTAAGTTCATTTGCAAATCCAATTAGTTCCTATTGGCTTTACAATGTTTACCATAAACGATTAGATAGATTATCATGCACCATCTACAATCATAACCATCAAGCGCATTATTTTTATACCCTACATAGGACCTATATTTTATGTATATAGAAGACTGGAAAAATGCACCGGTACCAATGAGAAAAAGTCTTTCTATGCAAGTTGATGGCCCACCAAGGAAAAGAGGTAGGCCAAAGAGGACATGAATGGAAGTAGTAAGGTTAAATATGAAGAACTGCAACCTATCCGACGTTTGACCCAGGACAGATCAGAATGGAGATATATAATTCATGTAGCCGATCACAACATAGGTGGGACAAGACGATGATGAGACTGGAAAAATCATGTCAGAAGAATTAAGTATTGCAAGTACAAGGAGAAGACCAACAAAGACTTGGAAGTTGGGACAAAGCAATCACATTGGACACCCTCAGAATGTTTTTTTTTTTTATTATTATTATTACTAAAGTGGCCCCCTGAAGGAAATTTGTCTCTCTCCACCCTTGGTCACAATTCACAACACAACTTACAGTTTAGAGTAACAGAGAATATAGAACTAAATAGGGGCAAATAAAACTCATTAAGCCAAATCCCAGATCATAGATGGGATAGCCTATGATGTTGATAGGGTTCATATTATGTTCTTTCTATAACTGGTGCCTATATTATGTTCTATGAGTTGTATAAATTGCATAGTTTCTTGGATATGGTTAGAGCTATAATACATGGTCAGTGGGTCACATTGAAGGAACAACAGCAAACATATTAAAAAAAGTTACTCATAAAAAAAAAAGATGGCATGTATATATCCTGAGTGACCAAACATGGTCCCAAAGTGTATAAGGAACAGCCAAAACCTCAAGCTGATAAGATGAATACTCACCATCCAATTGGCAGCCACCAAATGGATGGATAATGAGAAAATGGTTACCAGTCCAAATTCAACGTCCAAAGATCATCTAATCATTGTCATCTTTTGCAATTATCACCCACATCCCTATCATGAAGACTCAGGACGGACATACATGCATCCTGTTTGCATGGCTGAGTAGCTCCATTATATTATGCCTTGAGGGTAGTAGTAAATTCAAGTTGTATCTTTGACACAGCCAAGGGAGGGGAAAGCTGAACAATGGCTTAACCTCTGAAGCCAAAGCCTCAATAACACACAAGCATGACCATGGATCCAGCACCAGTAGCCTTCAAACATTAAAACAAAGAAAACTAAATTCACTCAAATCATCAATTTCCTTGTCATTCATTATATCAACAACTACAAGGGACATTCCTTAGCTTGCATTTCAAGCTTATCAATTATTTGGTTGATTTTCTTCTAAATTTTAGGAATTGACATGTATAGAAGAATGCCATTGAAACTTTGAATAGCCAGGATCTTCTCCAAATCTCCATCAGACCTTTGAATCTACAAGTGATCTTGATTGAACTATTGGGTCTATACACCTTCCAGGCTTGTTTGCCAAATCATATCCATGTAGAAGCACAAACAAAGGCGGCTCTGTAGAAGGCCCACCTTGGAAGGCCCATGACCAAGAGGCCCAAAGCTCAAACATGGAAACACCAACGTGTGGGATTTCTTAGATTTGGTCAACATTATACAGTAGTATAACAGCAATCACAATTATATTCTTTCCTTTCTTACTTGTATACACATGTAATTAGGAATCAATCATAGGCTGTAATTAGTAATACTTAGTGTATAAGAGCAACAGTAGATCCTCTCTTTGGGATACAACAGATTTCACAATTTCTCTCTCTTTTGCTCTTCTTCTTCTTTCAATACAAGGATCTGTCGATCCTTACAATCCAGTTGCCATCTCTCAAGTTGCTAACCAATACACCCAAAATGCCTAGGCATTACAAGTGTGGCAAACTAACTACTTAACCCCCCTCGGGCAGGACACCACCTAGACTTGAAGCACACGACCGTGCAAGATGTGACATGGGGCCTCTACAAGACGCGGCATTGGGCCTTTTTTTGCCATGAGCAGATTCGAACCCGGAACGTATTGGCTCTGATACCATCTTAAGTTGCTAACCAATACACCCAAAATGCCTAGGCATTAAGGGTGCTGCAAACTAACTACTTAACACCATCCACCATATATCCTCAAAAACAAAGTCAATAAGGGGAAATACAACCATTGGATCTTGTATAGAAACCATCGAGGCAATGAAGCTATTATCGGATTATCCAAGCTCAACTTCTAGAATCAGAAGGTCATGAAACTAATCAACTAGATGGTCATGCTTTCAATATTCTCATCCAATTCTTCATTCTGTCACCTTTGAAAAATGTGTCATGGCTTCATTGGTCTAGCCAAAAACCATTGTGGTTCATCTTCTTCCTTTTGCTTTCTAAGTTCTTGCACTCGATCCATGCTTGGAGCCTTTTTTGCACTTTCTTTTGGCACTGGACTAACATATTCAACTTGAGGCATTTCTTGGCATTTTGCTTCAGTAGGACATACCGAGGATTCTCGTGAAGTCTCACTGAAGAGAATAATCCCTTAATAACCCTGTAAGGTAAAAGATGATGCAATGTGAATTACTGTTTGCATGGCTCAGTAGCTACATTCTATTATGCCTTGAGGGTTGTAGTAAATTCAAGCTGCATCTTTGACACAGCCCAGGGAGAGGAAAGCTGATCAATGGCTTAACCTCTGAAGCCAAAGACTCAATACTGCATACGCATGACCATGGATTCAGCACCACTAGGCTTCAAACATTAAAAGAAAGAAAATTCACTCAAATCGTCAATTTCTATATCATTCATTATCTCCACAACTACAAGAGTACATGAATATATATATATTGGCTCTAATGGATATTCCTTAGCTTAAATTTCAAGGGTATCAATTATTTGGATTGATTTTCTAGTAAGTTGCTGCTTCTGAGAATTCCATCAGACCATTGAATTTACAAGTGATCTTGATTGAACTATTGATCTCACACCTTTCAGGATTGTTTGCCAAATCATATCCAGTTGCCATCCACTGTATATACTCAAAAACAAAGTCAATAAGGGGAAATACAACCGTTGGATCCTGTATAGAAACTATCGAGGCAATGAAGCAATTATCAGATTATCCAAGCTCAGCTTCTAGAATCAGAAGCTTGCGAAACTAGTCAACTAGATGGTCATACTTTCAATCTTCTCATCCAATTCTTCATTTTCTGTCACTCTCGACATAATGTGTCATGGCTTTTGGCTTTTTTGGTCTAGCCAAAAACCATTGTGGTTCGTCTTCTCCCTTTTGCTTCTTCAGTTCTTGTACTTGATCCATGCTTGGAGCCTTTTTGCGTTTTGCTTCAGTAGGACATACCAAGGATTCTCGTGAAGTCTCACTTAGGAGAAGAATCCCTTGATAACCCTGTGAGGTAAAAGATGATGCAATGTGAATAGATCTACTAGGAGCTCTTCTTTGTTGAAAATCCCCAGCCTGAAGATTGGAGTTCCTGCCAATGGAGTTCAAATTGATACTTCGTGGTGGAGAGAATGGATCTCTACCATGTATGTATATGTCATCCATGAGCAATTTCATGTCGCTCCATGTCGATACAATCGATAATCAACTTCTTCCCACCATGCTTTGTGCATCTCCTTGACTTTCTAATATATGCCCCTTAAAATAATCTTTAAGTACTCTAATCCAATTCAAGAAGATGTTCAGATCTCTCTTTCTATAAAAAGATGGAACTTCTGGAGCTTTCTAATTAAACATGTTTGAGATTTTAACTTAATGAACAATGACTGAAGATTAGCAATGGAAAGAATTGATACTATATGGAACGACAATATGGACTAAACAGGGTTCTAAAAGGGACTGCAAGGGCGAGTGGCAGCTGTAGGAGATTGGATAAGGGACTAATTCTGGGTGATATGGATCAAATTGGGGACAGATTGCAGACTACTGTTGCAATTATCAATCAGGTTATGCACATGTTACAAATGGCATATGGAATTGAATGGACCCACAAATTAGGGTGGTTTTAGGATTTCGGGGTTAGAGGTGCCAAGGCTGTGCTAGTAATTTGACAGAGATCAGTTTCAGGGACAATTTAGGAAGGAGTTTGCAGGGATGAAGTGGTCAACAGGTGGGATTGAGTTTGGGACGTGTTCTTGAAGGGCTTGATAGGGTTGAATGGGGCTGAACTGAGGCCCTTAGTGATAGATTTGAAATTTTTGTGGCATTGTGAAAATTGGGCAGAAATTCATAAAAAACAGAAATCAAATTGAAAGACTAGGACAACTTTACTGCACATTGATTCAAAACTTGAACTTTCAAAAGGATGTTCGCTTTGATACCAATTAATGCAACCAAAGAAAGGGGAGGAATGACCAACATGTCAACCTTTGAAGTCGAAACCTCAATATAGCACAAGCATGACGATGGGTTCAGCACCACTAGTATTCCAACTTCAAACCACGGAAAAATCATTAAAATCATCATTTCAATATCATTTATTATCTGCACAACTACAAGAATACATGAATATATACTCTAATGGATATTTCTTAGCTTGCATTTCAAGGTTATCAATTATTTAGATAGATTTTCTTCTACTAAATTTTAGGAATGACACCTTACATCTATTATTAGAGATGCCGCAGCTACACTTGATATTTATATATGTATTAATTCATAATAATATGATTGCTTATTATTCCACTTATCCAACTTAGCACATGCATTTCGGCAACATGTGACTTGTCTTATCATTTCTTGGGAATGGAAGTCCATTTTCTACCTGGAATTTCTAGAAAGAATAAAATGCAAATGAACTTGAACCTCACTTTGTCTCTTTCTACTGCATGAACTATTATAACATCAAGAACTCAACCCCAAATTCTGCATATAACTGCTTAATTTAGTTGCACATCCAATTTAATTAACAATATCGTACAAGAGCTGAGATGTATCACAAGCTACAAATGCATAAACATTTCCTTCCAGATCGATCTGACATCACCTTAGGTGTTTCTTCTCAGTTCTCCATCTATCTTCCCTTCCTTGCTGCCCTAGTCAATGGCTCAATGCCAGCCCACTCCACCGATTTGGTTAAGCATAAAAGACAACTTAAAGAAGAAAATGCCCACTATCGCCGAGTTTCAAACCCAGAAGTTTCTCACAGCTACTGCATTAATCTCCAATTTTACATGTACTTTACAGCCACCCAACCCCCAAACAATGGAGCTCGATTCTATCCTCGTGCTTCTTATTAAATCCAACAGGTAATCAAGATAACCTGTACTGCCCAGAAGATCAAACATGAAGGTGTAGTGCTTGATTTCAGGAAAGATTAAGTAGTCACAGTGAAGCTTGAAAAAACTTTCATGGCCCTCTTCAAACAGTCCTACATCAGTGTGACCACTATAAACACTAACGAGGGTAAACGAAACTGGGTTGATCTTTTCCATCCTGCTAGAGATGGCAATTCATCTTCACCATATCCACAAAACAGAAACAAGCCCTTTGATTATTGAGTTCTAGTAAAAAAGAGGTTCTCTCACAGTTTAAAGAACACTACAAACATAACCAATAACCCTTTCCACCCAACCCCAAAAACATGCATACATATCAATCAATTTAGTCCATTATAGACATCAAGGATGAAGCATTCACATCTTTAAATATGTATCTCAATTTTCTTTAATCAAGAGTCAAGACCTCCTGGTTGCCATAAGCGAAGATCACTGTCACCATGGTCACTTCAACAGAACTGAACACCACAATCTTCAATTGATTCTCTAAATCACTTAAACCCAAGATCATGGTTGTTCACAACAACAAATCCTTTGAAGACATCCTACAAGGGTTTTTTCAACGAGGGGTGGGATGATGGGGATCCTATCCATGTAGACATATCTCTTGCTCTTATCTCTTTTTCTCTGAGTTATCTTACTAGTTCCCTCTTCTCTTATTGATTGCTTTAGGTAGTTTCCTCTTTTATCTTAACAGCTTCAGGCAGTTTTCTTATTTTCTCAGTTAGTATAGACTTTTATCTTGCTGTAATTAGTAGCGTCTGTGAGGCTGCTTCTTCTTAGTAGAATAGTACAGAAAATTCATATTTACTCTCTCTCTCTCTCTCTCTCTCTCTCTCTCTCTCTCTCTCTCTCTCTCTCTCTCTCTCTCTCTCTCATCTCTTTTCCTTAACAATAAATCAAGGTTCATACTACATGGCATTCTGAGCACAGTACTACTTTCCAGCGTCTTTTTCAACAAGTCTGTGAGCAGAATTGTCAACCTCAAAATCTTGGCTGTCCACTTAATGATATCTACTCTGTGATAAGAGCTTGTGGCACGGGAAAGGTGCTCGCTATTGCAACCTTGAGGTTGTGGTTCACGTCATATTACCAATCCAAAAAAACAAACAAATAAATATCTCCTTTGGGCATTTCATTAAACACCCTACGTGATTCAATCATCCTATCCTAATTAGAGAAATAGTTGATCAATGCAGTCCAACGATACTCCCGATATTCAATCCACTCCCTAAACCCCACCCACCACCAACCCAAATCCAACCATGAACAGCTTCACCTAATTCTAGGGTCAGTACCTGCACTTACACTTTGGGATTGAACCTGATATCTCAGACATTTTCATGCAAAACCCAATGTCATGAATTGGGTATGAAAAGTAAACATACCCTCAAATCACAGCATTATATAAATAAATGTCGAGAGCTTCCACGCAGCTGAAAACCAGAACGGCGTAACCCATTCAACGAAATGCCAAGCACAAACCACCAATGCTTCTGTTTATTTTAAAAAATAACAGCTTTTGGTGGTCATTGATCTTGACCCTGGTATTAAAAACTGAGAGTTCATTGTGACCTCTTGACAACAGAATTTAGAGAGGTTTTGGGGCTTTTTGTGGGTTTGTAACACCTGATTTGGGTAGTAAAAAATAAGGGTAGGAGCTTTTGTGGATGGAGAGAAGAGATTACCGGATAAGAAGCTCCAAGAGCGTCGCTGATGAGAGAATCGGTTTCTGGACTCAGCCTGCACTAGGAGAAAGAAGAAAGTGAAAAAAAATGGAAGGTTGGGTTTTAGAGATAGATAGAGAGAGAAAGAGAGAGAGAGAGAGACCTTAAGGGCTGCTTGGAGAGTGGGCAGGCTAAAAAGTCTGAGAGAGCCTTGCTGATGCCCATTTCCTTGAGAAGGACTCTGCTTCCTCTCACCATTTGGAGCTTGTGCTTGTTTGATGGATGGTGCACTGATTACTGATTTTCAACTAGAGTATACTCTTTTTCTTTTCTTTCTAATTCCTACTTGTTTGGATTTCTTTGTTTTTAACCCTGGGACCTAGGGCAAGGTAAGTATGCCGGGGTGAGGTTTGGGATGTAAATGTGTCTCGATTCTCTGATTATCTGGAGGCTCTGCCCGTTAAACATCGGGTCTGGCTCCTTATTTAGGATCCGATGAGTAAATGAGTCCGGTTCCACTTTGGTTCGAATCCATGGACCTGAGACTCGACATATTACCTCATTTTTTTTAAATCTCCCTTAAAAACTATATTTTTTAATATTATTTTCTACTTAGACCCGAACCCGGATCCAAACCGGTCACATATATGGTTTTAGTTCCGGTTCTAGAGCCAATAAATCGGTTCGGAAACAGTTCCAGGTCTGGATCCAGCTCCATCTTCTCCTTAACGGTTTCGATTCCAGGTCCACTATGAACTCGGATCAGAACCAACCCGTTTACAACCCTAAGTGGGGTAATGGAGCCCAAGGATAAGGAAAGAAGATATCTTGCCTCAATGGAAAGAGCCAAGAGGCCACAGTTCTCATCTCGCTGCTCAGTCAACAAAACAAGGAACCTTTGGAGATTTTTCCTCTTCAGTTACTCTAATAGATTACCCTCTCGACAACGTGAATGAGAGATTATTGAAGCTTTACCAACTTACCACTTCCATCCCATTCTGGAGTAGGCTGCAGCATAGCCATCTTGTCCACTAAACTAGCACCTCTAAACTCCGAGCTCCCTCAATACACTTTTGTGTTGACAATTCACATTGGAATAGGGTTGCCTTGACTTCCATAGGTCATTAGTTTCAGCCTCATAATGAGAATTGGGGCCGTTACACAGGAAAATAGAACTGGATGGGACATGTGCAACCGAGATCCAAATTTGCTTGGAGTCAAATTTCTGAAATCTACACCGCCACTGCTTATCCTGACCAACTCAATGCAAAACTCAATATTAATAGGAGTAGGTGGTAGATTCCTGTTTAAACTCGACCCATTGCCATTCACGATATGAAATATTGAGCGGTTTTATTCAATCCAACAAGATGACTCCTTGGAGACCGTATTTAAGAGAGACGACAATCCTAATTGAATTATTGAATTTAGATCTCGACAGAGATTAATCCAACAAGATGACTCCTTGGAGAATCTGTTTAAGAGAGATGACAACCTTAATTGATTTATTGTATTTTCGATCATAACTCTCTAAAAGGCGCAAAACTTCTAGTCAACAACAACCCAATGACACCAATTTGAACTAGAACTTATATGCATTGGAGTCACATTTCTTGGTATCCTAGGCTAAGGACCTAAGAGAGCACCCTTGCAAGAGAAAGAGATGGACAAGGAGAGGTCGCACCCATAATAAGAATAGATTATTGTTCAGTTTGGCAACTCTATTCATTGCCTCTATTTAACTTAAAACTTTTTCAAACCACATTAAGCTCGTTTGGAAAGTTAATTTAGGGGACTGCTTGAATCCACTTTAAGCTTAAACATGTCTGTTTCAAATATGTTGATAAAATGGGATAATTGGAATGGATGGAGTTGTCTGAAGCGGAAAGACAACCCATGTCCATTTTTGGACAAGTTTGCCATCATATTTTTTTTATAATGACAAGTTTACCCATGTGTAAGGGTCATTTTCTCAACTTCCTTTTCTTAACTTGTCAAACGAACAGTGCCTGGTAGCTCTCCTCTTCCGGTGAACAAGGAAAAAAAGCCTTCTCTTCCTTGGATCTTCTTCCCCACACAATAGAAGAAAGGATTCAAAGGTTTTTGAAAAGCTCTTGAGGTTTCATCATCTTCAAACACTTGTCTCTCTTTCCAGGTACGAATTCAAACACATTTTTCACAAGCTTCCCTCATCTAGGGCTTTGATTCCAAATTACAAATGAAATTATTTTGTTTATGGAGATGCCTTGAAGGAACAGTGCTTGTTCTTTGTGCATTTTGGTTTGATCATGAGCTTTTTGAATGTGTTCTAAAAACTATCATGTGAATCATATATTGCAAAAACTTGAGATATATTTCTTTCTTTCCCCTTCTCCACGAAAATAGAGTGGTGCTCTGATGCAGAGGATAAACAGATGATACAGTGAGGGTTTTAGCTTTTCATGAAACGTGGCACTGAAAAGGAAGTTTGATGTCGTTTCTAAATGCACCTGTGTTGAAATATGGGTATACTTGCAGTCACACTCTACAGTACTCTACCCACATGTTTGATGCATCCATCCACCCAAGGCTGGTTTCATCTCTTATTTGTCCTTGAAGGAATGATTGGATTTTAGAGGACATAGCTTTTGCTACATCCCCAGTTTAAAACTATCTGCAAGTTGATGACTCGAATGTTGAAAATTCACTGTTAAAGGTGGGTTTTATTTATTTGTGAACATAAAAGTCAGAGTATTATCTGAATGAATCTAAATTTGGGGCAACAGGGACAGGGCAATTTGTAAATACCCACGTCTTGTACCAAGTGGTCTGCCCAAGTCACCCCTTTTTTTTCTTTGGTTCCTGATGAACTGTGGAACCAATGGCAGTAGTTGGCCCATGTCTTTACCAATGGCAAATGGAATAAAGAAATGGATTCTTTAGCTAAAGGAGTACTCTGGTGGTGGGTAATGTGCTACCTTTGTAATATTATTTAATTTTATTTTAGCAATAGATCAATCTTCAAACTACCTAAAAAGGACCCTAAAATCATTGAGGTCCCTAAATCCATTGAGGGCTTATCTTTTTGTGAAGCTAGATAGCTAGAATCCTATTTGTATAAGTGGTTAAAAATGAATGACCTAAAGTGAATACCTTAAAAATGACCATCAATGACTTTAACTATTAATGAAAATCGAATCAAGTGAAGATGGAAAATTAGTATTGATCCACCACTCTAGTAGCTCAGTACCTTGGAATGAATGTAAGGGTCTAATCCCTATCTCCAACTCATATGTATTTTTGCTAAGGAACATGGCCTGGTAGTTCATGTATAGCCACAAGTGGGTTTTATTTATTCAAACATCATCGAATCAATAGAAATAGTTTAGGATTTACAGTTTAAGATTTAAGATTTAAGATTCAGGACCTAAATCGTTAATAGTACCTTTTGCTTATAAGTAGCATTCCACCTAACCTTTGTTGTCATGAGAAGGTGACAGCTTGGTTTGTTAATGTTCAAAGTGTCCTAGAGATACAGGCCAAACACCTTTAATATCTACTGTAAGATCTACTGAAATATGAATTAATTGGCCATTAAGACCTACTGTAAGATCTACTGAAATATCAATTAAAAGAGGAAAAGCAGACAACCAAAAAGCAACAACAAAAAGACTATACCAACTGTAGAAACAAAGGTTTTTGTACCACTGATATGAACAATTGGACAAATTGTGTTCCCTCCTTGGTATAGTGCCCTGTAGCTGTGCTTAATTGCACAACAGTGGTGTTGTGGTCTTTGTACATGCACAACATCAATACTTGGCTTCTTGACTGTCTGCTTTCACTTTCATGATTTGAAACCCATATGTTCCAACCTTTGAAACCAACCTCTGAATGTTTGACTAGTGTGAAGTATTTGTAAAATCATATGACTAATAAACACAAATTTTTTTAGGGATGTTTAGATGGCCGAAATAATGGCTCCATCTCATAAGGGTAAGGAAAAAGCTGAGACCAGTAGGGCTGTTTGGTCAGAAAATATGAAGAAGATTTTCTTGGATCTATGTATTGAAGAAGTATTGCAAGGTGGAAGACCAGGGTCAAATTTAAAAGCACAATCATGGACAAAGATTACGAGAGTTTTAAGGTGAAAACCGGGCTATTGTATGGACAAAAGCAATTAAAGAATCAATGGGATCTAATAGGGGAAGAAAACGAGAATGCCAACAAAATGTTTTAGCAGCTTGCTCATTTGATATGCAATTTACTTTCGTTATTGCTGGGTGGGAAGGCACAGCACATGATTCACGTATCTTATTAGATACTATTTATAAACCACAAATGAATTTTCCACATGCACCTCCAGGTACCTATGATTAGTAAATTATGAATCAAATATCATGTAAGAATCATGATATTAATTTTTTCTATTTTCAGGTAAATATTACATTGTTGATGCTGGGTTTACGAATATGCGTGGCTTTCTTGCTCCATACCGTAATGTTCGGTATTGGCTATCAGATTTTCGGGGTGACAGTCATCCTCGTGATAGGAAGGAGCAGTTCAATTATGTTCATTCATCATTAAGAAATGTAATAGAGCGTTCTTTTGGAGTATTGAAGGCGCGTTTTCCGATTTTGAAAAGGATGCCTCCCTACCCATTCTCTGTACAAAGGAGTATAGTAGTTGCTGCAATGACTGTGCACAACTTTATGAGAAAAAAAGCTATTGCAGACGCACTCTTTCAACAGTATGAGAATGAAAATATATCTTTAGATGTGAGTAACGATGATGACAATGGTACCATCGACACCGATACAACTGTAGATATTGCAGATCAGATGGAGATGTCAGAAGTTAGAGATGCAATGGCAGATGCCCTCTTTCAATCATGATGTTCTGTGTTTTTATTCTTATTTTCTTTTTTTTTCCTTTTTTGGTAAAGACTGTAAGCAACAAATATTGTGCTTGGTAGTTGGAAGTTGGTAAGTTTCCTTTTTAATGACTTTTTTTACACATATCTGATTTTTCATGAAGCTTGAAGCTTGGGTATGGGAGCGGTTTTTTGGCTTGTGATTAGCTGTATTGGTGGTGTTGTAGTTTTCTTTACACATATCTGATCTTTCTAATGACATTTTTTTACACATATCTGATTTTTCATATCTGCTTCCATTCTGTGCTGTATAGAGTGGTGTTTTGGGTTGTGATTAGCTGAGTACTGTGCTTGGTGGTGTTGCAGTTTTCTTGTGTTCCCTCCTTGGTATAGTGCCCTGTAGCAGTGCTTCCTTGCTCAGACCTTCTGCTTGTTTGGGTTGGCTTTCAATGTGGGAATAGTGCATCATCAGTATAAAAGTGTGATTAACTTCCATTGATAGTGTTTTTATTCTTAAATTTGAATCGTTTTGACATCAGAGATGGTCTCTTTCTAGTCTCTATTGATGAATATATAGTTTTTTCACTTTTTCGAATTCTATATAGGATAGTGGATACTCCGCACTAATTAATTTGTGCTTTAATTGTGAAAGTGGACACTCTTATCTCCACTCTTGTCTCTATTGATGAATGTTTTTTTTTATCACAGCCTGTTTCATCTCTTTTTGCTTTTCCTTTCTCTAAGTAAAAATCTCATTTTATGAGGATTGGTGGGAAAAAAAAATTCTTTGGGCAGTTGGGAATGGTTTGTTCTGTTGCTTTGGGCTTCTTGGATCTTCTGTGTGGGTGGGAAGCTCCAATTCAGAGGTCTTGTAGCTGCTGGAGTAGTTGGGTTGTAGTAGTGAAGTTGAAGGCGGCACTCTCTGTTCTTGCAGCTTCCCTATGTGGGATTTTCCTGTTCTTGCAGTGTGCTTTGCTTTCCTCTGAAGTGGCCAGTGCTTGCTTTGTTTTGTTTCGTTTTGATTGGGCATTGCCACATGGGATCAGTGCTAATGATGTGGACTTGGGAGGCTAGCCACTAGGAAAAGGGCCCCTCTTGTTCTTGTTCCAACCATAAATAAGGACTATCAATTTAAGGAGTAGTGTTGTGGTCTTTGTACATGCACAACATCAATACTTGTGTTCTTGACTGTCTGCATCCAGGCCCATGATTTGAAACCCATATGTTCCAACCTTTGAAACCAAACTTCAATCATCAGAAGGGGCTTAGTAGTGCAACACATCATAAAGAATTCCAGGGGGCTTAGTGTAATAGTTAGCTCCAATTTTTCTAGGCCCGAAAACAAGCCCATGAACTTTTCATCTTGTGTTTTATATCCCTCATACCCAGTTGCTATATTCTTATGCTTTAATAGTTGCCCTTGTTGGTTATATTACAAATTAGTTGCATATGGTTGCATGAAGGCCAAGTATATGATCAATATGAGATTGTCCTTTCCATGTTTTTGTTGGAAGATCCTCCTACTGTGTTGAGTGATTTAAATTATCCACTTTTAAATCAAGATCCTCCTATTGTGGTATCTTCTTAGTTCTTATATTGTGAAAGATGATGTTAAATTGTCCCCCAAATAACCAAGGATAGAATGTTCCAAATATTCTAAATGTGTTATGGTTTTTTTTTTTTTTTCTTCACTGATAAATAGTGATGCATTTGCACACAATGTGCATTTTAGGAACTCTGTAATGTGTCATTTTTCTTTATTAAATTGCTTATAACAGCAAAGATACAAAAGACCATGAACTTCTTTTCCTGAAGCATCCTGTATCCATACCCCAATAAATATTTGCATGTTATAGAAGGTAGATACCCCAATATATATTTTCATGTTAAAGAAGGTCTAAGAATGGTCTTGAATAGGAAATTGGGCCATAAATATTCATGGAATGGAACCAAATTTTGTGTCTCAATGAAAGTTAGAACTCACTTTTATGAGTTTTACATTGCCTCAATTAGATAAGAAATCATTTATAATGGATATCAAGTTGAATTTCTATTATAAATTACCCTTTTTTTAAAAGACAAAAAATGCCCTTGTAATAAGCTCTTATTTGAAAATTTACCAAACATATTTTTTCACATAGATCCATTTAAGTTAGATATATTGCATGTGTTACCAAACGGTCTATTTGAAAAGATTCTATATCTCACAGATCTATTTCTCGCAGATCTGTTTGAGCCAGATCTATTTCAAACATATAAGATTTGCCAAACAGGCCCTATATCTAAGAATTAATCTCTAGTTAGCTAGGCGAGAGACAGTGTCGCCAACCAATTGAGCAACCCCTTTTTTTCGGTCCCGAGGATCACATGAGATGACCTATGCAACACATATGTTTTCGGGTCCAACACATTTTATATTCTGCCACTTGCTTTTGTCTCCCCTGCACACAAGTACGAAGGTGAATTAGACACTGCAAGATATCTAGGAATCCTCTAGAACATTTTTTCCATAGTGTTCATTCGCCACAAATCCCATCTGTTCACACATATCTCCTCTAATTACATTTAGACTGATTCAGATTTGACGCTAGTCAGAGCATTAGTCACTGTTGAGTTTTATAAAAAGAAAATGTTTGCCTGATACACAGCCAATTAAGTTGGAGGTACCAAAATTAATAGTCAGAATCATTTGATTAACTTTTAATTTTATGCGTGCGCAATTCTTTCTATTGCCTTGCTCTTATAGATGTCTAGTGCAACAAGTGAGCCCTATATAAAGTGGAGAATTTTAAGAAACAATTATCGGGTCACTTGCCCCATTGATATTGTGTGATATTAAGCTAATATATAAGTTTTCTTGGGCTTAACTAGCACAAATTAAGGTGAGAATGTTTGGTTGTATCCAAGCAGAGGAAACAGGGAACCATAACCAAAGGAGTTCTTAGTTGTTAGATTGGCGGATTATCTTTCAATCTCTGACTAGAAATATATACATCCTATGTAATGTCCACTAGATTATTTCAATGGTTTGAATAACACCAAGATGTGGACCCCGCCTGTATAGACCAGCAAAATTTTCAAAACTTGCATGCTCAAAGACTTTCCATTGCCGAGTTCGTATCCTTTGAAATTTCTTGGGGAGGACAGCAAAGGAATTAGAGGAAGTTCATCTAGCCATAAATATAAAAAAAAAAAAAAAAAGGTCCATGGGCTTAATTATGGTTGCAAACGGGGTATCCGATTATCCGGAAGTTCCAACCAGCAAAAAACCGGGTTTGAAATGTATTTTAAGTTCCGATTCATAAACGGATCCGATCCGGAACCCAATTTAGGTTCCAACCCGTGGACCTAAGACCCGGCATATGAGTATTTAATATGATAAATTATACTTTAAAATCAACTCTTTTTTTTTTTTTTTTAATATTTTTATGTATAGTATTGGAGGTAGTGGACTTCATGCACTATTATAAGTTGGATGATATGCTTGTTTTAAGAAAAAAAAAAGAAGAGAAATTAGAATTGATTTTAGAACTATATTTCAGTCCTCTAAATGGATTTGGTCTTGAAATCGGATCCAAGTTTTTCTATCGGAACCGGGTCTAGAACTAACAAAATAAGTTTCGAGTCAAAACCGGATCTAGAATTAGAACTGTTATTTAGAAACGGTTTCGGATCCACTATTGTTCTGATTCGGAATTGTCCCATTTGCAACCTTAGGCTTAATGAGGACCGGTAGGACCACTCTTTAAGTGGGCGTTTGTGTACAGAGTACATGATGTGGCCCACTAGAAGAATCCATTGACGGTGATGGGTCCGCCATATAAGAATGTGCAGGTTTCATTAATTGAGCATGCAACCAATCAAGAATATCATTCAAACGAAACCTAAAAGCATGCAAAAAAATAGACAAATAAGAAAGAAAACTTGGCCTTTAATTCGTTTACTTATTTGGTGGCCTTGTATATTCTTTTGTCATTTGGTAAAGCATGTTTTATTTAAAAGAAGAAGAAAAATTATATTTTCTCAATATAGATGATTTCTATTTCTTATGAAAAGGGTTATGAATGGAAGATTCCTTTCTCCGGTGGATATAAAAAATCGTTTCACAAATCCTCTCTTGAAAACTTTCGTATGAATACTTTCTAGTGCTTGCAATTCATTCAGGCTTTCTGCAACAATTTTCTTATTTCTTTTTTATTGGAAAGGATGAAGTGAATGAGGGCTTTATTTCAATAAAGAATAAATTTAAATACTTGAAAAAATTGAGGAAAAAAATCTATCAGAAAACACTTTTAAATGACCAATTGTTCAAAACTAGAAATCTTAGACCCTGATTTGAAAAGTTTTGGAACTTATATCATTTCTAAAAGTAAAATAAGAAACTTAAACCCTTAAAAAATTTAGTAAAAAACTATCACTAGAGTAGAAAACACTCCCTTCTCGGGTGAGGTGGGATTATGCTTTGGGCTTTCTATCACTTAATTTAAGCGCATGCCAAATGGTAAACGGGCTCAGATTATATACCCAAGGTTCCAAGCCGAGACTGAGCCCATGAGAGTGGAACACCTTGGGCACGTTTGTGTACACAACCTTTTCGCGGAAAGAGGAAATTGCCACGTCAGCAAATTCCATAGAAATGAAAACCTCGGAAAAGGATTTCCGTAGAATTTAGAAATTCATGTTTGGTGCAAAAAGAATTTCCTCATTGAATTGGTGCAGATGTTGTTTGGTGCGGCTGTGAATTCCTTATAGAAAATCAAAATTTCTTATTTTGTGATATAATTTTTTGAAGAAAAATAACATAATATGTATATTATTTATTTAACATTAAATAATAATTTATATAAAGAAATAAAAAATGAAAGAGTTATAGAGTTTTTGGGTTGAAATGGACATGAGTGAGGAAAAGAGGGAGAAGTTTTCCGCGGAAATCCATTTCCCATACCCCCCATGGGAAATCCATTTCCTCAATTATCAAGGAAAATGCTGACAAGGTAGGAAAGCATTTCCGTGAAATTTTTCTAGCACCAAACGCCAGAAAAATAGATTTTCCGCGGAAAACCGTCAACTTTTCCGTGGAAAAGTATTACACAAACGTGCCCCAAATCATAGATTTTGCAAGGGTTTTACACCAAAAGCCTGGTGTATATTTCATAAACGTGGAACAACATACACCCGCCGAGCCGGCTCCAACAGAACTCCATAGAATAGAAAAATAAAAGTTCCAGAAGCCGCTGCCAGACGCACATTACACAGCCAGCCACAGCCCGTTCTGCATCTCCTGCTTAGGCTTTCCTCCGCCATTTACACTACAGAAACATGGCAAGAGCTCAAGGCCTCGCTTCCTACTTCATTCGACGGTCTCTCCTTCCCTCCCAATCACCATCTTCTTCTCTCCCACGCACCAGCACCGCCATCCTCCAACACTTCACCTCTTTCAGCAGCACTTCTTCTTCCTCCTGCAATAGCTCTCGCTTCTTATCTCCCACTTGTCATCTACCCTTCTCCTCCAGACCTCTCTCTCTGGCCCTCGCAGGAGCCGTCTCCTTTTCATTCGCTGCTTCATCTTTCTCCACAGAAGCCGCTCTCGCCAAGGAGCCCCTCTCCGCCGACCGTCTACCCCGCAACGTCGTCCTCTACCAGTATGAAGCCTGCCCATTCTGCAACAAGGTCAAAGGTATCGTGTTTCTTCTTCTTTCCTTTTTTTTTTTAATATGATCATGCTATTTAATTTATTGTTTCTTTATTGGAATTTAGATGCACCCATTTGTGTAATTTGAAGAATAGATGATCATTTCTTTTTCATACCCCAAAATATGAGGTGGGTTGGTGTTACATGAGGAGTGGGATGTGAAAAATTTAGTCTTTGGACCTATTTCTTAAGTTTTAGTTCTTTGTAAAAGTAGCTTTCTTATTAGCCCACGTTGGTGGGCAAAAGGTTTCAAGAGTTGATCATGGATTATGAATCAAATGATTATGAAGAAGGTTTCATTGGGGATGTTTGGATATGGGGTTCCTTGGAAGTTTTTTTTTTTTTTATATATATTAATCTTCTTTGGTTCAGATTAGATTTAGGCGCGCGTGGGTAGGTTGGCTATTGATATGGAGGATGCACTAGCAAAGCAAAGGGTTTATAGGCCTTTTCCTGTGGATGCTCCTATTTTGTAATTTTGTGTGTTGTAGGCTTGTAGCTTTAGCTTTGGTTATAATATTCTTGTAGTAGGACTATTTTCCCTTTCTCTGTCTGCGTTCTAGCTTGTAACTCCCTTTTTATTAACATGGGATTATTAGGTATATTTCCTCAGCTATTTTTTTAATCAATGCCTGCATTATTCATCAGACATGACTTCAGTCTCACTGCATTATATGTGAGATTAACAAAGAAATGGCCGAAAACCTATCAGTCTCACTCACCGTATTATCATTTCAAATAAAATTAAGAGAAGATTACATTATAAATGGTAATGGCTTGTAACCTTGAATGGAGTCCTGATGTCGGTAGAATTCTAGAGGATTACTACCTTTTTCAAGGACAGTATGATTCCAAAGAAAGGTGCTAAATGAGAACTCCATTGTTCGATCAAACCTTACATAAACCTTCAAATCCATAAGTCCAAAGAATAAAAACGTAGGTTTCCATACAAACAAATGAGCCATGATTCCATGAATGACTTCAGGAATCACGTTAACCATGAGAAACAGATCCAAATGAGGACATTTTACAATTCTATTAATTTATTAATCGTCCTTTTCTGTTTTCTTTTTATCGTAAGCACAGCAGCTTGTCAGTGAAAGAAAAGAGCAATTTGAAGACATATGGGAAATCAGAAGACCCCTTAAAATCTTCCAATAGTTGCTGTCAAACTAACTATTTCATCTTTGAATCCTGGTCTCTGGTGGCATCTAATGTCAGCCTTTGGATTAATCTAAGACTCAAAGCATAATTTGTCCTTTTGGTGTGGGTTCAGTGTTGGTTTGGGTTTAGGGAACTTTTGCTAGTTGGCTTTGGTTAGGGGGAAACAAAGAATCCCAAAAACTTTTCACACTCTGCTTGTCTTCTTTCGCATCCGTCCAACACGTCAGGGAAAATAAACCCCCATCCACAACAACAAACCAGGACCTACTTTTGTGTGTTTCTCGTAAATGAAAAATGGATGCTCATTTCCGTCCGTTTCATATACTGTACTTCCGCCTCTTTTCACATTGTCTAGGCACTTCAGACCAAAAAGTCTATTTCTTACTGGGCTCATTCTGAGGTTATCCCAAACTGATGTTTTAATCTAAATGTGGTTTGAAAAGGAGGTGGGATGAATGATTCCCAAACAATCTGAAACTGTTTTGAACCCGTTATAAGAGATATAGAGGTGAGATGTAGAGATGCCAAACGCCACTTATTTTATTCTATTTAGAGTTATTTTGTGTTTTACTTATAGTTTTTCTTTAATTAGTGGATGTTTTAATCCTGATTGTTGATGTGTCTGGACGATCAAGATTAGTTCTAGGGCTAGTTTTGTCTCTATTTAAAGCTTTGTAACCCCGTTTGGCTTCTCAGACTTGATTAACGAAAAGAAAATTTCCCGAGTGCTTTTGCTCTCTTATACTCTCTCCTGTGATGGGAGAACTTTGCCTCCAGTGATTGGAGTTCGGTGTGAGGCCAATATTTAGGTGTGAAGCCTGGCTTATCCCCCATCTTTGATCTTCATCCCTGCCCGCCTACATCATGATCCGCCGTCCGCATCAATTGGTATCAAAGCCGAAGATCGATCCAACCAGATTCGATAATCGGCACATGGTCTTGTTTCCCCTCCACTGGATTCCACACCCATCCTTCACAGACGACAGTCCCACTCTCAAATCAAGCCCACTGACTGCCATCCATCACCAAACACCATCACCGAGCACAAAACCCCTATGTCCGAACAACCCATCACCATCATCCACCAACCTTAAACCTATTCCCAAGCCCAATCACCAAGCAGCACCCCCACTTTTACGCCCCAAAATCCGAATCCAACATTAGAACTGAAAACCCTCTACCGATCCTCACTCCAATCCCCAAAACCCTAATCGATCCCTCTGATTGATCGCAAACCCCTGTAGCAATCCCAAAACCTACATGTCGCACCATCAAAATCCCAAATCACCATACCCTTTTGTAGTTTCTTTAATTTAAATCATAAATCCTCATACCTTCTCTACTGTGTAAGTGTTCCCATTGATCAGAAAAATGTGAGGATTAGGAGAAGAAGAGTTCCTTAAGACCTGGTATGATGGTATTTCATTAGGGCAAATTACTAGCCTTTTTTTTTATAACAAGCAAATTACCAGCCTTCTCTTAAATTGTCTGTGATATTTTATTGAAGATACCACTGTTGGGCCTTAATTGTCTCTACACTTCCCCTCAAATTTATGCGTAGTGGAGAGGTGCATCAATTTGGAAGCCAGAAAATCCTGGTGAGATTTGGTGAATAGGTCTGCCAATTGATATTGAGAAGAGACATGTGGGAGATGTAATGTTTTGGACATGATATGTTGCCTGATAAAGTGACAATCCACTTCTATGTGATTTGTCCTTTCATGAAACACTAGATTATTGGCAATTTGGATGGCACTAGTGTTATCAGCAAAGAGAGGCTTAGGTCTGAAAGAGAAGACTCCTAAGTCGAGTAGAAGATGACGAAGCCGAATAACCTCATTGGAAGCGGAAGACAGTCCAATATTCAGCTTCAGCAGAAGATTTTGAAATAGTTGTTTGCCTTGTACATTTCCAAGAAAGAGCCGATGTACAGAGTTTGTCCATTGGAGAGATTGATTTTGGGGGGTAGATAGGCCAAGTGAACCTATGACATATGCGGACAGAGTTTTCCATTGGAGGCCATAATCTGTTCATGTCCTGCATAAGGTGTAAGGTCTTGTAAGGAGTGTGAAACAGATCTCATATGATTGGAGGCCCCAAAATCAATAAACCAACAGGGAGAGGGAAAAGGTAAAGTAGAGAACGATGTGTGAATTTGCTGACTTGTGATACCCATTGATGAGAAGGTAGAGGTGATAAGCATAGAATCATTGACTGAGCTCTGAATCGCATCACGATCGTTCCAGTAGAAGAGGTAGCCTCATCTGTGACCGAGTGCATTTGTGCTTGAAGTGCAGTCTGATTCTATTTCTGTGGCTGTTCATTCTTCCGTGGAGGTCGTCGAATGCACTAAAAAATAACATGCCCATTACGCTAATAGTAATTGCAGAAGTTCTTATTTTTACAGTTAAGAGCAACATGCTGGTATCCCTTGCACCCACAGTATTGTAGTTTTGCCCCACAAGGTGTAAGAAGAGCAGCTTCATTAGAAGTTGGAGTGGTGAACACTTTTGGTTCTTCTAAAAGAGCACGTTGGGACAGTAGCCCAAGTTTCTTCACTGAGCACCTTCTGAATATAGGTATCTAAATCTGGAGATACCTCTCTGTTCATTAAAAGCAGATCAAATAGATTCAAACTCAGGACGCAGGTTGATTAGAAACTAACTTATATGAGATTCTTCTGGTATCTTGATGACCTGATACTTCGATTCCTTGGGTACGGAATCTAGAGTCACAGTCTTTTTCATTCTAGAACGCAAGAAACCCATTAAAATAGTCTTGTTCTGTTTTATCTCTCCAACTGTACTTTGCCAACTCAGTATCAACATAAAATTTCCTGGCTTTGTTGACTTAATGATAAATTTTCCATTTGTGAGACCACATGTTGGAGGCTTCAGAAAAGGCTTGCAGTTATCAACTAATGGAAGGATCAATGGAGCTACAGATCCATGTTACCACTTTGGAATTGTTTTGATTCCAAGTTTCCTTGGTTTTGTCATTCTCTTTTATAGTTCCATCCAGATAACCTCCAAGACATTTTCCGGTGACCAAGTGTTTTAAATGCAATGACCAACCAGAGTAATTTTTCCCATTGAGCTTAACAGGGATGATCTCATTGTTGTCCATGATGGCCAATAAGACTCACTCACAGTTGTGAATAAAATCAGAAGCACCAAATCCCAGGAAAAAAGAACCAAACAAAATATGTGAAAAAATGGGCTGGACGACCCATAGATTCTGTACTAGAATGCAGATTGCTCACTGCAGAAAAATCTAATGCACAATCTACCTTCCAGGTTATGTGCCTACTGTATTTATGCAACTCGTGCAGTTTGAATCCAATCTGACCGTTGATCGCAAAATTAGATGGTGGTGATGAAAGCTACTTCATGAATGTGACAATGGAGAAAAAAGGGTAGAAACTGACCTTTTGATGCCCAGAAAACTCTGGAAAAAATACCAGAAGACTTAGAAAATTCAGGTGACCCTAGGGTAAGAGAACTCCTGAGGATCCAATTAACAATGGTGGCACCCACAGTATGATTGCACGATATGGATCGTCTTGGGACTGTGTTTGCTGGAAAAGATGACTGAATCAGAGGTAATAGATGATTGGATATCTGAATCTGAAGCAGAACTGCAGAAGATGCTGGAGATGAGAGACAACGAAGAATTCAGAAATCCCTTCTTGCGATGATATGATCCGCTGTCGATGAAGTAAGAATGCAAAAAATCCTTTCAAAGGCACTAAAAACACTACCCAGAGATTATCCCTGCTCTTATACCGTATCAGATGTATCAAGTCTAGGCTACTGGAGTAGGAAGAGAAATAACCAGTGAAATTGAAGAATACAGTGTACTGAGGGGTCGACTATGTTTATATAGGGCCTCTTTGGAATCCCGCTAACCATAGTTATCAGAATCCTACGATTCGTGTCCCAAATCCCGATTCGCATCCCGAATCTTAAGGAAAACGATTTGTATCTATGAAACGTATCCCATTTATAAATGAATCTTAGGATTTATGTGTTAATCCTACGATTTGATACTCGTTTCATTGAATCTGATGATTCAAGCGATTTAGTTAAGCGAGAATAGCTATAGCCAATAAGTTAATATTAATAATCTTTTACCTTTTTCTTTTTTTATTATTTCTTTCTTTTAGCGCTTTTAATTTTAAAAGATTATTTAGTAGTTAACGAAACCTCCAAAGAATTTTTTGCGGCTTTGATAAGATTTTAAAGATAATTAAAAAACATGCATTTAGTTAAAGCATTCGACTGTACGTATGGTGCTTGTCTATATCTTCTTCCTTTTTTAATCTATGTTGGTTTTTTTCTTCATGGACACTTTCTTACTATCCTATTGTGTAAGATTGATGGTTTGGATTTTATGTTTATTTTAATATTTTGAGTTAAAGATAATAAAATATATATTGATACTTTAAACTTATTCAACTATTTACACATCATTTATTTCATATATATATTAATATATGTCATGATGTTTTTGATATGATTGTATGATAGACTTGTTATTATATTTATACTGTACAGTCTTTGAGCAATTAAAAGTCACCTTTTTCAAAAAAAAGAAAATGGATGGTTATGAATAATTATTTTTTTTTAATTTTAATTTTTTTTATTTTTTATTAGAAAAATAAAAAATCCTATGATTCATGATACAATTTGCAATTCGATTCGATTCGTGGGTATGAACGATTTGCGATACGATTCCGATTTTGAAAACTATGCCACTAACCATAATTAAGAGATTATAGAGATTTACAGCATACCATTTGATCATATGTATGACATGGTCGATCTTATCCTGTTGTACACCAAGTGACCCACATAATGCAACCCTCTTTTTCCAGTTCTCAACTACACCCGAGAGAGAAGTGTATCTGGAGTTAGAGGTGTCAAGGCACGCCTTAACCTAGCACGGGCCGCGCTGGCATGGCAAAGCCCATCAGTTGTGCCGTGCCGTGCCAGCATGCCTGACATAGCACGGCCCGCTGGCACGGCACGGCTCGTGCCTCCTGTGCGGCCTGATTCATGCCGCCTGGGCCGTGCCATTTGTGCCAAGTCTTCGTGCTTGGCTTTCATGCTGGGCTTCAAATGGGTTGTGCTTCCATTTTAGGATTTTAGGTTAAAAAAATATTAAAAGATACACACAAAGAAGAGTATGACACAGATTTAAGTGGTTCAGTCGAACTTGACCTACACCACTTATAAGAGAACCATTTGGATCTTTTCTATTGAAGGTTTTTCAGCAAGATCACCTTCAAAATCTTTACAATTTTTGTAGATAATAATAAAAAAAAAGTAAAAGACTACACACAAAATATGACCGATTTGCATAGTCTGCTGTGTCGTGCCGCCTGGCAGGCCGTGCCTCAGTCGTGCCACCGGGCTTGGGACTCAGGCCCAACATGGCCTATGCCCACATGCCGTGCCGTGTCGAGCCTGGGCACGTTGACTGCCAGCATGGCCCATTTGACATCTCTATTCGGAGTCATTGATCCACTTGACTTGATGAAAACTACTGAAGTTTGAATAGAATCCCATAATTTCTGAGTGGCCCTCTCTCTTATAATGATTTTTTTTATTGATAACCACACAAATATATTAAAGGAGAACAAAAGAGTACAAAAGCCCCGACACGTCTTTCTTATAAAGATTAGAAAGGTTAAAAATTCATTAACTTACATGTCATTCACAAGGAAATTGCTTGCATGTTCACTTGCATGATTATCATGTTTGTTTGCATGAGGAGAGGAGTGGAGTAAAATAAAAGGGTCAAATTAAGAGAAAAAGAAAGAGGAGGGGGTTGAGAGTAAAATGACAGAAGGTTACTCCTCCCCAAGTTATAGATTTTTGTCATTTAGTTCCTTCTAAGAGTAGTTTTTTGTTATTTAATGCCTTTTACTCTCAACCCCCTCATGCAAACAAACATGAATTATGGAGGGCATCACATGTTATGCCTATGCAACTGATTTCTCAAACAAACAAATTTTTGTTTTTTAAATAACTCTTCAGTGCATCTGACTTTTTAAACATCTATTCTCTCTTCTTTTACTTTTTTTTTCTTTTTTTGCTAAGTTGGTCTACTGGTTATTAGTGATACTTTAAACTTGGAGACCCAAGGATTGATCCTTGGGCATTTGAGTGATACTAAGGTGCCAACACCACTCAACCACAAGTGTGTCGGCCTTATTTCAGTGTTTTTTTTTTTTTAACTATTGCTTTTGTATGGCCTTTTGGGGTTTGCTATCCTCTTCCGTCATGACCAATTTGATGCTTAAACCAACACTAGATGTTGGAGTGACCCAGGAAATATAAATTATACCCTTCCTACCTCGGTATCAAGATTCCAAGATTACAAGTCTAAATGTACTTTTTAACTTAGATGCCTGGTGGAGGGAGGTGGTTGTAGTTTTGGCCTGGATGGGTTTTGAATTCAGAAGTTCTTTTCTTTAATTAGTTCTCCTCGATAAGTTCTTCTCTAAATTCAGGTGGCAAGATGGCACACTTAGTGTTTTAAGTTATAACCCAATCACAAAATTTATATTTGATTGCATTTACTTGAGAATTCACTAACATTTGCCGAAGGGAAAAAACATGGAAAGGCAAAGGCCCATTTGGTTAGGCACTAAGGGAACTGTCGTTTTTTCCTTTCTTTCTTATCGTGTTAGATTACAACTTTACTAGCGATGTTGACTTACCAATCTCTTGGTGCTTGGTTTCATTTTTTTTTCCCAGCATTCCTTGACTATCATGATATACCATACGAAGTTGTGGAGGTCAACCCCCTCAGCAAAAAGGAAATCAAGTGGTCTGATTATAAGAAGGTCCCGATACTGACAGTTGAGGGTGAACAGCTGGTCGATTCATCAGGTTTCATAATCAAAATTTTCTAAAACAAAAACTGGATGCATTATTGTAATTTCTTTTTAATATAATTATGGATGGGCTTTTGTTAAATAATTGTTGTTTTCTAATTTATGTTGGTTTTTTTTTTTTGCTAAAAATTATAAGCATGTGCTTACTGCAGAAATAATTGAAAAGCTGAGCCTCAGGGTCCATCCTAAGGAACCGGTTTTTGCTGATGATGAAGAGAAGAAGTGGCGTAGGTAAAATATCCTTGTAACATTTTTGTTTTTCTCTTTCCTTTCCTTTTTTTCTTTTTCATGGTTGCACTTCTAAGAAGAATTTCTCTATTCACGATTCAGTGCAGGGTCTTCATGTGAAGTTGCAGTTTAGTACATTGCATAGAAGAGTCATGAGTGACTCCTTTTCATTTCACCTTTCGAAACTAGTTGATCTTATGACCTGAGTCCTTTCAATATAGGCTTCCCTTATTGCCTTGTTTGCAATGCACATGGCCAGGTAACTTCCATTCACGAAGAGCTAGATCGTTGCAAGCACAGGATACTGACTGAAGGGGCAGCTTACAAATAACTAGAAGAATCTAGGTAGAACTGACATGCTAGGTTGTCTGGCAATGTATTTAGCATATATTGGTTTGAATCCACAATGTTAAAGAGGGCAGTACCAATCACCATAGCACAATTTGTCCAAAACAACCCAAAAGATTGCAAATTCACAGCAAAAGAGAAGGAAAAGCAACTCAAATCACACTTAGATATCCCTTACCTGGGATTCACACACCCTAATGAAGATACAAAAAAGCTCACTAAGGGGTGTGATGTCCAGCTCTATTTTTTGAAAAATCCACCAAAAGTTGTCTCTCTTCATTAAATTGGTGTTTATATGATGAAGATAAAGAGATCCTCTTATCTTAACGACAAATTACTATGGAAGACTTAGTCCAAGCCTTCTAAAATTGATAAGGGGTTTTGCATTTTACGCATTGGATAGGAAAATGGGTTTTACATATGTATATGTTACATATGCAAATTTTATACTTGTGAAACACATCATCATGTTTGTCAAAATCACCATTTTCACATGAGTACATCCAATTGTTTTAGATGTATTTGGATGTTTTTTCACAAATTTCTCAAAATCCATGAAGATTTAAGAAATGAAACTAAATGTCTCAATGCTTATCATTATCCTGAGAATATTGAATGGTTTGGATTATGAATTGGAGCTTGGAGGCCCATAAAGTGCAGATAATTAGATCTATGAAGTTGAGATTTTTTGCACGTTTTTCACAAATTACTTAAATTTTATAAATATTTAAGAGAATCAGATTTGAGGTGTTGGGGTTTATTAGTTCAATAAACAAATTGAACGGTTGTGGCCCAGGATAGACCGGAATGGAGAAACAGTATTCATATAGCCAACTCTAACATAGTTGGGACAAGGCTTAGATGATGATGATGGAACAAAATTGAACGGTTTGGATTACAAATATGGGCCCACAGGAATGAAAAAAATAATGAAAGTGGTTGATGGGATTTGATCCTGTGAGCAATTGCATAGCCAAATTGCAAACAAAATGTGTGAAGCATGTAGTGGGGCCTTTTTGCAAGTGGGGAGATGTGAAAGAGTTTTACACCTATTTAGGTGTGAAAATGGCCTTATTTACACACCATTTTCACACTTCATTATGCGTTGCCGTCACATGCGTAAATGAGTGCAAACAATGGTGATGATGCATGATCATTATGCATGTCTATCGTGTACATATGTAAATGAGTGCAAACAAACTACTCCTAAAGTTTTTCGAAGAGGAAACTAATTGAAGGAATGAGATCTTTCTGAAAGAGGGAACCATATAAGAGAAAAAGTAGGAAAGAAGTAAAGAGATCTTAGAAGGAAGGACAAAAAAATACGAAGATAGATTTTAGAAAGTAGACAAGAATTTTTATTTTTTTAATTTCTGAATGATAAAAGTAGCAAAAAAGGAAGAGGGCTGCGTCATATAGGTTAACTACCAGCGTAAATTTTTTTATCATAACACCAACATGATTTGCAACATGATAAAAGTAGGAAAAGAATAAAGAGAGATCCTTTTAAGGGAGAAAAGTAGATAAGAGAGAGAAAGTAGAAAAGAATAAAAGAGGGATCTTTTAATAATACTAAAGAAAGACCAAAATTCCCTAAATTGGTCACTAAACTGCATCTTATCATAAATGAGTTCAAAGTTAAAACAATTTCAAATGAAGTTGGAATCTTACAAACTAGGGCTTGTGCAAACGCTAACTCAATAAGCTATCTAATGGACGGATTTCATGTAGTTCATTTCTCATCTGGTGCATGAAATATATGATCATATTGAAAACATGAAAATATAGCATGGTTGGGTCCTGCTGTGGTTCTGGTGGATTGGGCTCGCTTTTGGTCTTTCGTCTTTTTGGGCTGCATGATGTGATTTCAAAGAATTTAGCCCTAGGATTGAGTGGAGAAGTAAACTTATAACGCCTACATTGGATAGATGAGAAAAAGCTTTGATTATTATTATTATTATTATTAGTATGATGATGATGATGGTGATGACGACCTCGATTATGTATCCCATTCCCATTACATTCTTATTTTTGGCTTTGTCCTTAACTTTGTTGAATTGTGCTCAGTTGCTGACACTTGCTTATGCATTAGTAGAATTTTAAGCTCCCAATCACCATCATCATCAAAGCCTTGTCCTAACTATATCGGAAGTGAAGCTCCCAATAAGTGATATTTTATTAGTTTGATTGCGATTGTGATGATTTGGGTTCAAATAATATTGAGATATTTTGAAAATAGGAAAAGCTATTTCTATGTGTCCTTCCCATCTTAGTCATATATACTTCCTTGGAGTAAAAAGGTGGATTCATAATGCATCATGTCAATATGCAGGTGGGTTGATGATCACTTGGTGCATGTCTTATCACCAAACATATACCGGAGTGCTTCTGAGGCTCTTGAGTCCTTTGACTATATCACAAGCAATGGTAAGATATTCTAGCAGTCATATTTCAGAAATCAGAACTACCAGTCAATTATTCAATGTTGGAACATCGTATTAATAGTCTACAATACATTTCATGTGTTAAACTTAAATGTGTTGTGTTCTGTGTCCTCCTGCTGCTGTTAGTTATATGGTTTGTTGAGGGACAAGACATCTAAAGAGGCATTTTGGGGGTTTTTTTTTTCCTAAGGAGCAGCTTCTTAGAAGCTATGCTATTTAATTAAGTGGCACCAACGATATGGATGAACTTTTATTTAAAGTCATCTCAGGCTAGAGCTACAACTCACCCATCTAACACCACCTCTAGCTCATCTTCTAAGAAGTAAAAAGATCTTCAGGAATTTGTTGGTTGCCTCTTGACTTTCATCTTCCAGAATGTAGCTTCTTGACAACACCCAATGGGCCTTTATGAATCTTTCAAATATCTAGAAAAAATCACTTCTGTAGTTGAGTTAAGGAATTTTGAATAGAATATAGGACCATTTTTCTCTCTTTCACCAATCTTCTTTTGATTGTGGCCTTCGTTGCCAAACCTCTGTGTGTGTGAATTGTGTGTGTGTAGGTCTACACAAAGGAGTAAATATACAAGACAATATACATTGGCATAGTACTGTAGTAATTTGCACCCATAGAAAGGAGGAAGAATTAGAAAAAAACTGTGACCTCCTCCCATCCAAAGCCAAGAAGAATACTAGAACTTTAGGTGGCTGGATAGTAGAACTTTAAGAGATTACATATTTGTTCAGCCAAGTAGTTTGTGGTAAAAGTACCAAGTGCAGTGTGCAAATATAGATCTTCAGCTCCCTTATTATCAGATTAGAAGCCTATTCATTTTCCATATGTTCTTCTAATTAATTAATTTATCCTTTTTAGTTCTTTTGTACTTAGCCAAGAAGGAATGGTGGGACTCCAGCCAGCTCTAGTGGAAGAGAAACCCCAACCATTATGAAGAAATCAAGCCCCCGTAGTAAGGAATGCGCGGGTCGGGGGTTTCTTTCCATCAAGCCCATTTTTCCTTTCACTGTCCTCTCTTCCCACCTTCACTTTACTTCATTCATTACACTTCATCTTTTTATAACATTAAAAAGTATTCAGTGCCCAACTACTCTTTAATTCATTTAAAATGGTATTTATTGCTCAACTTTCTTGCTTCACTTACTGGAGTTATTTACCCTCTTCACTTGATTTATTTCAAATCGAGAAGGAGACTTTAGTATGCATATTTCCATTTATTGTCCATAACCGTTCTTGTTTACTGTTTTTTTTATAAACCCTAGACAACAAACGAGGAAAGAAAAGGAGAGATAATAAAAGGGAAGTATGCCTCTTACATTGGGTTAAAAGTCAGTAAGATAATAGGTGGAGGTGGAAGAAAACAGGGGAAAAAGCTTGAAGGAACCGATCTTCAAAGCATGAAATCACCAAAAAGGGCATTTGCAGATGAATAAGGGAATAAGCATTTGCAGAGTGCTCAGCATAAAAAAAGAGAGGGAAACAAGTTGCTTTTACCACACGATATAGGAAAAGGCATTTGCAGACTGCTCAGAGCATAAAAAGGCAGGGAAACAAGTTTCTTTTTGTACAGGACACGACTGGTGAGTGTGCCACTTGGTAATGGAGACTCGTGTCCAAAGGGCAATTAGGGGACACACACACACACACACACACAAAAATAAAAAAAGGGTGAGTTTGTTCGACAAGCCCCCTTTTGGTAGTAAGTCCGTATAAGGTAGACTTTGGAGCTTTCAGAGTATTTGCGGATTTTTTTTCGTAAATGTCCCTTAATTCAACCAATGGCATTTTATTATGAAAATAAATAAGAGTTGTTTTACGAAAGGCCCTTGTATTTTCTGACAACCTCAGAAAGGCTCTGTATTTTTTGTTTTTACTAAACCCACTGGTCTGACCTGGAGATGAAGAATAGTTGGTTTTTATGGGCAAATGACAAAAATTTCCCTTGTTTAAGCTAAGAAAATCTCACTGACTCAAGTTTGTCGGGGCCCACCTGGATTCATGATGATTGAAGGAGTCATGGTGATGGAAAATCTTGGGTGTAGATTAAGAAAATATGCAATATTAATCTTATCAAATGATCACAATCCTTAGTTTTAAGTACTCAAATTTTAATGGTTGTACATTGTGTAAGCTACTTGTGATAAAATCCAGTGGCGAATAATGTCAAATAATGTGAAATGAGATCGGTTCCAATTGAAGGGTCCTGGTGTGTGTGAATGGGTTGTGGATTGATCAATGGCGGACCTCCTCTATGAAAGCTCAAAAATGAGTGTTTATGAAAAGGGGTGCTACAGTAAAATCATCAGTTGAGTCACTTGAGTTTTTCTCAAGAATAAATGGGTCAAAATAAAAAATTGTAGAGCATAGTATCTGTTTTAATAGTTTGACTTTAGTCAAGGGAGGTTTTAGTGAAAACACAAAATATAAGGGCCTCTTTGAGGTTATGTGAAAATGAAAGGGCCTTTGTAAAAGATTTCTGTAAATAAAGAGGGCACAAAAATCACTCAATACACAAGGATCTGTGGTTCACTCAAGCGAGCTACATCCATGGGCAGTCTGATGCAACGGCAGTACCGTATTAATGCAGCAAAGTACATGGGCCTCATGTGGGACCCATGAAATTCTGATTTTTATATTATTAGTAGTTTTGATTTTAGCAAAGATTGTAATTAGGATTAGTTTCGAACTTAGATAGGATTCTTATTTTGTTTCCTAGTTTAATTAGGATTGCTTTCCTAGTCCTTAAGACTCTTTTATTATAAATAAAGCATTGTAGAGATCAATGATCTCAGATTTGGAGGTTAATAGAATTCCCTGTGTGGGTTTAATCGTTGGAGAGTGTCTTCATCGTGTGATTGTTCCCTCGGAACCCTAATTGTGCCCCGGCACTTGTGATCCTAACCCTAGGATTGCATCACAATCTGTGCAAATTATTTCCACTGCCAAGAAGAGGAGTATAAAGAGCTACAAGGTTACCTTAAAATAATCCAGCTAAACCATCAAGATGCAAGACCTTGTCCCTAGAACCTGCCTAAAAAAAACCTGAAAGAAATTTAGAAACACCTCTAATCAAGCCCTGAATGGGCTTCAGTATGAGTGACATGCCAAGGATGTCTTTCAATATATGCCAATGATCCTATGAGTTGGATGTCAACCGAGACCAACCTTCTTTATGATTATTTGCAACCATAGCTTGCATTAACAATTACGTGCATGGATTCTTTACCCCTGCTAAATGTGATGGAGTTGATCACGAGTGCCTCTCAAATAAAGAAGAACCCATCTTGTCACTTCCGAGTGAGCTCTTCCCAGCTCAGACATATGCCGGCGCAAAAACCTATCATATGTGCAACATCTAGCCTAGTGCATACCATAGCAAACATCAAGGTTTCAATGCAACTTGCTTGTGGAACTCTTGCCATGAAATTCTTTTCATCTTCCCTTTTTGGACAATCTTCAGAATACAACTGGAAACGAGGAGCGAAAGGAGTTTTTATTGGTTGTTCCTCGCTTATATGAAACCCTTTTAGTGCCTTCCTCGCAAAGCTTCTTTGCAAAAGTGACAGGGTCCCATTTCTCCAATCTCTTTGAATTTTTATTCCAAGAATTTACTTAAGAGGACCAAGATCCTTCATTTCAAATCTTTCGCTAAAATATCTTGAGTTCATCTATCACATCCTTTAAAACTAGAAGCATGTCATCTACAAATAAGTTTGAGAAAAAGAAATGTTTATCATCAAAGAATTTCATGTAAACACAACAATCATACTTCTTTCATATTCAAGACTGTCATGAATAATTTAGAAGGTCTCTATCATTGTCACAATGCTTGGTTTAGGCTATAAAATGATATATTCATCAGTTTCTCCCCTAAAACTTTTAGAACAAACCCTTGCAGTTGCTGGATATATATTTCTTCTTCAAGGTTTCCATGCAGGAACCCCATCTTAATATCCATTTGCTGAATCTGTAAATCAAACACTGCAACAAGACTAAGCATGGATTGGACTGTAACTATTTTTACTATTGAGCAAATATTTCTAGGGAAATCAATCCCTTCTTGCAAAGCCCTTGGCCACGGGCCTTGCCCAATGATGTTCAACTTTGTCATTGGCCCTTTGTGTATATCAACTCATTTGCATCCAGTTGCTTTTCGACCTTTAGGCAATTCCACCACATCCTATCTTATTCTTTTGAACAGCATGCATTCCTTCTTATTGCCATTTTCCAATTACTTGCATCATTCCCTTCAATGACTTCCCTGAATAAATTTGGTTTTTCAGTCATGGCTGTTAAAGCTCTAGGACTTTCTTGATCTGCATAATCCTCAGATCTTTCTGGTGGATAATTTACCCTTGTTGACTGCCTTTGCATTGATGCTATAGCTTCTTCAATTTCAACTGCTTGATCATTTTATTTTTCTGGTTCAAGATCATCATCACCAAAATCAATGGGAACATTTTCTAGAGAAACACCTTCAACTACTCCTTAATCATTGTTTTCATTCATTCCTTTTAACAACAAAGAAAATTCATAAAAGTGCACATCATGACTAGTTATGAACTTCTTGGTATTTGGATCCCACATGTTACTCTTTCACCCTTTTTTTCCCCTATCCAAAAAAAGTGCATTTCTTTGATTTGGTTCTAATTTGTTTCTTTGACAGCTAGGAATTAAAGCATATGCATCATAACCAATATAATTTTGGATTTGAACAAGAATCAAAATAGTGGTTGCGGCGGGCGTAGTGGCCGATACGTAGCAGTAGCGGTGTGAATAAAAAAAGTTGTCAAATGTTTTTGAAAAAATATCCAAAAAATCCAAAATAGTGGAAAATGTTAGAATTTGATGCTTTTTTCCCCTCTGTAATAGCTAAGATAGAGGGGTGCAGCAGTCCCTTCAATGCATAGAAATTCTAAATCGCTGAATGATTATTAAAAAAAAATATTGAACTAATTTTTTTCATGTATTCATGTTGGTTAGCCATACTTAGTAACTAGCATGCATTTCTAGATTCATAATTCAAATAAGCAATTAAGTACAGCTGTATATAACAATTAGTAAATATCATGCTCAAATAAAGTTTAAAGTTCAAACCAAAAAACAAATTACCTTTCATCAAAACAAACAATGTGTTTTTGTTGAGTGTCGAGAAAATAATACCTCTGCCAAAGGGGGTGTCTAATAGGATGCATACCTAGAGAAGAACCCTTGAGAAGCACTCTCTGTATCGATTGTAATTTTGTTAGATCATGTGTTTTTTTGTGTTCTTTTAAGTATAAAAGGATAAAAGAGTTGTGTAGAAATGTTATTTGGAGAGAAGAAGATAAGAAATGAGTCTTATTATACACTTTATTTTATTTTGAAAAGTAGGAATCTGTCTCACTCTGTAGCTTCCACTACGGATGTGAGTGGTGCTAAATCCCATTTAGCGTAACGGTCTTCACTGCTACGCCCAATGTAGCGTAGTAGCCACTATTCCGATCCATATATCTGAATAATCACAAGGGGACCAGTGCCATACCTCATTGGGAGTCTTCCTTTCTAATTCCATGGATGCAAAATGGTTCACAACATAGCATTCTGTTGAAACATCCTCGGCCAACAACTCTTGCTCCAATCCAGCATTGCTTAATATGCATCAAGCTCCATCAATGTCCAGTTCATGCATTCCGAAACACCATTTTGTTGAGGAGTGTACACTGTACTGTAATGCTGAACTATTCCTTGAAATTTGCAGTCTCTCGAAGTGTATTCTGCCCTGTTATCTTCTCAAGAGTTTGATGCGTCTCCCTGTGGTTTTCTCCAAATCAGCCTTCAAAAGCGTGGTGACCTTCAAAGGTAGGCTATGATGTTCCTACCTTTGGATTTGAGAATGACAACCCAAACATTCCTTGAGAAATCATCAATGACAGAAAATATGAGGCAACCCGTAGTTACCAAGTTCACAATTTGATTAATATGCATTCGAGTTTGCAATTCGTAATTTGAGACTTAGGTTGAGCAGGAAGTTCAACAGAGTAGGTTCATTTGATTCACTTTTTAATTCGTTAGATTCGAAGTTCAAGTTCGCGAAGTTAGATGAACTAATTCGTTTGTGTTCATGCTTTTAAGTGCATCACTAAGGCCCACATATAAATCCCAAACCACTCAGAATCATTGTTCTTTACATTTACACTAGGAGGAATTTTTCTTCATTGGAGTTGGGCCCACAGTAAGATTAATTACATCTAAAACATGGTTACAATAAAAAGCACGAGTAAAGTTCCTTGATTTACTGATGATCAATCATAAGGTGGGGCTAACTCAGATTAGAGTTAGATATGGATTTAACACATACATAGAGCACACTGCTTTTGAGTGGCTGTAGTTTTAGGTTGTCACCATTTAGAGGACTATGAGAGAGTAGTTCGATAATAGTTCGTGGATATTATTGTGAATAGTCTGAAAATAACCATTTGGAGTTTGAAGCACTTTTGAACGACCTATGTAAGTATGAGTCACCCCATAAGATGCAGCTGGCGTTGGACCACATATACATGTGATTGAAATCAAGAATGCCTTTGCTTGTATGGCTACCAGCATTGAAACTCCACCTACGATGCTTTCCATTGACAGAATGCTCAGAAAATTGCATTTCTGAAAAACTGATATTTGGATTAAGCTTCTTTTTCAGCAAAATTTCCATACCTTTTTCTACCCTAGGAGCGAGATAACGATGACTGTTATTTCAGCTTATGAGCCACAATGGTGATAATGTTTTGGTTTTAGATAAGTAAATTGCAGTGGTAGAATATGATATATTTCTTTGTTCTTAAATCGTTGTTAGGGTTTTTCAGATGTAGATAGAACCTTAAAATGCAATATAATGGTGGAAAAAATGGAGTTCTAGTTCAGACCATCACTCTCAGTACTGTTTAGTGGTCGCAATCTAAACTGTTATATAAGTCTGTTTTCTTTTTTCTTTTTTTTTTTCTTTTTGAAACAATGGTTTCTTCTGAAAGTTGCTACAAGGTTTTATATCTGTATGGATAACTGCTGGTCTAGTTAAACTAGCTGGTTAGCATTTCATCTGCATGAATATTTAGCCAATATATTGCTTAATTTCTTACATGGAACTCTTGATAAGTGCAGGCAATTTCAGCTTTACAGAGAAGCTGACAGTTAAATATGCTGGGGCAGCTGCAATGTATTTCGTATCCAAGAAACTGAAGAAGAAACATAACATAACTGATGAACGTGCAGCTTTATATGAAGCCGCAGAGACATGGGTTGAAGCTCTCAATGGCAGGAATTTTCTTGGTATGGTCATATCATTGTAGTTTATCCATGAAGTATGAGATCTTCCAATCTCCTTTGGTTGAAAATAGCATATATATATATATATATATTTTACGTTCCATATCTACAGGGGGTTCTAAGCCTAATTTAGCAGACCTTGCGGTCTTTGGCGTCCTAAGGCCAATCAGATACTTGAGGGCTGGTAGAGATATGGTGGACAACACGCGCATTGGCGAGTGGTACACACGAATGGAAACAGCAGTTGGAGAGTCTTCGAGAATCAATGCTTAAAAAAGGCAAGGCAAGCAAGCAGATGCATTCTTTCTTAAATCAGGGATTTGATTTTTCCAACAAGGGGAACAAAAGATAGAAACACAGTGGTAGTGCTGAGCAATTTTTTGACCATAAATTTTGCGTTTTTAGTTATAGTTTGAAATTTGTATTGTCACAGGACTGGAGAAACACAAGACGATATCGCCAAATATTATTTTACAAGGTCCTATATGGAAGAGGAAACTTTACATGATCAGTATCATGTATCAAGGTTATGTAAGGTGACATTAGTTTTCAACAAAATAAAGTTATGAAAAACTTTGGAAGATGCTGAAAAAAAAAAAAAGGGTTGGAAAGTCAAATAATGGTTTTGATAGTGTGACAAATCTTTAGAAGAGGGAATTGTTTGGCAAGCTTTACACTCACTAATGCCCCCACAGATTTGTAAGATTTTACATTTGTTGAAAGGACTAAGTCTGAACTTTGCTAGGCCGATTTACGTGGCCAACCTTTCAGACTGCACATAAGAGAATTAAGGGATTCATCTATGAAAGTAGGTCAGGCCCCTGATGGATGAGTGGCAAGGCATCTCGGTTTTCACATGCCCTTTTGTTGCTTTGTTGATCGGGAGCTTGTGTAGTAGGGGTGTGAGAGGAGTATTTTTCAGTTCCTGGTTGTTGCTTTGTTGGTCATGAAATTGAGTCCGGATCTCCTTTGTCTTTGAGACATCCTATCAACATTCGCTATCCAGTAAGATCTCTTCTTTTCTTTTTTTCATTCCAAGAAAGCAATTGAGAAAGTGCATTAGCTGACGTGAGATTTTATGATAGGATGAAATAACATCTCCTTGGTTCAATGAAATAGGGGATCCGGACTCTAAGAATTGTGTGGCTTATGTGGGTACATTAGTTGAGTATTTACCCAAAAAATAAAAAAAAATCTATGAAGCTACAACCACCAGCTAGGTGCGTTACCCCATGGATATGACCGTTTCCTAAATCAAGGCTGTTAGACTGGACTATTCTTGGGTTTTTTTTTTTTTTACCCCAGTCAAGGTCAAGGGAGGCTGGGACCCTAGAGAGAGCCCGCATACATACTGGAAGGTAGCCCATATAAGTGAGAAGGAGGCTCGCAGAAGTGGGAAGAAAGCCCACACAAGTGGGAAAAGAGCCCGCACAAGCGGGAAGAGGTGACATACTGGGGGTTCAAATCCCAGGCAGTCAGGTAAGAACTGACGCTCTTTATCACTCGGGTAAGGAGTCGTTCTTGGACTATTCTTGGTGTTGAAGAAGAGGTTTTGACTTTTGCATGCATGGTTTGTTCACTTGTGTGCTGAGCTTTGTACATTATGTTGAGCCTTGTCCATTATGTTGGAGTCGGCTACATGAATTTTATTTTTCCATTTTAATTTACGCCGAGTCAAATTCTCAAATAAGTTACATGCCTTTAAATTAATTTTTAATACCTCCGACCATATTTTCTTTGGCTTACCCCTTTTCTTTGGTGGGCTATCAACTTGAATGACTTAACTTTTCCTTACCGACATCATTGTCGGCTTGCGTTGGACTTGCCAAAACAATTTCAAATGAGTTACTCTAATTTAATCCCTTATTGATGCTACCCCTAAATGCTTTTAGAAATGCTTATTTTTAATTTTATCTTTTTCAGTTTTATCACACATCCACCTCAACATTCTCATATATGTCACATCCATTTTGTACATATGTTGTTTTTTTTTTGATTGGCTAACATTCCGCTTCATAAGTCATAGTTAGTCCTTTAAAATCTTTCCTTCAATCTTATTGACATGCATCAATTACAAAGCACTACAGAGGTAAGTCTCTACTTCAACCAATTCACTTTATCATGTGTTTGTGACATCTTCATCAATTTCTCCATCCTTGTTAATTATTGAGTGAAGGTAATGTAATGAGAATTCTTTGTAGTATCTCTCAGCATTCAATTCTCACATCAGTTTAAATTCTTTGTATATGCCAACTGAAGTTGCAGTCCATATATTTTGTCTTTTTACGACTTACTTTAAAACCTTTGGATTCTAAAGCTTTTTGTCACCTCTCAAGTTTGGTATTAACACCATCTCTTGATTCACTATCCAATACTATATTATCTGCAAACAACATACACAAAGGTACCTCCTTTTAAAAATGAGCATTTAACTCATCCATAATCAATGCAAAGACATAAAGACTTAGGATAAAATTCTAAACCTACGAACCTGATAAAAGAAATTCTCTCCACATTACAGTAGAATTGTGAGACTTCCAAATTCTAGACCAGAAATCAAGGATAACTCTATTTTAGGTTTTTTTTTTTTTTTGGGTTGGGGTGTGGGGATCTACTTTTTAGGGTATTGTTGGTAGCATTGCTAGCAACGTCCCAACGCTTCAAGCTCTCCACATCCCCAATATTTTCAATATATCGGTAATATATTTTGTGCAAATTGGCTGTACGTTCTGGCCCTCACTATGAGGGCTTTGGGATGGTCTTGTTTGATATTTGAGCTTTTTGCATATACACGCCTAAGGTTTATAGGATTTGTAAATAGGCTTCTATGGTTTTAATATATGCAGATAGGTCCATACCTTTTCATTTTAATATCTTTTGTGTTTTCAAAATCAGTAGTCAACTAACTATCAAAAGTTTTTAGCGTGAAATAACGTATTTGCCCATCTCTTTATCCTTATATGCTTAAATTCAAAGGCTTGAATTTATTTGGGGCGTTTGGTCGGAGGTCCCTCAAAGTATGACTTTGTTGCAAACAATCCACAAAAAAATCCCTTAATACATTCTCATACCTGATATGTCTAATTTAAGCTTTCTTTAATTCAAATCCCATGATTGGTGGGATATGCCATTAATAATGGTCAACTGCCATTCATTTAACCACGATTAATGAAGTCCCATTAATGAGATTTTCAAATAAATTTAAAAAAACACAAATAAATTTCAAAAGAACGCAAATAACTTTCAAAAAACGCAATAATTCCTAAAAACGCAATAAATTTCAAAAGAACACAAATAAATTTAAAAAGATGAAAATAAATCTCAAAAGTTCCAAATAAATTTCAAAAAATGTAAATAAAGTTCAAAAGACACAAATAAATTTCAAAAGATCCAAATAAAATTCAAAATATAAAAATAAATTTGAAAAGATGCAAATAAATTTCAAAAGACGTAAATAAAATTTCAAAAAAATGTAATAATTTCAAAAAACACAATAAATTTCAAAAGAATGAAGATAAATTTAAAAAGACGCATACAAATCTCAAAAGATCCAAATAAAATTCAAAAAATGTAAATAAATTTCAAAAGACACAAATAAATTTAAAAATACATAAACAAAATTAAAAAATGCAAATAAATTTCAAAAAGAGCAAATACATTTGTCCAAACTATGATAAACCAATTTTTCAAATTTTGGAAAATTTTATGAAAAACTTAAGTATTTTTTCCAAAACTATAAATTTAAAACAACGCAAATAAACTTCAAAAGACATTAAAAAAATGCAAATAGATTTCAAGAAATGTAAATAAATTTTTCAAAAAACTCAGATAGATTTTCCATAAATTCAGATAAATTTGTAAAAAAACTTAGATAAATTTTCCAAAAAAAAGAGAAAGATTTGTCATAACTCAGATAGATTTTCTAGAAACTTAGATAAATTTGCCAAATATTCAGATAAATTTGTTAGAAACTCAGATATGCTTACAAAAAAATAGATAAATTTTCCAAAAACTTAGTTAAAATTTTCAAAATGAAGACAAATTTATCAGAAACTCAGATATATTTGTCAAAACTCAGATAAATTTGTCAAAAAATAAGATAGATTTGCTTCTAGGCTTCTGAAACCAAGTCACACTTGACCCGACCTAATCCGGACTGGAATTGACCCTAACTGGGTGATCTTCTCTCTCCTCTCGTCCTCTTTCTTCCTCCTCTCATTCTTTCGACAGCAACATGCAACGTTGTTTGTACTGTGATTTCTTTGGCAGCGAACGCAGTCTGGACCTGGATTGTCTTCTATTCAAGCAGAGATGACGGCATGCAGGTAGCCTTTTTCGGCGATCCTCTTTTCTGAAACAAGGCTGCAAAATCAGCGCCACCTCTAGAATCCCTGCGACTGCGCACTCTTTTGTTCTGCGATGAATTGTTGCTTTTGGAATCTCTTGCACACTGCAACTACTTCGTAGTTTAGATCTGGGCTTCTTCTTCTCTGGACTGGATCACAGCACGGAGTTCTACTCCTCTGTCTTTCTCGTCTGCAACTCTGGTGGGGCACAATTGGCTGACCCTGATCCTTTCCGATCTTCAGATCTTCTCCGGCGAAACAGAGAACGATCTACCCCTCTGTTTCGAAATAGGGATCGACTTCTCCCATCTCGTGTGGCGCAATTAGAGCTCCAGCCCCAATCATGACCGAATCTTGACTGGGTTCTGTCGCCCGGATTTCAGATATTCTCCTGGCCCATCGCTAGAGCCAAGGTAGCAATTCCTCTTTAACTGGGTTCCGAAAACAACCTCTCGCCGTTCAGATGGTGCAGCGGTAGCCCATGATCCTTCTGCATCTACAGATAGTGCAGCGGCAGGCGAGGATGAGCGATGATCGACGATCTTCTTTTTTCGAGGGGGTTTTCCACGAGAATAGAAAATGAGAGATAACGAACGAGGGAGAATAGAAGATTAAAATTTTTAATTTTAAAATTTCATGTCTAAATAGTTGAAAGATTTCATGCCTAAACAGTTGAAAGGGCAAATCAGTTATGAAAATATATGAGGTGACGTATCTAGAGATCTCTCGCCATGAGGTGGCGTATCTAGGGATCTCTTGCCAAAATTTGTCCAAACTGCATGGACTACAGGCTTTAGAAGAAAAATTGATGGACTGGAGGCCTTACAATACCTCTATCAGAGACTTTTCGCTAATTTCTCAATTTAATTTTCTCTAAAGCTTGTTTCATTGATAATTACTTTTATCTATAGTAAGAGAGAATAACCGTTTGTAAATTTATTTCTATCAATAGAGGGCCTATTTCATTAAATCTAAATCTACTATAATGATAATCAATGCATGTGCTTATAATTAGTTACAATTGATCCAATCCATGCATGACCCACCATTAATTAAATTGATGAAAGTTTCAAAATGCATAATTAGGCTTCATGTGTGTTAAAAAGTTATTGCAAGAGACCGTTGGGAATTGGGATACAATAATGAAATTTTGGTAAATAATACTATACTCATTTGCTTAATTGATGTAAGGGCAAAGTTGATATTTTTATAAAAGTTCAACATAAATTCCATGGTCATTACCCATTTTTATTAGAAATACTGATTTTGGGGATATGAAAGGTATTGAAATGAAAAGGCAGGGACCTATATGCAAATACTAAAATCACAATGGCCTATTTATAAATCATATAAATCTTAGGGGGGTATATAAAAAAAAACTCTTGATATTTTGGCCTGAACCTCTAATCACATTTGGTGGTCCCGGAAAAATTGTTAGAAAACCTATTTTTGATGGGTGCAACTAAAAAGTAGGGATGGATGGGGTTGGGTTCAGTTGGGATCAAGTGAGGTTTATACCCATATGTCTCTTTGGTTGGATCTTTGGGGTAATCAGGCATGGTCCACTAACATCGTTTCGGAGTGGATATAATAGTCCATACCTAGTCTTCTGGTCCCCTCGCCATTCTTAAATGGCACTTACGACTACTGTGTGTGTGAGAGAGAGAGAGAGAGAGAGAGAGAGAGAGATGGATATAATAGTCCATACCGAGTCTTCTGGTCCCCTCGCCATTCTTAAATGGCACTTACGACACTGAGAGACTGTGAGAGAGAGAGAGAGAGAGAGAGAGAGAGAGAGAGAGTTTTGTCATTGTGTGATAGTGCCCGTTTTAAAATATCAATAAAAATTGTGATAATGTTAGAAAAAAAAAAGGATGGTAAAGTTGGTAAAACTTTTATAGAGAATTTTGTGTCCGTCATTAATTTACTTTTTTTTTATACTATTAGTCACTTATTTATTTATTTATTTTTGTGATGGTTTCATGTAATATTTGTTGTAAGAGGTTCTTCCTCTTAGGGGGGCTCCAGCATCGCACTTACAGGAAACTTGGAATGGTGGGGATTCGAAATCCAGCATAAAATTCTGGTTGAAAGTCTGAAATTTGAAAATATCCCTTTTTCTTACTTGAAGATAGTCACTTTTCATGTGTTAGAAGCACACATATATTGCTTTTCCATTCATATCTGGATTTATTTTCTCATCTTTCTCATTATCGTGTGATGTAATTGTAAGTAAACAGCCACCGATTGCTTCTTTCTTTTTTTTTTTTTTTTCCAGATAACTCGAGATCACGGTAAAAAACCTTCAAAAGTTCTTACTGATCGCTTTTATTCATTTGTTTTTTTTTTTTTTTCATTCTCAACATCAAATGCATGTTAAATGGAATTATGTTGGTCACATCTCTTAGTTTTACTCGGTGCGTGTGGATAGAAGGGTTTGCATGTACCATTAGGGATTAGTTCTCGGCTGTTTAGAACTGAGTGTCCCTCAGGCTCATGGCGAAAGGCTCCTGAGCATGGGCGGCTCCACATAGATCTGAGATTTGAAAAAGCATTTAAAAAAAAATTATTTCTTGAATTGAACTTATGGGAAGCTTTTGACCCCACTCAATTTAAGAGTTTCACCCCACATTAGCTAACTTTATGCTTTTTCTTTGTTGTTGTGGTAGTGAACAAAAGTCACCATAAAATACTCATCACCTAAGTTAATGGGCCAACTGTCTACCAAAAATTAAATAAAGTTAATGGGCCCACATTACTGATATGCACTCTAGCAACAAGTTTTTAGAACTTAAAGGAATTTGTGACATTGTTAGAAAATTAGTGGAGATAAAGAAGGATATCGTATACCAATTAGTTTATTTGCTTTTAAAATTGACGTTGATTTTACCAACAGTGACTACCATAGTAAAAAGAGCTTTTTCGGCAATAAAGTAAGTAATTAACAGGTTACGTAACCGAATAAGAGATCAATGGATGAATGACTGTTTGATTACATATATGAAAAAAATATGTGGTTGCTAGTGTTGATAATGAATCTATTATGCAATGATTTCAACACATGAAAACCTGTTGAGGGCAGCTGTAAGAGTTTATATATTTGAATTTTTTTTAAATTAAGAACTATTAGTAACAATGTATTAAAATTTCTTTATTTTTTTTTTTAGAATTCAATATTATCTTAGTTGGATTATCGGAAATAGATTATTTGAGAATTTTATACTATATTTGTCAAATTATCGAAAGTAGATGATAAATGTTGATAAAGAAAAAAATAAATTTATTCGATTTGCAGAAGATAAGTTTTTTGTTGAATCCACTTACTCGAATTCCTGGAGCCACCACAGCTCCTGAGCTAGCCTAGGGTGGAGATACCATGGGTTATCCAAAAGAAAAGGGAAAAATCGGAATAATGTTAAATTGCCACTATATGGAATGGGACCTAACAGGTGGTGCCATGTAGCACACACTCTTGTGGGCCCCATTGTTGTCTTATGCAAGTGGTGGGAGCCACTTACGGCCATCCAATTCTGTGACCTGAATATCTCATGGGCTAATTGTTACTATCTGAAATTGTGAGTCATGACTCATGAATGCAGGCAGTTGGTATAGCCATGGAAAAGGAGTCCCTGATGTGTGCAGTAATGAGAACGAGGTGTAGCTGGGCTCCCCTTTCTCATCCTACAATATTGTAGGGTTCGAATGGTGGCTTCTTTCTTGCAATAATGCAGGCTATCATCTAAAAGGGTTTCCAATAATAATAATAATAAAAACACACACACACACACTCACAAAGCATGTAGTAATGTTTGGATCATGCAGTAATGTGTGGATGATGATTCATTTGAAAAATTGACATCAATGCACCAAGTATTATTCTGATAAACACTCATCTTCTTCAGAGGCGGACCCAGAAAATGAAACTCCTCTTGTAAATGATGAGTGATTTTCAATCTATGCTGTCAAAAGTGGGACCCCTGACCGAATTCCCACACAACTAGTGGATGAAAAATGATTTGGGGTTTTGTCTGAACGGTGACAACAACCTTTGGCCATGGATAACTCTGAGTTGTGATGAAAGTTGAGTCATTTCCTACTCATTTTCGGTATTGATTTTACCTCATGAGAAATTAACAAGATGTCTGAAAATATGCAATTTAGTAATTTTTTTATTTTGCGATATCGTATAAAGTGGCTCTTTTATTTTCTCCATTTTCACTTATTGTAACTTCTCTGTCCCATCGTTTAGCATGTGAAACTAAACACCTAATTTTTTTTTTTTTTTTTTGGTAAATAAGATGAATGGTTGATATCATGAATTTGCGATCCCTCTCTCTCCCAGAGCTCACCTCCGCCCTCTCCCTTTTCCTTTTTCTCTCCCCCTCGCCTCCCCGATCACCGTCCCTCTCCAGCTCGGCCACTCAGGCCGAATAAATGAGTATATTGTTCGGCCCCTAGATGGCGGAAGGGCGGAACAAGATGATATTGTTGGGAGACGACAATACAAATGTATTATTTGATTCGCATATTAGATATCTGATTTGGGATCTTAAACCTACATTGGGGTTTTCAACCCTTCAATATCTGCAGTATGTTTCCCTTCACGCTTGGAGAGTCCATTTTAGAAACAATAAGTCTACTTGGACCGAAATGGGGACCGAACCATGGCCCGGTCCCCCATTCGGTCCAAATAGCACCCCTCTTCTACAAATTACATATCATGCAAAATCCCATTTTGTCCGTTGACACTCGTAAATCCTTACAATCACCATCACTATTGTAATTAGTATAAGTTACTAGGGGGCATTATGCTTGTTGTTTTTGGTCACTTTTATCGGTGGTCCCTTTCACGTCCATCTGAATAATATCTCCTTTCCTTTTCAAGAAAACGAGATGGCAGACGTGTGGACGATTAGGTTTGGCGTCAGACTCAGATCGTCAATTGTGCGTCATGCGTAGCCTTTTCTATGTAACCTACATGAATTCTCTGTTTTTACTGAGAACTCATTTGAAAATCAATTACATGATGAGGCATGCTACATCGCCCGAATGGGAGCCCGACTTTGAGCCCGGGCTCAGCAAAATATGTGGGTGCAGTTATGATCGGGAATGCGATGTACTTTCCGAAAGTTTTCAAAGTAATTAAGGGGTGATATTTCACCTTGAGGATGGACCCGGTTTCCCTAACCATTGCGTACTGAGAGGCTAAGGGCCTGTTTGGCACTTTATTAGTTTAGTAAAAATTAAATAAAGTTTTTATTTTTCAAATAAGGGATCACATCAAAAGTACATTTTTTAAAAAATTTCTTTTTTTATAAAACAAATTTAAAAAAACAACCTTCTTTCTCCACTAAGAGACAAAAAATCTCTACCCTTTTTTATATAAAAAGTCAAAAAAATTTCATACCAAACAATCAATTATTTGGAAAGTACGTTGTATTGATTTACATGTAAATAAGGGTTCATGTCTAAGACTTTGTACTAGGGGAGATATGTGAACTTCCAAAATGTTGTCGTGGAGGAGTGTGGGCACTGGGCACTGTTTCAAGACTTTCAAAGTACAGTGATTCTTTGCGCCCTTTATTAGGGTTAAATCTATTATTTTCTTTATTTTTACCCCTACTCACCTTTTACTATAACTTTATAGAATTTCAAAAGACAGATAGAGGCAAATGTTGGCTATTGCTATTTGGTTTCTTTTAGAAGCAAGCAAGTACATGGCAGATCAATCCCCTCTTTTTCTTTATTTCTCTCTTTTATCTTTTTCAACTTTTATCTTTAGCTTATTCTTCCTCAAGTAGTGACCATTGGCCTCTTGTTTTTTCTTCAAAGATTCAACTTTTCTGTAGTAGATTATCATTTTTCAAATAAAGGTACATTGCAACCCATTCCATTTGTCTTTCCTTCTTGCTTGATTTAAATTGCGCTTTTTTTTTTTGGATGAATATGTATTCTTTTCTTGATGTCTTGTCTATTCTTTATCAAATACATGTAGTTATTGATGTTATTTATTTTTCTTAATTTCATGTGGTGAAATTCTTTGTCTTGATATCATATTATCATGTTATTTAAATTGTACCAAGAAATTTCGTTTGGATTGGATTAAAATGTAAGTAAACAATCTTTATAGTATGATGTTAACTTGATCTCAAATATTAAAAATAAAGGGAAATATTCAAGTGAGAACTAGCAACCCATCCAAACCTAGCAATCGGTAAGAAACCCCCTGATAGTCACTAATCCCAAGGATTGACATACATCCGAATGGACCGTTGGATCGAGGGTTAAACATTTTTTTTTAATATGAAGCCCTTAAACTTATAGGCCGCGGATGAAGGGGTTAGGTGCATAGGTTTGGGGTCAAATTTGATACTTGGGGTGGTCTCACATAGATTCTTCCATCCTCCTAGTCTCATCCCCAAATGAGGTTCACAATTGGACCATACAAAAAAGTTCTCACATAATATGTGAGAACAGTTTCCACTTGAATATTACCCAAAAATAAATTCATATGTCTCAACATTCTAGATCATGTTAACTTAATTTTCCTACATGTGAAATTTGGTTTTTAAATCTAGGCTTTTCGATGTTTAGGTCCAGCCCAATGAGAACCTAGACTTATTGATTATTTTTAGCTTGTTTTACCTACAATGGTTGAAACCGTTCGTTAGCTTGTCGTATTATTAATGGGCTGAAACCAATACTCATATTGATTATTTAATAAAAATATGGGGTGCAATAAAGTTTTGTTGGTTTATTTTATTTTTCTTTTAACTTTGCACATAATTTTGTGATTAATTAATGCATTTTTTATTTTAAAATTAAACGCAAGATGTGGGTTATGTCTTTTGAGGATATGATAATTAACTGGCCATTGAGTTTGGATGGGTCATTTAATAAATTTGGTATATAGAATTTTAAGGATAATTTTAATAGTATACTTCCTTCGTTTTTTATTTGTTTTATTCCCACTAATAACTCAAGGAAGCCCGAAGTTATTTTCAATACATTATAATATTATTTGTTTTTTTTACTTAATTTGGTGTATATATATATATAGGGTTTTTGGGTTAATTTGGTGGGTTGGACTGGGCCCAAGCACACTAGGGTGTGCACCAATTGGGTCACCCAAGAGTGACCTCCAAACTAGTGGGGCCATATTTCAAAAAGTAGGCCATGTGGGGTCCTAAATCATAGTAGTTTCCATGTTCTCCACTTGATTTATTTCCTTTCTACTCCTAATTAGTACATCGTGATATTTTTATGTTAGGGAAGTATTGCGAAATGAGTTGGGTGAGGATTTCATTGTTTGCTGGAAAATCCTAAAATTAGAAGACAGTATCATGTATAGTCTATTGTGCTCGTTGGGCTGTCTCCCTCTCTACAATATCATATATAGTGTTTATATTTATTCAAGTTGTTACTTTTCTTTTCTTTTCTTTTTTTTGTATATTTTTCATTTAGCTAGTGAGAATTTTAATTGCTCTTTGCCCCCTCTAGAAGAAATTTCTGGCTCCATCTCTTGTCGCAACTCAACAACTACATTCACAACCGCTCAATGCTTCCAAGGATTGTTTAAGCTAAGATTTGGAGAATTCAATGAGATAAAATGACAATCTAGAAGGCTGAAATTTTGGTATTTTACTAATCAAATAGGAAATCCCAATTGATGGGAGACAACAATTGATATATCTATAAAAAAAAAATAATATGAAATTCTCCTAGGGGTTCACTTATCTTTCGTGCTTAAGATAAGGAAATGGGATTTACTTACTTACGATTTGTACATGTGAATTCTACATATGTAATTTTCACATCTGAAACACATTACCATGCATGTTTATGCACGAGTAAACATTGAACAGTTCTGATTACATGCCGAAATCTTCATTATATCAAAATCTATAAATATTTAATATATAAAATAAAATTAATTTGGGCGTGTTTGAATGTGTGGTTAATTGAAGTAAAGTCGTGAGGTAAAGCCTCCATTATTCAGACAACATAAGACAAAGGGTCATGTCAAAAGTTCACATATTCAAAATTCCCTCTTTCTTTTTAAAAAAAAAAAGAGTAAAAAAACAACTTCCTTTCTCCACTAAATAACAAAAAAAAAAATCCTCTTTTTCACAAAAGGTCAAAAAGATTTCCTACCAAACACTAAAAACAAAAGACCATCATAACCCCTTATATTTTATTCTCTCTTGATTTTATACTTCACCTCATTTTACTTCAATTCACCCTACATCCAAACACACCAAAATTTAATGGGTCAATAAAAAATCCGTAACAGTTCAAATTAAAATTTTGGGCTCAAAGGATTTGGAAAAAATAAAAGATGATGATGGATATTAAAATCACCACCTCTAAAAAATATTGGCAGTTTTCTAATCAGAAAGATACATGACACTTTCACAGTTTTCAAATGCACAAATTCCCATATAAAATGATTTCAATTATACATCATTTTCATACCTCATTCATGCATGGGATGAATACATGAACACAAATAAAGATAACCACATGTAATTGTTATGCATGTGCACCATTTAGATATCAAAATGGGTGCAGCCAAATGACCTTTGAAGAAATTCCTCAAAAAAATCTACGAGCTATAGGCTTGCCAAAGGGTTAGGCCCAAGGTTGTGTTTACCCTACCCTCAATATATGCAAGGCTGGGCTTGGGGAACCTCGAGGGCCGGGGTTGGGTCAGTGGCGGTCCTAAGGCCCAAAAGTATGAAAATCAAAATAAAAACCCTGATTTTAAGGCCTTTTTTGAAAACCGGGTTGGCCGGGGAGGGCCTCCCTTTAAAGGGTACCAAGGATGTACAAAGGAAGCATTACAGTCTTACAGGTTGAAAGAGCATCTCTAAGAGACATGCCAAATCCAAGGTGGACATACCACATGAGATTTTTTACATGAATTTTCACTGCAACAACTATGTCAAAAATGAGGTGGCATTTGGCATATGGGAGTCAGATGCCAAATTTGACAAGTGAAAAAGTGAAATGTCAAATAATATTTTACATTATTTTATTCCAAATGGACTATTGTCAATGAGTTGAGTTTAATATATAAAAAAGGTAAAATAAAAATAATAATAAAATATTATATTTGACATATGGGGTGGAGTATACTCCAACAGACATGTCAAATTGTAAAGGGTAAATTTGCTATATAAGCCTTCATTTTAAAAAATGCATCATTAAATTTAACATCACTCTCGGAGATAAGCAATGTCTGGCCACATTCATGTATTCAATACTTGGCTGTTGCTACACTAAATAGGGGGGGGACCTCCAATCCATCTTATTAGTGACCTTGGTTGTCGAGGCCCTAAATAGGTGGGCCTCCGTCCGTGGACGCCAGTACGGACCTGTCAATTCGTTTCAGGTGGACCACACAGGGTTGTACAAAACTAATAGCACGTTTGTTGATCCATGGTCTTTACACCTTTCCATATGGACCTCTTCTTTTTTTTGTTGTTTCTTCTTATTTGCAATTTAACAGGCACAGTGACTTGCTCAGATGAATCAACAGAATGAGCCATCTAGACTGACCCACCAAATGGACTGTGTCTGTCAGAATTAACCAACCATAGAACTAACTGGATCTAGGCGACAAGCCAACAATACTAAGCTGAGGCTGCTGAATCATGAAAGATTTTGAGCCACAAGATGATAAGTGGGGTCTGAATGATTGTCACATGGGGTGCCGTTCATTTTGTATAAAATGCAAGCAGCAGGGCTACCTACAGGAGTGCGACATTGCACTGAGTTGGCCTGGGGACCTTGATTCTCTGGATCATTCAGATGGCTCTGGTTCATATCAGTGAGACGCCAAGATGGAAGAAGCTGTTGGGATTTGTAGGGCCTGGTTTTCTGGTTTCTGTGGCTTATCTTGACCCAGGAAACTGTATTCTCTCATCTCTGGCTTCTCGTATCTCTTTTCATTAGTTCTAATATAGTGTTTTACAAATCAATCTGCATTTAATGGATTGTTGCCTTTTAGGGTACAAACTATGGTGTAATTATACCTGTATTTGGAGCGAGATAATTAAAATGAGTGTGTGTGAGAGAGAGAGAGAGAGAGAGAGAGAGAGAGAGAGAGAGAGAGAGAGAGTTGTTACGCATTGGTCCTGCTTGGGTAGAAGTACAAGGAGAAATCTTGTTCGATGGAATTTGGAATCCTCTCAATGCTTGTCACTCAAGTTAAATTCCAAATGTTAAAGTCCACTCCTATATTTAAAATGCTTGAATTTTAAGAGTTCAAAAGGCTTTTCACGCACGTTGTATCTAGAACTCTTAACTTCAAATAAATTAAGCATTTGGAATGCTCAAGGGACAAGAACTGGATCCAATATAAGAAAACCCCCAACCGGCACTATTTTGGTCAGAAATACGTACAAGAATGTTTGATTTATTGAGAGTGGCCTAACATATAGGTTTAAATAAGTAATTGAGTAGATAGCTATGTACCAATTAAAAACAAGTTAAAAAAGAGTAGCTTGCTATGGAAGAACGCATGGAATTTTTAAGGGTGGGGTGATGTTTTATATTACATCTATAATTCCACTCACCCAAGCAACTCAAAAGGCCATGAGTTAAGTAACTCAGCCAAGTGTGACCGAGTCTGTTTATATGTTAAGAGTCAATCGACTATGCGGCTCAAGCTGAGCCGGAAGAGGATCCCCTGTTTGGACTAATGAAGGGGTGCCACATGGGAAGCAAATTTATTTTTTTTAAGTAAAGGAGATGAGATGTCATTAATATGATATCTCTCCCACATGTGACACCCCCAAAACCCTGTTTGGACCAAACAGGGGATCTGCTTCCAGCAGAGTCAAACGAAGTCTAGTTTTTTTTACCGATGTAATAGCACAGACTTACATGTTCTTTATTATTTTATCTGGTGAATGCAATGAAGTGGAGACGGATCTGCAAGCAGGCGCTAATCACAGATACAGGGTGAATGAAAACTCTATCTATCTATCTATCTGCCTGTCTAGCTATATATGCACATCTCAAATGCATTTCATGTCTTGTAATGTGGAAGCAGCTGCTGTGGATCATTCTTGTTGGGTTGAGCTTTGCTTTGATCATCCAGTCCCGCTCTGCCAATCTGGGGGTGGCTACAGGTTACTTCATATGGCCTATAAATACATGTTTTACAAGTATTATCCATTCAGTTACATGATATATTACAATATAAGAATAGATAGATTAATGCTTACATTCATTTTTACTTATATATCTGTATTATGAGTTGTAATATATAGGTTTTATTGTCACCTACTAATCTGGTACCAACCCTCCTTTTCTTTGAATTTGAGACTGACACACAATAAAGATGCCTTACGAGGAATAACTGTAATACACAGATGGAGATGGTCTTATATGACCCTGCCAAACTATTTGCACAAAATAACATGGAAAGAGGACAAGACTGGTGAAGGGATCTCCTACAAACTGTTCGCAAGTGAAAGCTTCATGTGCACAAACATCAGTTGTGAACAATGGTGGATCCAGGATTTTCATTTGGATGGGCCTAATTTTTTGTTAGCATAATCATAAACACGGTATTATGGTCCATGAAAAAACCTTCCAAAGAAGAAGAGAAGAACAAAAAAATTTTGCTACCTATTAAAGCTCAATTTCTATAATTTTGTTGCTACCTACTTTTCTTTACAAGAAAAAAAAGAAAGAAAGAAAGAAAGAGGCAAACTCCTATTTGGAAGATAATTTGAAGGATTGAAAATTAATGACAATATCCTGACACAACCACCATGGATTATGGAATGGAAGAAAACTCTAATTCATTCAAAATGCTCACCCATTCTCACCAAATCAAGGAAATATCACACAACACATACAAAGCAAACAAGAATTCCGAATGTTTATGATATTTTAATAATCTACAAATCACTCTTCTAAAAAAAAAAAAAGAAAAAAAAACATACCATTCTATATTAATCTCTCATTTTCCAATCCCCCAATTTCCATCTCTTTCTATAATATCCATTCTCTTTGTAAAATAACCTCATATTTTCCAACACCCAATTCCCATTTAATCTATTTCTATATATTTCTTTTTACAACTTATACAATAAAACAAAGGCTAGCCCAAACACAAGACTCTCTCTCTCTCTCCAACACGTCGTCTAGTTAGAAACATTACAAGGACTCACTTCCTGAACTGTTTCATCAACCATCTCTTGTGGAACTGATCCAGTCCCAGACTGATCATCCTCCATTTGTTATTCCTTTTTCTTGAAATGATCCGACACATGATCTTCAAGTACTTGAAAATTTGGCATCACTTGAGGACTTGATCCAATTCCCAATCGACCAGCCTCCTCCACCGTTGGTTCCTCTTCCTTGAAATCATCTTGTGCTTGATTCTCAAGCTATAAAGGATCTAAAGACACAACATCATTAGTATCGTAAACTACTATTGATGTTAGTGTATACTCACATATTTCGATGGATGTCACGAAATTCGCCTTTGAGTCCCAACCATCCTCACCAATGGCTCCACCTGCCCTCATTGGCTTCCTCATGCCTCGAGTCCTCAGTGGCTGAACTTCCCTCAACGATTACCATCTTCACTTTGTAATTCCGTGTAATGTGGAAAGTCACTTTCCACACTGGTAACATACGCTATCCTCCAAGGATTTTTGGCTTCTTGGCAAACATGCTTGCAAAAGTCTCTAATGATTCCTTTGGAGTCTTCACATCCATTAGAAGATTAAACATTTCACCATCTACTGACTTCTTAACTGCAGATAGAGCCCTTTCTCTTTGCAAATGCCTCTTTCGGCGGTGTCGTTTCTCCCCTACACGTTATCTACCATAACATGTGATCACAAGGCGCGCAAATCTTTTTTCTCCATAAGTCGTAATTTGACTTGGTGTGAAGTATCACCGCGAAAGAGAGAAAAAAATCTATTCCGAACTCTATCACTATTCACTACTGATCTCACCGATCTTCCTCAATATCTATACCACTACATTCTCGTCGCCACAAGTAAGCAGGTGAAAACAGATCTCAGATCTGAGTTGGTATGGCTTTGCTAGAGTCCGGATCCGCTATTGTATTGGTTACACTTTCACCGTGAGTGGACCAATAACAGTCGGCCATGTCATCAAAAAACTTAGGTGATTTTCTTTCATTGATTTAAATTTTTTGATGATATGGTGGACTGTTATTGGTCCACTCACGGTGAAGGTGTAACCAACACAATAGGTGATCCGGACTCGCTTTTTTGCTATCGCAGAAACGAATCCTAGCCCTCTCATTGGTCAAACTGCACCCTGATCGGATTATGTTGATGATATCATCTGATGTTAGCAAGCACTTCTTGCTGACTTGACTACTTCTGCAAATGGGCCACGTCCGCCTATAACTTGAGACCGACCTGTAGCTAGCCAACCTGTGCTCAGACTCGTCCCAGGCGCTAGTTTGGTTAGGTTAACATGATTGAAAATCAGGAGATGTAAATGAGTATCCGATTCTCCGATTATTCGGAGGTTCAAATCCGTTAAAAATCGGGTTTAGGTCCTTATTTAAGCCCTGATAAGTAAATGGGTCCGGGTCCGGTTCCACCTTGGTTCAGACCCGTGGACCCCAAACCCGATATATTATCTCAATTTTCAAAAATCTCCCCTAAAAACTCCTTATTTTTTTATTTTAATATCATTCTCTACCTAAATTCGGACCCAGATCTAGACCTGTCCCATATATAGTTTTGGTTCCGGTTCCGGAGCCAAGAAACTGGTTTTGAAGCGGTTCCTGTCCGGATCCGGTTCCACCTTCTCCTTAATGATTTCGGTTGGTGGACCCGGACTGAAACTGACCCGTTTACAACCCTATGAAAACCAGGGCTGACCCCATTACGCATTTGAATTATATTGTAAGGAGAGTACTTCTGTAGTATGAAAAAAATTAAAAATCGAAGGTAGTTAGTTGTTTGTAAACTTCAGGAAATGCAGGTTGTTATATGTAAGTTTCTGAAAACACCAAATGGAATTCAATAAAATGCAACCCCACACACACACACACACAAAGTAAAAGAAAAAAAAAAACACAACAACAACAAGAAGAAGCTTCTGTGATGAGAGGATTAAAGTTAGGGGACTGAGTTTAATGGGTGACAATTATGTTGTTGTTATCAGATGGATTAGAGTTGCCACAGAGCTTCCCAAGATTGGAAGATCCTAAGATCTTTGAATCTGGATAACCTGAGGCAGGCATTCTATTTCTGACCCATTTAATCAACCCATGGTTTTTTTTTTTTTTTTTCTTCTTCCTATTTTTTGTTCACATCCTTCCTGATTCATTAGGATCCAAGAGGATGAAACATGGATGTTGTGTATAATACAGGGAAGCATCTCTCTGAGCATTGTAAGGCTGAGTACCCCAAGCTGGTGAATTACTGCCTGTGGATCTTAGCAGAAGTTTCCGTGATTGCTGCCGACATTCCAGAAGGTTGAATAGGAAAGCATGAAAAACTCAACATTGAGGACTCATTCATTTGTTCAAATTTGAATGGTGGACAGTTTTCTACACTCTCCTTACGTTAGACCTTATTCATTTTCATCTAGATGGCTTATTCAATACTGAGGTCTAATTGGATGAAAATAGTCTGCACTTCAAATTTGATGACTGGGATGGAGTTTTCCTCAATTTTTTCCACCTTGTTTTCTCAACAAAATAGACCCTTATGGCCGGTTTCCTACTCTATATTGAATCCTTAAAGGAGTGATATGTCTAACGTGGATATAGCATATGTGACCATCACTTCTATAGGCAGGGGCGGAGCCAGGATTTTATCTTTTGGGGGGCCAAAACTTGAATAAAATTTTATTTCACCAATTATTATAACTATCATATTTTAAAGTTTCCTTTTTGACATAGTTATAAGTTCAACCATGATTTTATTCCTTGAAAATGCTGGACATAGAGAAGACGGCGTGTAAAATTTTAACCACTGAAGATGAGAGATTAATGGAAAAAAAGAGGAGACGAACAAAATAAAGAAGGAAGAGCTGAAGAGGGTCAGGGCTTAAGATTGGAGTCTGGAGAGGTTTTCGAAAGTTAAAAGAGTTGGGAGTGGGGGCCGGGGTGGGGTGGTGTTTAACTTAGAAAAAAAATCCAAAAACCTTGAGAGGGGGGGCCATTTTGGTGTTTTAAAAGACTTTTTCAAAAAAAAAAAAAAAAAAAAAACTTTTTCAAAGGGGGGGCCTCTACACAGTTCCGCCACTGTCTATAGGATTTAATTTTACTAGGGTGACGAGTGGTAATCATTTCCCAGTGAACATGAGATTCTCTTATAACCCTTTCAAATCTTCACCATTAATTTGTAGCTTAAAAGTGAAGGGCTAAATAGAAGATCGCAAGGGGCCATCGTATGATACCCCATTGGTGGGATGTGATTGCTTACCCATCACCCTGATAATTTAAATCTCTGGAACAGTGATGTCCTTCCCATTTCTATTTCTTAAATCCTTCAATCTTTAACACTCTTTTGATGAATCTCTTTATCATGAACCCTTGGAATCCAGTATGAAATAGGAAACTGAGATTTCTACGCACACTTTTTCATGCATACACTTGCAAATGATACTATGTTCAAGTTTATGCATCCAAAGAGTAATGCATATCTTCTTTTTTTTTTAGAACACTTCATTTCTCCAACTAATCTGTATTTGAATCTTGATAGTGATAGGAACAGCCTTTGCCCTGAACATACTCTTTGGCTTACCCATATGGGCTGGAGTATTATTGGCTGGATTGAACACACTTCTCCTCCTCGCACTACAGAGATATGGCGTGAGTAAATTATCTTTTCTACAGGGGCTGTTGTGTAATATATCTTCAACCAAAATCATAACATATTAGTTCTGGAATTCAAATTTGTAGATAAGAAAGCTGGAGGTGACTTTAACTGTTCTTCTGTTGATCATGGGAGGTTGCTTCTTCGCAGAGATGGCCCACGCCAAGCCCAATGCTGCCGAGGTCCTGATGGGGATGTTTGTTCCCAAACTGAGTAGTGATGGAGCCACCAGGGACGCCATTGCGCTCTTGGGTGCTCTCATCATGCCGTAATTCTCATCCACCACCTTCCTCCACTCTTTTATTAAGTTTATCACAGATCACATCATGTGATCAATGTAAGATAATTGCCAGTGAACAGATGCATGCCTGCTTGTTAGGGAGCCCCCCTGTCTCACTATTTGATCACCACTTAATGGTGATCATCCTTCTACATTATGGTAACCAAAAGTATACATACTCATCTAATGCATATTTTTTTACTAATCATACTTCATCATTCTCGTCTTTGCCTTATCCTATCAATTTGGGTTCTATTTAATGCATACTGTTCATATAAAAAAGCTACTATATTGAGTTCCCTCCTGTTATGGTAGTATAATTGTGTGTAAATGAAATTACTAACAACTGTATCTTGGATTTACAGGCACAATCTCTTCCTTCACTCTGCATTGGTCATGACTAGAAAAATACCCCACTCTGACCACGGAATTAATGTGGGCAAACAAAATCACTCCCTATCAGTAACATAGAAATTTAACCTACCATTGCTAATACATCCTTGGTTTTCTTAGAGCGCGTGCAGATACTTCTTAATCGAAAGCGGGGTGGCGCTGTTCATCGCCTTCCTCATCAATGTGTCTGTCGTCTCTGTTAGTGGGAGTGTCTGCTCTGATCACGATCTCTCATCTCCAAACAAAGCTCGTTGCAAGAACATCACACTCAATTCTGCAGCATTCTTGCTCGAGGTCTCTTACATTTCTTTCCTTCTATTTTTCTAACATGGATGACATCATGTACTCGTAACTCACACCTATGTCTCTATCCAGCTGAGCTACAGTCGGGGACCAAAGGTCTCTCACATTTAACTCTATAAAGTGATTACTAACTGCAACCAATTTGAAAGCAACATGTGATAGATGTGCAGACAATTAACTATACATGCCGTTGTGTATAGTATGGTTCATTCTTCGACTACATGAAGAATTACCCCTTTTCGTAATACTACACTGTTTGGTACACTGTTGGGCTACATGAAGAGTCATCCCTTGCCATACTTATGGTGGTCTTCACATGTATAGTTATCTGTACAAAATGCATACACAACCACAAGTTCGCGGCTCTAGCATGGATATATGCCTGTCGCAAGAGGTTTGGCCCCAGCTGGATCCACAGAACTTGGTTTACCTGTAACTTTTAACTACCTATAATTGGTGATGGCAAAGACCAAAATAATTGTGACTTGTGTAACTATGGCTATACAAATGCAAGCCATGTTACCTGCACTCTGTTTACAAAGATCAAAACGGGCACTTAGGATTGTCCAAATTGGATTATTAATAACTTCATGTGCCCTTAAACTCATCTCAATTTTGCCATTTGAATTTTAATTTGTCGCTCTTGAGAAACTTACAATGACAAACTTGCAGAATGTATTAGGCAAATGGAGTTCAACAGTATACGCGATCTCGTTGCTGGCATCAGGGCAGAGCTCTACAGTCACCGGAACGTATGCTGGCCAGTATATCATGCAAGTAAGTTGAAAGATAGTTCATAAATTCCAATGGCAATTACTAAACTAAAACACGATGTGAAGAAGTTGCTTATGTTTGCAGGGTTTTTTGGATCTGAAAATGCGGCCTTGGTTGAGAAACCTACTTACTCGCTGTATAGCCATTACACCAAGCTTAGTAGTTTCCATAATCGGCGGCTCCTCGGGAGCCGGGAGGCTTATTATTATCGCTTCGGTACGTAAAATTTGTATTAGTTTGTATAATCATGCATCTAGCTGGATATATTCGTAAATACATGTACATATGTAAATAAAGTAACTTCTTGGTGCAGATGATCTTATCATTCCAACTCCCATTCGCATTGGTTCCTCTGCTCAAGTTCACCAGCAGCAAGGCCAAAATGGGCCTGCATAGGAACTCATTGCTGGTAAGAACATTTTACACTACTTCCCCTATTGCATTACTTGCCTAAAATTAGCTAAGATTAATGAAGCATGGTCTGTAAATAGTTACAGATGTTATAACAGTTATCTCAATGAGGGTTACCTGGATTTGTGGATCACAAATCACAGTTTCTGCCTTGTGGATCACAGTTTGCCTCTTGTCTAGGGGTAGGGTTAGATAATTTACATTTTTGGATCACTCATGCAGATTTAGCCATTCTTTATTAATTTACATGTGAAGCTGAGTTCTATGTCTAGGATTTCAAGCCATTGATAGGATGGGTCTAAATTTTGAATAGTCATTGCAGACAATGCTCATGGACTTGAATATAGGACTGATGCCGTCATCGTCGGTATCATCATCATGGCCATACCTCAATAATTTGTGGTCGGCTAAAAGAGTTCTACTCTTAATTATGAACACTTGTGAACAATATTAGAGTAGGGAACATAATTCTTATAAATAAATATAAATTTTAGCATGTGACTTGATTATCTGATAGATTCATTCCTTTATAAATCTTCTTTAACTAGGTCACAGCAGCTTCCTGGGTCTTGGGTCTGTTTATGATTGGAATTAACATGTATTACTTAAGCACAAGCTCGTTGGGCTGGTTGACGCATCACCATTTGCCCAAGGCCACTTCAGTTCTTGCAGCAGCCATTGTCATCCCCGGCATGATATTTTACATAGGAATGTTGGTTTACTTGACATTTAAGGAGACTGCTGTAACATCCTCACCACCTCTTGCAATGACTGCAGTGAGGTCTGACCAGGCTCAATTGCGGACAGAACCCAACATTGACAGTCGAACAGATCCAGAACTACAGGTAGAGATTGTATGCAGTGATGCCCAAGCCTCTAGCCCCAAGAGAGTACTTGACATTCCATTAAACTAATAAGAGTTAAGCATTTATGCTTGTTTTTCCTACCGTTCTACAACAAATCTACATGAATTATGTGCAGAATAGGATATTGTTTTCACTGCAACTTTGAAGAAAATCATATGATATTTTCGGATCTGAGTGGATTGTCATTTGAGTGTTGTGTGAGCTTATATATATATATATAGATATATTTAGGTATGAGGTTTGTTATTCTTGCACATATGTTTGCTACTCAAATTGATTATGAGTCCATTCCTAATGCCTATTGAAGTCTGCTAAATATTGAAAATCTATCTTAAGCTCAAGCCAAGCATGGGTGATATAATAAGTACATGCATTAAGACATAGCACAATATTTATGTATTTTGTGTTCATAATATGTTTTTATTTATTTATTTATTTGTTTTTTTTATTGATAATGGAACTTCTATTAAAGGGAAAAAAAAAAGAGCATACATGAGAAAAGAAGAAAAAAGAGGAAAGGTACAAAACCATTATAACAAACCCCTCACCAAAAGGGGAAAAAAAGCAAAACGAACAACACTACAAAACATCAAAAACCAAGCCCTCTACAAAAAAAAAAAAAAAAACCACACAAATCATCAAATACCAACAAAAGTGTTGTCTCTATCCACACCTTGCTTTGCTAATAAATCTGCCATGTCATTGGCCGAACAGTTTAATGCTTGAACACTACCCGCATTGAAAAGGACAAAACTCTAATCTCCTTAGGATGTAGAGAAACTTTGAAAGAGCCTTACCATTATGCGAGACTTAAGAAATAGAATTGGGAAAGTCACTTTCTACAATCAAGTTATCACTAAAAGTCTCACAATATATTCTCAAAGCCTCTAAAATGGCAAGCACCTCCACCTTGTTAAAGTCTTTAATTCCAATGGCTCGCAAAACAAAACCAACACTTCACCATTGAAGTTACATAGCACCCCTCCAATCCCCGCTAGCCCTGGTTTGCCTGATTTGCCTCTTGCCGCCCCATCCACATTAAACTTGAGAGCACCTTCCAAAGTCGGGCATCATTTAACAAGATTGATGGAATTGGAAGACCCACACCCCATACAAGCCTCCCAATTAATAAGAGTATTTTCGATGTTAAGAAAATCAAGCTCCTGTCTCCCTATAGCCCATTTTTCCGGATTTTAACAAGAGCGCTGCCTACAAATCCTGCAAAAAGAAGCCATATTACGAAAAATGCTCCAATCATAAAAAATAAGTATTGATTTATTATCATAATATATATGCGTGTGTAATTTGGGTGCCTAGGCCCAAGCCCAAGTCCAGCGTATTCCAAACTTTTTTACTTGGGCTTCATAATCCAGGCCTGATACCTACCATCCCTACCGAAAATTGGGTTTTCATGTACAGCCTAAAGTTTCACTCCTAATTGTTAGTACCTTCGCCTCCATCTTAAGGGAAGCCCAACCCATAACTTATCTATGGTAACATTGGACCTGCGCAGGCCCAATCCCAGTCCATTGAGAGTTGGGCCAGGCACATTTCCAGCCCTAGAAGAAGAGAGACTGACTCCCACATTTTTTCTCTTTATTTTCCCGTACATTTATGGACCATGAGCCCAAAGGCCCCTATCCCTAGTGTGCAGGGTAATTGGTAGGTAAACCTAAAAACTACTCTTCCAACAACTAATGAAATTACTAATCTATGTTCAAATTCAATTAGACCAAAAGCAAAGTATCAAGAGCAGGCCCCTCTACATTGCTCATGGCGACCCTTAGGGGCTGTTTGGGAACTTAACTAGTAGAGCGGAGGCTTTACTTTACTTCATTCTACATGTAAAGTTTCCAAACAGACCCTTAATTATACGGATGCCCACAGAAGAAAACCGCACCATAGCCTTTCTCTCTTCACTCACTCTTCACCGCAGCTGGAATAACACTTGATATATAAACCGTGGTTTTTAGCAATGTCCAAACCATCTCATGTTTTAGATAAATAGCTAAACCTCCAAACCCCCTTTTATATCTAGTGGGCCTAGTGGGCCTTACAAACATGTCATGCGAGCGAGTACGTGACATTCTTTTAACTTTCTATTGGAACTACTACTAGATTTTAGTTTTATGCCCTAATTCTTTTTTCTACCATGTTTTTTTTTCTTCGCATCATTACCCTCTCAGCCTCATGTATTTTGTATTATAATCTATGTAGCAATATGTGTCCAACATAGTAATTAGTGTTTTTCCACAATGTACATTGTGCACTATTATCAATTTAGACTACCTGTAGCATTAAATAGTTCTCTATTTCGACATGATTCTCTATACTCTTTGTAAGTGCAGAAAATATACTCACAAGTTTAGAGAGGTGCCTCACGGGACTTATCCAAAAGACCAGAGAAAGAGCTGCTTGATCTGGGGGCCTGAAAGGGGAGAAGAAGAAGAGGGCGTCAAAGGACCCTGGCTGTGGGCAGCGCAGGGCTCTCCGATGCCTGAGTGAGTGCAGGTTGGAGAAGAGAGGTTGAGGAGGAAGGTTCAAAGAGTTTTTGCATGTAAGTCTGCGTACCTCTTTTTGGGTGGTTCCTTACCTTATATGAGAAAGTCCCTTAGTGCCTGCGTGAATGGGCCCAGTGATCTGACTCCTGGGGTCTTATCAGCCCATAGAGTCATTAATGAAGATCCATCATAGCCCACATTGCATTTAATGAGGGTTCGATCAGTCCATACTGCATTGAATGCTAGTCACATTGGGCCTGATCTCCCCCTGATTTGTTGGCGGCTGAGATCCCATCGGATCCTATCTCGGGCCCTGCCCCAATATGGCTACAGCCATTGGATATGGCTTTGCCAGGGATTTGGTGAGGATGGACGGTTGGGACGATATATCTGTCCTGTCAGCGCGTGCTTGCATCCCGCCACGTGTCCTGCATGGGACGTGGCTGTCAGGCCCTGCCTTGGTTGGGTGGCTTGTGGCGCCACTACTAGCGCACAACCGAGACCGAAGTGGGCATGGCAGTAGTATAGTCGAAGTGAGATCAACTGATTATAACCGAAACCAACAATAGAGTTGCCGAAGCCGAAATGATGTAGGAGCGAGCAAGTAGATTGGTCCGTGGCCGTGGCCGAGACCGAGGCAGATGTTCTTGCCGAGATCGGACTAGACCTTTTCGTTGTTCAGGGACGTCCCCACACAATAGCCCCCCATGTGAGGTCCCACCCTTGGTGGGCCCTCTAAGGGCTATTTTATAGACTAATTATCCCTAATTTATGTTAATTATTGGTTAATTATGCTAATCTTCGCTAATTATTGCTAATCCTTGCTAATCATTGTTAATTACTCTTTATTTGTGCTAATTAGGGGTTGATAGAGTGATTAGTTAGATTTTCCTAAGTTAGTTAGATTAACTTAGTGGGTTAGTGTTTTTAATTAATTGGGTGTTGGGTTAATCCCAGGCTTTTAGAGCTAGATTAGTTTTTAGTAGAGTCTAATTAATTAAGTTAATTAGGGTGGGTTAGTGCAAGGGTGCTCTTCTAGAAACTTCCTAACCAAAAGACAAGCCTACCCTCAAACCCTAACCCTAATCCCACTAAACCCTAAGGGTATCTTGGTCCTTAATCACTCCCCCTAGACCTATATAGTGTCTCTTAATCCCCATTTGCAATAAACCCTAATCCCAAGAAAACTACCCTCAGCCCCCATCCCCAGAAAACCTCCAGCAGCAACTGCCTCCTTCCCATTCCCTTCTTCTCCTCCTTCATCTCTCTACGTATGAACTGGAGTAGCTACTGATTCACTGCTGGACTGGTTCCACTCTGCTGGAGACTATCTACTTGAAGCAACTGCTGAGTTCTTCTTCTTCTACAGTCTGGGAACTATTGCTGTATTCTTCTTCTACAGTCTGGGAACTATTGCTGTATTCTTCTTCTTCTTCTTTATATCACCAGCTACTGTTACTCTGCTGAAATCTGAGCTGCAACAGTCATCACCTTCTTCTTCACTTCACTGCTGAGCTGGGTTAACTCTCTGTTATTTCTCTCTTTCTCTCTACCCACCTTCTCAAGCTAAAAGAGGCAAGTGCACTACACTCTCTTAACATAGAATGTGAGGTTCTGTTTCTTTGATTCAGTCATTCTCATTCGGTTAATATGGATCTGTAGATTACCGTTGAGCTTAGAATAGATGGGCTATTGGCCATTGATGGATGGAGAAATTTACTTTTCATATGCTATAAATTGTGAAATTGAATGGAATTATTGGTTGGAAATCGGATGGAGAAAGAGTGACTGTTACAGTCACTGTGTTTGAAACAGAGTGTATTGTTGGGTTGAGATCAGTGGGCTCAGGTGGGCCATCCTGGGGGATCCGAACCCCACATCTTGTAGAACCATTGTGGGCGACCCAAGTGCCGTGGGCTGATCGTGGGCCCATGATCAGTGGGGCCCACGATCATTACCTTTCTCTGTATCGGCGAGAGGTTGTAGAAGTGGGTTTTTATTCTAGTTAATCAGGTTAGGGGGCCCAGGTGGGCCATTGATGGCAGATCAAGCCCGGTGATCTTGGAGTTGGCTCTTGGGCGATGCTTGGAGTGTGGTTTGATCAGGGTCTTATACGGTGGGGCCCACCTTCCAAGTGATTCTGTAGTTGCTGTCGCCCAGCCCATTCTACAAGTTGGGCTCTGTGTGATAGCACCTGACGAATGAAAGAGAAAGAGATAAGAGGATTAGGAAGAATGAAAAAGAAAGGAGAGATGGGCACTGACGTGGGGTAGTTGATAAAAGTAAGTAGGTTGGTGTTGTCCATGTGGTGGAATGAGAGTGAGGTAGAGAGGATTGACTTGATGAGTGTGGCCCATGGGGGAATAAATGATAAAGGGAGGGTGATGTCATGGGAGTAAGGGTAGGTGAGAAATTAGGAGGGTTGACCTGATGGGGGAAAAGTGCTGTCCACATGGGTTAGTGGGCTTGGGTTTTGGTTGGGGTTTGGGCCCAGTGGGGCCCATTGATCCATTTAACCATTAATGTTCACTAATTAACAAGAAGCCTTAGTTTTAATACTTTCTATTAGCACCATTAATTTTCACAAATTAGAAATTTAGACCCTTTAATCTTTGTGGACCAAATCGGGGCGGGGCCCACTATTTCCATAACTCATTAGTTTTATTAATGAAGCAAAACATTTAGTTTCTAATGTGTACTATGGGACCCATTGGTTTTAGAAAATTGGGAGAGTAGGACCTTAGCCTTAAGGAACCCTATTAAAATAAATTAACTTATTAACCTTAAATTAATATTTCCAGACCCTAGTGTAAAAGTTAAGATTTGGCCTGGAGTCTGTTAACTCAGGTACACCTGTGTACCAGATCGACAGGATGGCCACCTGGTCAATCGGGTACACTGGAAATTCCAGAATCCAAACCAAGTCCCAACTTGATTTCCAGTGGAGCAGATCGACCCGACCCTTGCCAGGTCGACCTGCCACACTGTGAACTCTAGGGTGTGAGTTTAGCATTGTTTTATAATTAATCGATTGTGGGACCCCATTAACCATCCAAATGAACTTCCATCAATGTGCCAAGCACGAGTCAATGGCGTGGCTCGACCTTGACTCGTGGGGACCACTGTTTAGTGTTTTGGTTGATAAATCTAAGATGATTCGACCCCCAAAAGTTGTCAACAATGCCCTTAACCAACTAAGCACCAAATACATTATTTTACGGCATTAATGACATCGTTTAGAGATCGAATTACCGGAGATAGACCCGAACCTAAAGTGGCCCATTTACCTAGGATTGGACCGTTGCTTTTCCCGTTGATTCTCTGATTGAAGTTTATACTTCACTGTTATTTTACTCTGTCATTCTTAGATCTTAGAATAGCTGTTTACTATTAATTAAACATAATTGGAAGACCTGAACCTAGGGTATCTAGAGGTGACCTGATGGTGTGATTTCGGAGATCATTGACCCGTGTCTGTGTCTAGGCGGGCCCTTATTGGGCCTAAGTGTGGAGATGTGAACCCTTTAGCTTGAAGAGGTAGTGTTATTGGACTGTTAAGCTGTTAAGGATTGGAATGGAACTGTTATCAGTAATAGATGGATTAGTTGCCTCGTTTGGACGGTTTTAGACCAGGCCATGTACTGGTGGGCCTTGGTATGGATCCAACGAGTGGGCCTGGACCTTGAATGAGATCCAGAGATTGTATTGAGATGTGTAGACCTCTTAGAGATATTGTTAGGACCTTGTTCACGCAAGGCAAAGCCTAGACAGACACAGACCGTAGAGTTATTCCTGAGTCGGCATGAACATTCACTCGGTTGATTTAAGCTCAGCCTGTGGACTGATCATCCTCGGTAGGAGCTAGTTGAGTGTTGAGGAGCCATCATGATGAGCTGTGTGGTTAAGACGGCAAGGTGTAATACCGTGCCGATCTGGAGTGATGAGATGATGAGTTGATGAGTGAGAGTCGGGATTAGTTATTCCCTGGTGAGATTCCCCACCGCGACTGTGTTCAGTATGGGAGGGCCGCGGCATAATATCCCGCGGTATTCCAGCTCGTGTGAATGTGCCACCTTGTTTGTAGTAGTTTAGATGTATTCATTTATACTGATTCCTTATGATTTAAATGCACAACTGCCTAGTTCTTTTCCCTTGTTACTCTTTTAATTATGTACCTGTCTTTACTCCCTTTGATATATATGTTCTATGTTAGTAGTATGCTGTATCTTGCTAGATCGTTTAGATCTGACCCATTCTATGGTGCTTAGGCCTTGACCCAGAGATTTCCGACGACGCATTAGCCCTAGTGGAGGCACCCGTGGCAGGAGAGTACGCATGGGGCCCGGCCGACACGGACGTCGAGCCGGAGGGCGAGGAGTTCATTCCAGGGTTTTGAGGGACATTGTTATTTTGGGTTTTTGAGAGATATTCTGTAGTGAGAAGGGTAGAATGAAAATGTATTAACTTGTTATTAACATTGAATCATTTTAATAGACTATGTTTTGCTCACACTTAAATTTATATCTCGATACTATTGCTTCCGCATTGTTTAAATCGTTATGCTTCCGCAATTTAAATATTATAACTCTATTGGTCAAAAAGTTTTAAATTGGACCTCACTGCGGCCTACGATCTTGGAAGTTCTCGGATTTTTCGGGAAGGAGCGCGCCAATTTCGGGAAATCGAACGAGTATATCGGTATCCGGAATTGGGGCGTTACACCCCAGCCCTTGACCTCTAGGGTTCCCCAAGTTTGAGGTTGAGAGCTGAGTTGGCACCCGTGGCCGTTTGGCTTTCACCCCGAAGTCACCTTCCAATTAAGGATTCTGATGGTCCAGTTAAGTGTGCCGCCATCGATTCGCTTGCCCGAGGCAATCAAGGGTGTGATAAATGCGGAGATTATGATTAATGTGGGGAGGCGGGCCGACTGCGCCACGCGTCGTCGTCCGAAGGGCTTCCTTGTCATTCCGAGGCAGCGTGCGGAGTAAGTCGAGACGACACCTCGCACGCGTCTCGTCTTCGAACTCTGGGATGGCGCCATATTCTCCTTTATATTCAGTTTGGCCTGCCCCTTCGCCATTTTTACTCCTGTATTCTCTGTTATAACTTTTGGCTTCCTGCTAGAACCAGCACAACCGGCACAGAACAGAACCTCCGGCTGTTTTCCTGCGGCCATCATTTGCAGTTGTCTAGTCTAGCGCCGTTCGCCGGAATCCGACCTTGCTTCTGTCGAACCAGTGAGTCTCTCTCCGATTCTCTTTCTCTCCGATTCTTTTTTTCTTGTTTACATCCCTGACCTAATTTCTAGGGTTTCCGGCCCGTCCCCTGCTATGTTCTGTCAGCCTGTCCCTTAGGGTTTCTTAGACGTAGAAATAGGGGCCTATAGTTACTGGATAGACACCCCTTCGGCCCTAGCAGGGCTCAAGGCGGCCTACATGATCCCGGAGGACGTCCGGGTGAAGGCTTCTAACCCAACCAGCGCATCCGGCTACGCTTTCAGCAACGGCTGGATGTCATTCCCCCTTATTGCCATCATCGAAGGTGGGGTCAGGTTCCCCCTTCATCCCCTCCTTAGATCTTGCCTCCAAGCCTGGAACCTATGTCCGTGCTAATTAATGCCTAATGGCTTCAAAATTATCATGGGCGTTGCCGAACTGAATAAAATTCTGGGCATCAATCTCGGCGTCCATGATATTGAGGACATATACGACATCTGCAAGTCTCGGGAGTGCCAGCCTCTCGTCACGGCATTGGAGGACTCCAACAAGTATGCTGGAGATGATCGCATGTTCGTCTCAGGAAACTGGGAGTTCAGAGCTGCCGAGACCGAGGCGGCAAGGAGGGTCCAGGTCCCACGGTACTTCGGGACTCCACCGAGTAAAGCATTAACCCTCTTGGGTTTCGGATTTACCCTGTTCATTTCTATGCTTCGCCCTAACTCCTGACTTTCTGCAGGCCTCTTCCAGCGTAGGCGAGATGCTCAGCTCGATCGTTGGAGTCGGAACGCGAGCTGGTTGAACAAGATCTACCGATACCGGGGCCATCATACCAGAGCCGCACACGCTCTGCTAGGGTACGAGCCAAAGTACGTGTCCTATACATGGAAATCAGGCCGTCCCGAGGACTAGTTCTTGCCCTAGCCGAAGCCACGAGCGGGGCCATCTCGGGTGTCAAGGCTTCCACATCGGCTGCCGTAGCCGAAAGCGACCCTATAAGGGCGATCGAGAACTACTCCTCCTCCAGCGCCGAGGACATGGAAAGACGCAGGCCAGCCTATCAACCGCTGAACTTAGAGGACGCGCTTTTTGGTGAGCAGTCGGCCACTCCCAGTGCCGAACTTATTCCTTCTACTGCCGCCGCCCCTCCCAGCGCCGAGATCCCGCCCGTCGCAAATGCGGAACGGGAGAGGCCCAGGAAAAGGGCCAGGGGGAAGGAGCATGTCCAAGGAGACAGACCGCGGCCCCTCCAGGCTGCCAGGGAGAGCGTCGTCGTCGAAGAGCCGGCTCGAGGAGGGGTCCTGGTGGAGCGGCGCCCCAAATTGCACCACGCTACGACCTCGGCTGAGCCAGAGGCCTTCAGGCCGAACCTCGAGCTGAGGCCGGGGAGGCCGCTGAATGTTGAGGACCGGCTGATCGACAATTCAGCCGTAGTTGCGGCCATCACCCGGGCCTGCGCACTCCCCAAAGACATGGAGGCGCACCGCGCAGCTGATAACACACAGCTGCTTATGAAGACGATACAACACTCTATCTCGGTAAGTGCCAAGTTTCTCTAAGTGTAGCTCCGAATTTTTCACGCAACACTAATTCATTCTTCTGTCTCCTTGCAGGGCGTCCAGAGGCTCCATGTGGTCCTGGACAGGATCCTTGAAGAAGATGCCCGGCTGAGTCAGCTGGTGGGGGAGAAGGAGAGGACCGAAGCCGAACTTCAAGCAAAATCTGAGGAGCTGAAGGTCGTGGAGGCTAAGAAGGCCGAGCTCGAAGCTCAGGCCGACTTAATGGTGAGCAAACTCTGCAAAGTGAAGGCAGAGACGTATGAGTTGCAAGGAAAGCTCAACGCCGAGGAAAAGAGATAGGCGGGGCTGGCGGCCGAGCTTGAGCTGGAGAGGAAGGCGAAGGAGGAAGTCCTCGCGTCGCGACAAGCTGAGGTCGACGCCGCCTTTCTAGATGGGACAGCGGACGCGGGGAGAAACTACACCGATCAGATAAGGAAACTCAGCCCGAAGCTGTTCCGACTCGGCTGCATGGCTGTACTCAAGGAGATGGGGGTTCCTGAAGATCACCCTCTATATCAAAGCCCCCCCCCCCCCCCCCCCCCCCCCCACCCCGAGTTCGGCCAAACTGCGTCCGCTCCCTAAGCTCCAGTCGAGGCTTCCTCGACTCCTCCTCCGCCAGTTACTCCCGCCGATGCTGTGCTTAGATCTCCCGAGGCTCCACCGACAGGCGACGCCGAAGTGGTGATCCTCGAGGAGACTGCGGCTGGGTCTTCATGACATCTTTTTTTTTTTGCAATGAAAATGTAATTTTGTTTTTTCTCTTTGCTCTGGTGGAAGCTTGTAATCTGAACTTTGTACAAACTCGAGATCATCAATAAAAATTTTTCCATTCATATCTCAAATCAGTTGTCTCGAATTCTATTTGCGTGTCTTGCTGTCATTTTCTGCATTCACACCTTTCAAAGTATATGAGTTCGGTAGGAGTAGACTGACCAGTTTAGGACAAACAGGAGTGACGTCTAAACCTTAGGGCTCTCATTAACCCTACGGATCCTATTCACTTCGGTAATTGGGGCGAATCCATAGGTGATTGGGCCGAGGTGGATCCGCGCCTGAGTGGCGTTCACCTTTATGAGGCGATCTCGGCAGCGGCCGTAATGGCTCAACGCCTGGGTGGTTACACCGAACCGAGACGATTTCATACTTGGCCATAAAGGCTTCACGCCCGGGTGGCCCGTAGCCGACCCGAGGCGATCTCATCATTGGCCATAAAGGCTTCACGCCCTGGTGGCCCGTAGCCGACACGAGGCGATCTCATCATTGGCTATAAAGGCTTCACGCCCGGGTGGCCTGTAGCCTACCCGAGGAGATCTCATCATTGGCTATAAAGGCTTCACGCCCGGGTGGCCCGTAGCCGACCCGAGGCGATCTCATCATTGGCCATAAAGGCTTCACTCCCGGGTGGCCCGTAGCCGATCCGAGGCGATCTCATCATTGGCCGTAGCCGAAGTGCTGACACAGGATGCTCTGCTCTACGAATGTGAAATTCTCTTTCATTGAATTCTTCTAAGTATAAAAAGTACAGGTTTCAAAAGTAGAACTTCTTGAGGTGAGACGCATTCCATGGTCTCGGTAACTGCCGGCCCTCCATATCTTCGAGTTTATAAGTTGACTACCCAGCTAGGGAAGTCAATTTGAATGATCCGTGCAAATTCGGTGCCAGCTTGCCTTGATTTGGATCCTTGTCCCCTGGGAGTGCCTTCTTGAGAACCAGCTCTCCCACTGAGAATTTCCGCTCTCTGACATTCTGATTATACCCTCTGGCCAGTTGTTGCTAATATGCGGCCAGCCGGATTGCAGCTGCTTCCCTTCGCTCGTCGGCCAAGTCTAGTTCCAGAGCCAAGTGTGACTCGTTCTGACCTTGATCAAAGAGCTCGGTCCTTAGAGTAGGGAGGCCGATCTCCAAGGGAATAACAGCCTCCATCCCATAAGCTAAGGAAAAGGGAGTTGCCGAAGTGGAACGCCTCGGGGTCGTTCTATACGCCCACAGTACGCTCGGAAGCTCTTCTACCCACCTTCCCTTTGCTCTATCTAGTCGCTTCTTCAGTCCGTCGAGCACCACCTTATTAGAAATTTCTGCCTAGCCATTACTCTGGGGATAAGCCGGGGTGGAGTAGCAATTGCGGATGCCGAGCTCCTTGCAAAAGCTCCTGAAGAGGTTGGAGTCGAACTGAGTCCCGTTGTCCGAGATCAAAGTTCTGGGGATGCCGAATCTCGTGATGATGTTTTTCCACACGAAACTCTTAGAATCTTGCTCCGTGATGGAGGACAATGGCTCTGCCTCGATCCACTTGTTGAAGTAGTCGGTAGCCACAATTAGCCACCTCCTGTTCCCTGGAGTTCGATGAAGTGGTCCCACTATGTCGAGCCCCCACTGGGCAAATGGCCATGGGCTGGAGAGCGGACTGAGATCCTGTGCTGATTGATGGAGGGAGTGGGAGAATTTCTGACACTTTTCACACTTTCTAGCGTAGACTTGCGCGTCCTTCTGCATATATGGTCACCAGTAGCCTTGGTTGATGGCTCGGTAAGCCAGGGATCTCCCCCCAATGTGGCTCCCGCATATCCCTTCATGTATTTCGAATAGAAAATCTTCAACTTTGCTTGGATGGACACACTGGAGGTACGGACCCATGAATGACTTCCTGTAAAGCTTATCTTCGGGAGACAACCAGAACCGGGCTGCTGTGAGTCTGATTCGATGAGCCTCGCCGGTGTCCTCGGGAAGCTTGTCGTCCTTCAGGTAAGCTATGATGGGGTCCATCCAACTCGAGCCGAGATCGACACACGACACTTCTCGAGGTGGATGGAGCTCAGTGCTGGGCGCGGCCAACGATTCCACTTCGATGTTTCTTTTTCTTCCTGCTTCGACGGCTGAGGCCAAGTTCACAAGAGCGTCTGCGTGAGAGTTTGATTCTCTGCCTATCTGTTTGATTTCGGCCGTCTGGAACTATGAGAGCAACTTCTTTGCCAGGGCTAAATACGCGGCCATCCGGTCATCGCGGGCTTGATAGTCTCCAGTCAGCTGGTTCGCCACCAACTGTGAATCAATGAAGACCGCCAACTGTTGAGCTCCGAGGATTTTGGCGCTGTTCAGTCCGGCTAATAGGGCTTCGTACTCAACTTCATTGTTTGACGCCTTGAAATCCAGGGTCAGAGCCTGCTCGATGACCAGCCCTTCTGGAGATTGGAGGACAACCCCTGCACCAGCTCTTCTCGAGGTGGAAGACCCATCAACGAAGACTCTCCAAACTGGGGAGAGGACTTCGCCCTCTGAGTGTTCAGAGCCCGTGTGCACCTCGTGCCCCCAGCCCCCCCCAGTTCGGTGCTAAGCTGGATGGGTGCCGAACTTGAAGAGAACTCGACAAGAAAATCTGCCAGCACTTGGGCCTTGATTGCTGTCCTGGGTTTATAGTGAATTTCATACTGCCCCAGTTCGACTGCCCATCGGGAGATTCTTCCTGAAAAGTCAGCTTTTTTAAAAACAGACTTGAGTGGATGTTCCGTGACAACCACTATGGTGTGAGTTTGGAAATAATGAGAGAGCTTCCGCGAGCCACTAACGAGTGTCAGAGTGAGCTTCTCTAGTGGCAAATATTTGGTCTTGGCATCAATGAGGGTCTTGCTCGTATAATAGATTGATTTTTCGACCTTGTCCTCTTCTCGGATGAGGACCGAGCTCACCGCATGATCCGAGACCGCTAGATATAAATACAAAAATTCTCCGTGAATCGGAGTTGATAGTAGGGGAAGTGAGGAAAGATAGGCCTTGAGCTCCTGCAAGGCCTGATCACACTCCGGAGTCCATTGGAATTTTAGATTTTTTCTAAGAAGCTGAAGGAAAGGCCGACACTTATCTGAGGATCTGCTAATGAACCAATTCAGTGCGGCTGCCATTCTAGTGAGCTTTCGGACCTCCTTTGCCAAGGTGGGACTCTGTACTCTGAGGATAGCCGAGATCTGATCTGAATTTGCCTCAATCCCCCTGCGTGTGACCAAGCTTCCCAAGAATTTGCCGGAACCGACACCAAAGGCGCACTTGGAGGCATTGAGTTTGAGCTTGAACCTCTTCAAAGTGTTGAAGACTTCAGCCAGGTCTGCCAAATGGTTTTGCGCTCGCTTGGACTTGACTACCATATCGTCGATGTAGACCTCAACAGTCTTGCCGAACTGATCGTGGAACATCTTGGTGACGAGTCTCTGGTAAGTAGCTCATGCATTCTTCAGCCCAAACGGCATCACCTTGTAACAGTAGGTGCCCCTGGGCGTTATGAAGGCTGTCTTCTCTTCGTCTGGCCCATACAGTGGTATCTGGTGATAGCTGCGGTACGCGTCAAGGAAGCTCATTCTGTCATGTCCGGCAGTGGCGTCGATCATCTGGTCGATCTTAGGTAGAGGAACGTTGTCCTTGGGGCAGGCATTGTTGAGGTCGGTGAAGTCGACGCACACCTCTACTTGCCAGTCCTCTTCTTGACAACCACAGTGTTGGCTAGCCAGGTCGGGTACTGGACCTCTATGATCACACCAACCTCGAGCAGTTTGTCCACCTCCTCGACCACGGCCTCGGTCCGGGGCACCCCCGTCCTGCGAGCTCTCTGTATCACCAGTTTATGGTTAGGGTCCACATTCAGTCTGTGGCACATTACTTCGGGGTCAATGCCGGGCATCTCTTGGGGCGTCCAGGCAAAGGCATCTCTGCTCTGCACCAGGAATTGGACCAGCTCGGACTTCTCTGGCTCCCCGAGCTGGCTGCCGAGCAGGAAGAACCGTTCCGGATCGATTGAGTGGATCCTGATTTCGGTCAGGTCCTCCACGCTCTTTGTTTCCGGGTTTTGGCCGACCTCAACTAGCTTCTTCTCCATTTCGGCCATGTTGACTTCCTTGGGCTCTCGCTCCCCGGAGACTACGACTGTCAGACACTGCTTGGCCGTCTGCTGATCACCTCGAACTGTGACTATTTCCATCCTGCCATTCGGACCTTCCAACGGGAACTTCAGCCTCTGATGGAGAGTGGAGGGGACTGCATCCAGGCTGTGAAGCCAGCTCCTGCCCACTATAGCATTATAGGGCGAGGGTGCGTCGACAACCAAGAAGCTGGTCACAACGTATGCTCCACCGACCTCGACCCTGAACGTCACCTTTCCCATGGGGCACACTGGCTTGGCGCTGAAGCCGATGAGGGGAATTCGGGCCTCCTGCATATCCTTCTCCGTAAGGCCCATTCTCCTGAAGCAGTCAAAATAGAGGACTTCAGACGAGCTGCCGGGGTCGACAAGGACCCTCTGCACGGTGCAGTCCTTTACTCCGAACTCAGTGCAGTCCAGTTTTAGAGTAACGATCAGCGGATCGTTGTGGGGGAGTTGAACCCCTTCCAAGTCCGCATCCGAGAACGTGATCTCGGGTAGCTCCCTCCGAGCCTTCTTCGGAGCTGAGCCAAGCTCGGCGACCAAGACCTGTTCACGTTGATGATTTTCTCTGACCCGTCGCTGTCGTGGCCCCTTTCGTCTCGGCGCGGAGCCCGGGTGTCGTTTCTGGTATCTGCCTTGACGAACTCCTGTAGATGTCCATCCTTAACGAGCTTCTCTAAATGTGATCGCAAAATCCTGCACTCCTCCGTCTTGTGGCCACTCCCCTTGTGATACGCACAAAACCTACTTTGGTCCCGGGAAGACGGATCGCTTCTCATGGGCTCCGGCCAGCTGAAGTACGGCCTCGACTTAATCTTGTACATGATCTTGTGGATGGGCTCCTTAAAGATCGTGTTAACTGTCCGGTATGTGTCCTCGGACAGCTTAGGCCTTTTGCCTCTTCCCGAGGTGAACGCCAGAGCCCTTGCCGAGCTGGTTGGCGTCCAGCGTCTGTCCGGCTCTTCTCTTCGGGACGGCCCCTTATCTTTTTTGGAGAGCTTTTCACCTTGGTCTTTCTGCGCGGCCCCGTGGCTTTCACGAGCCCGGACCTGATCGTCCTCCTGGGCGGACCTGATCGTCCTCCTGGGCGATGTAGCGGTTTACTATAGACATGAGCGCCGCTATAGAGGACACCTGGTTCCTGGCCAGATCTTTGCGAAGATCACTGTCTGGCAGTAAGGCATTCCGGAACGCGAAGATCGCAACCTCGTCTTTGGAACCCTCGATCTAGCTGTAGACCGTCCAGAATCGCTTTGCGAACTGGGTGACGTTCTCCTCTCGCTTCATCTTAAGGGCCATAATATATGCATCTGTTTTGGGCAAGATTCTGTAGGCCTGGAACTTCTTCATAAAGGACTACTGGAGCTGCTGCCAACTTGAGATGGACTCCTCGGGGAGCACACAGAACCATTTCAGGGGGAGGTCTCCCAAACTGGAGGAGAAAACTCGACAGTTCAGGTGACCCTCGTCCCCCCAAACAGACATTCTCTGGGAGTAGTGTCTAAGATGCACAGCTGGATCCGAGATCCTGTCATAAGTGACGAACCTCGGGACGGTGAACTTCTTCGGCAAGTGGTATCTCCTGATGTCTCGAGAGAAGGGGGATGCGCCAAGGTCAATAGTCTCGCAGGCATCCCGTTGATCTCGGGTGAGTCCGGCCACCTCGAGGTTGCGCTGAACTGTCCTCCTTGTGCGTTCATCCAGCCACTCCTGGTCGTGATACTTGCTCTCCAGAATAGTCTTCGACACCTCCCTCGAGCGACTGCGACTGGTGCTCAAGCCTTCATCGCGAGCTCTGTCGCGCCTCTTCTTGTCCAGGTGAATCCTCACATCTTTCTCGGGGGAGGCAGTGTGTCTGCTATGAGAAATTCCCCCATCATCCCGTCGCCGTGACCGCTGCTGCTGCTGCTGCCTGGCCGAGCTCGCAGCTCTTTCCAGCTGCTGCTGGAGCTGGCTGATCAGAGCATCTTGCTCTTTAATGGTATCGTTTTGCGCTCTGATCTCCTCAAGGGTGGAGTCGAAGTCATCATCAGGATTGTAGTCATCATCATCAGCATCCTCCATATGATCAGAGGTTAAATGGCTTGAATACACCTTCTCTCCCTGAAATCCCAAAATCTAGTCCCAAAATAATTGGACTTTTCATTTTTCACCAACTCCAAATGCACCCTAAGATCATCCATTCTCTATTAAAAAAAAAAAAAGAACCTATTAGCATTACTAATCCATCTCTGTCCATTCTCCACTTCCTATCCACCTAAATTCGGCAATTTTTATTGAAAAATTGAAAAACCCTTCAAAATAGTTTTTGGATTTTCACAAATTTGATTGCTCTACTATAACATCCCGACCCTTAATCCTATATTAATTATAATTAATTGTGTGATTAGTGAATAAGTGTGTTTAGAGTTTTAGCGAGTCGGGTTTGACGTATGGATCTCACGCGCGAAGTCTCGCGCGATTCGGAGTGTGTTTGGGTAGAGTAGGGGGTTGGTTTGCAATTTCAGGAAGTTTTCAGGGGTTTTTATGAGATTATGAGTTTTTGTGAGTTTGAGTGCATCGGGAGGTCTCGATATTTCACGAACTTTAGTTTTCGGTCGCATTTCGATTTGACGCGTCAAAGAGGCCCAAATGACCACCTTTAGCAAATCAATGACTAAACTTAAAATACTCATTTATCTAACCTAATATAACCCAACACCCATCTCTTCATTCATTCTTTCTCTTCCTTTTCACTGTGCCTTCTCCAAGCTCTCCCTTCACTGCCTCCTTGCCAACAACGACCACCGGAGCTCCATTCTCGCCGGCCAAACACCACTTCATCTTCCTTAGGCTTTCTTGATCTCAACCATTCCATTTTATAAGCTCCCCATTCACAACCCATCTCTAGGTAAGCACCTCAAGCTTTTAGGTCTAGCTTTCCTTCTTCCTTTTAGTTAGAAATGGATTAGAGAAGCTCATCCCCTCCCTTCGCATTCATTTTGTAGAGAGATTTTGGGTTGAGAAGTCATTTGCACAAGTTTGAGCTCAAAAGAGAGATTTTCCCCTAATTTCTCTTGGTTTTGTCTTAGCTCTTCATCAAGGCAAGTTAATGTATATATTTATATTTTGATATGTTGTTTCTTCCTTGATTTGATGATTGATGATGCCTAGATGACCTTTTGTTCACTTTGATTTGATTTGTGGATGAAAACATGATAATTTGACCTAATTGCTTAATGAATTGGATTAGGTTTTAGAAGGATGGATTGATTTGATTTTGGACTTAGAATGGAAGGGGTTTTACTCCTTTTATTCATTGTTTCGGCTTTAGGGGGCCTGAAATGGGTTTTTCCCCATTTTCACTCCAATTACAGAACTGGGTTCTGTAATTACAGTGTCCCCGGTCGACCGGCCACACAGGGTCAGGTGCGCCCAACACCTGACCAAATCACTGTGCCTCTTTTTTTTTGTTACAACTGCAGGTCAACCCAGCCTTGGCCAGGTCTGCCGAGCACATGGGGCGGTCGAACGAACCAAGGGCTAGGTCAACCTGGCTCCCTGTGTATGGGGTCAACCGGGCTTGGGCCAGGTCAATCGGGCTAACTGCTGGGGCCCTTTTTGAAGGGCCTTTGTAACCCAATTTAGATGGACTTAGATGGAACTTTGGCTACCCTTTTTTTACTCTTAACTGTATGTGAAGATATTTGAGCTGATGTTCTTCACGGTTAATCCGCTTGTATCGGGTTACAACTTATCTCAATATTGAACGGTACGGGACAACGGGATACCCCTTTTATATCTATGCACGAAGATTATTTGTTTAGGTATTGCGAACCTTATTTCCCTTCATTGATTGAGTATGGTTATATGATGCCTCAGGTTTAACATTTTACCTATGATTGAATTGTTTATCTCTTCCGATTCCTAATTATACCGTCCGGTACTTGTCTACATGCTATGTTCATGCTCCTTAGCTTTGTATTGCTTTATTTTATTTTGGGATCACTTGATGAACTTAGATGATGAACTTAGGATTCCTTTTGATGTTCCGCTTATGGTGATGATTGATGAAAGTGTTGAGGCTGGGCGGCTTTGTTTGTAAAAGTTTGATGAGGGCTACTTATGGTATTGATGTTTGAAGAAGCTTGCTTGATTGATATTGATTTGATAATGGAAAGTAGTCTCTGTTTTGTTAATAAATCTTGGTCACGCAAGAAAGCCTTGCCCCTCACTATTGTTTGTCTAGGAATCTTTGTGTCAGGCACCACTCAACTGTTTAACGCCCAACACAGATGGGGCACCATCTGTGTGAGGACCTTGATGAACGTCTGCGTAGTACGACCTTGTTACATATTAATGGATAGCTTGCTTATTTGCCGGGTCACTACCCGTGCCTTGTTTGTCGGGATTTATCCTATGCCTTGTTGCCGGGTTCTTATCCCATGCCTAGTATATCTCTGCCACAACTCAAAGGGAGTCGAGAGGGCAATAATACTATCACGTGGTAATTAGCATATGTGGACCGCCTATCTTATTAAATGTTTATGTTGGGTCGATATTGATTCAAATGCTATGCATTTCTTATGATCTTGTTTATCGTCTACTTTTATTCGTATTGCATATCTTAATGATTTATATATAAATTCCTTGCCAACCGTCGTGTCTGATGATGCAACTCTTGGTGCATAGGTATCAAGCCCTTCTACCTCGAGGAGGAGACAATGGAGAAGAATCAGGCGGATCAATCTAATGACTTCCTAGATTATAGTACTTACGACATTATATAGCCGTATCAACCCCGTACTCGAGTGCCTCATGCTTATCTTGGATAGATTCATCTTATGAGGCGACACCCGCATGCCCACCTGGACGAAACAATTATGATACCCTATTTATTGCCTAGGGAAGCCGAAAGGGCGTCATGATGAGGATCGTACGGTAGCAAGATACGATGAGACAAGATCAAACCGTCCGTTCAAATCTTAGCTCCCAACCCCGGGGAAACCGAGAAGGTCGAGAGCTAGGGGCAATTGTGTGGGGGCATTTTGTAATCATAGGCTATGTAGGGCCGCTCCTCGATTACGGAGTATCCTCGGTCTCGGTGTTATCCAAGCTCGGTGGTAGCGCTACTTTGGAAGAGCCTATGCCGTCTCGGTGGCCACGATCACAAGTTCCCACCTCGATCTCGGCATTAAGCCTGATCTCGGTCTCCTGTCTTTCAGTCATAAATGCGGCCATAAATGCGCTGCCGTGACGGAGATGGCAAACTGACAAACAGAATGGGCGCCGGACCTAAATAAGAAGCACGCCTTATCTCAAGGTCACGTCCGTAGGTATGGGATGATTATCCGATGGGACATCCCCTTTTTACCTACCCCCACTCAGGAGAGAAGAGTACATATTGATGGGACTTCCGTCCCTCCCTGGGTCCATTCCGATGATGACGCTCACGTCTATATATATTGCATGAAGGAGAACCACATGAGGTACGCGACCAATCTCCCCACATACTTCTCCTTCTCCATTTCTCTCAGTTCTCACACTGACTTGAGCATCGGAGTGCCTTCGGCTGCCTATAGCCAGGGGCTCTGACCTCTGTCTTCCTCTTTCAGGTTGTCGGAGGTCATCGGAGGCTCGATCCTTTTTCCTCATCCTCCCCAGATCACCAAATCAAGAGTTCAACCCTCCATTAACCAAGTCCGTAATTTTTAGGCACTTACAGTTGGCGTCGTCTGTGGGAAGCAGGATCTTCGAACCAGTGATAGCCATGCCTCCAAAGACCAGATACGATGGTGGAGGGTCGTCGAAGTCCCGAAGGGCATCGTCCTTTCCACCTCCAGAGCAACCCCTGTTTCCACCATTTTCACAACCTCAGCCGCTCCAGTCGGCACCTCCGGAACAGCCCGCTGGCGTTCGCTCCGCTCTCCTTCCCGCTCCAGGACCAGCAAGGGCTCCCCCCGTCAGGCAGGAGCATCCAGGGATTCCCCGCCAGAGAAGGTCCGGGGGTATATCCCAAGAGGAGGATTTCGCTCGAAGTCCGAATAGGAGGCAGCACGAAGATGGCCGAGTTTTTGGTGGTGGACGCGCCATCCCCTTATAATGTCATAATGGGGCGTACTTGGCTGCATGCCATGGAGGCGGTGCCATCCCCCTTTCATCAAAAGCTCAAGTTTCCACTAGAGAAGCCTGGTGGGGTGGTCGAGATAGTGACCGTGTGGGGAAATTAGCAGATGGCTAGAGAGTGCCTCACGGCCGTGGTGCCTGGAGAGACGGAGCCGAAGCAAGTGCATATGGCCGAACTTGAGGCCGAGATTGAGGATGTCGGACGGACAGCGGGGCAGAAGAGCGTAGAAGAGCTCGCCGAAATCAGAATTCATCCCGAAGACCCCGAGCGCTATTTCCTACTGGGTAGCCAACTCCCCGATAATGAGAGGGCCAAGCTGCTAGACTTCCTATTGCAAAACAAGGATGTCTTCACTTGGACTCCATATGAAATGCCTGGGATCAACCCCGAGGTCATGTGCCACGAGCTGAATGTTGATCCCGAACACAAACCCATGGTGCAAAAGGCCCGCAGGACAGGAGTCCCACAAACAAAGGCAGTGCTCGAAGAAGTCGACAAGCTCCTCGAAGCTGGGTTGATCCGCGAAGTGCACTACCCAAGGTGGTTGGCCAACACAGTGGTAGTGAAGAAGAAGAATGGCAAGTGGAGGGTCTGCGTGGACTTCACTGACCTCAACAAAGCCTGTCCGAAGGACAGCCTCCCCCCCCCCCCAAAAATCGACCAGATGATCGACGCCCCCTCGGGACACGACATGATGAGCTTCCTCGATGCCTACCGAGGCTACCACCAAATCCCCCTACACGGACCTGATGAGGAGAAAACCTCGTTCATAACACCTCGGGGCATTTACTGTTACAAAGTGATGCCCTTTGGGTTAAAGAACGCTGGGGCAACGTACTAGAGGCTAGTCACAAAGATGTTTCAAGCCCAACTCGGGAAGACACTGGAGGTCTACATCGATGACATGGTAGTCAAGTCCAAGGTGTCTCAGGATCATTTGGCAGATTTACGCCAGACGTTCGCCCCCCTCAGAAAATTCCAGCTCAAACTAAATGCCTCAAAGTGTGCGTTTGGCTTTGGCTCCGGCATATTCCTAAGGAGCTTGGCGACCCGGAGAGGAATTGAAGCTAATCCAGAGCAGATTGCGGCTATCCAGGCAATTCAGAGTCCGAGCTCGGCCAAGCAGGTCCAGAGGCTCACAGGAATGGCCGCCGCCCTCAATCGCTTCATCAGCCGGGCCTCCGATAAGTGTCGCCCTTTCTTTCAACTCTTGAAGAAGAGTTCCAAATTCCAATGGACTCCTGAATGTGATCTAGCGCTGGAAAAACTCAAGGAGTACCTCTCTTCGCCACCGCTATTGTCCACTCCATCACCAGGTGATCTTCTCTATCTCTACCTAGCAGTCTCGGACCATGCAGTGAGCTCGGTGTTGGTTCGAGAGAACGACAAGCAGCAGCACCCCATTTACTACACCAGCAAGCTTCTGCTCGATGCCGAGACCAGGTACCTGCCACTCGAGAAACTGGCACTGACACTCATCAGCGCCTCTCGCAAGCTCTCCCACTACTTCCGGACATACACGGTGGTGGTCGTCACAGAGTACCCTCTCAAGCCCCTTTTCCGGAAGGTGGACTTTTCCTGCTGAATCTCCAAGTGGGTCGTCGAACTGGGGCAATTTGATATCCAGTATCAACCCAGAACGACGATCAAAGCACAGATCCTTGCGGACTTCATCGTCGAATTCACCTCTCCTAGTTCGGCACCGACCTCACTCGATACCGAACTGGGGGGGCTCCATGGGCAATGATGGAGCTGAGACCGAGACCGAACAAGATCGATCTTGGAAAAAGTTCCTCGAGTCAGCCTGGAAGGTCTTCGTCGACGGATCTTCGACATCCAGAAAGGAGGGCGCCGACATAGTTCTTCAGTCACCTGAGGGCCTAGTCATTGAGCAAGCTCTGACCCTTGACTTCAAAGCCTCCAACAATGAAGCAGAATACAAAGGGCTGATTGCGGGTCTCGGTAGCGCAAGAATACTGGGGGCACGTCGACTGGTAGTCTTCAGCGACTCCCAGTTAGTGACGAATCAGCTAAGCGGAGATTATCAAGCCCGAGACGAAAGGATGGCGGCCTATTTGGCCCACACGAGAAAGCTCCTCTCCCAGTTCGAGAAAGCTGAAGTCAGGCAAATCGGCAGGGAGTCCAACTGCCACGCAGACGCCCTGGCCAACTTGGCCTCGGCCGTAGAAGCAGGGAAAAGGAGGACAGTCGATGTGGGGACACTAAAAAAACCGAGCATAGAGCTTCTTCCTGCTCGGCAAGTCCTATGCATTGATCTCGGCCCAAGCTGGATGGATCCGATCATAACGTTCTTGAAAGAAGACAAGCTCCCCGAGGACAAGAATGAAGCTTACAAGGTTAGGATGAAAGCGGCTCATTTTTTGCTATCCCCAGATGAGAAACTCTACAGAAAATCCCACACAGGCCATATCTCCAATGCGTTCATCCAAGCAATGTAGAAAGCTTCCTTTTTTAAATTCACGAGGGAATCTGTGGAAGCCACATCGGAGGAAGGTCACTGGCATACAGAGCCATCAGCCATGGCTATTGGTGGCCCTACATGCAGAAGGATGCCCAGCTCTACGCCAGAAAATGTGAAAAATGTCAGAAGTTCTCTCACTCCTTGCATCAGCCAGCTCAGGACCTGAGTCCTCTCTCCAGTCCATGGCCTTTCGCTCAGTGGGGACTAGACATCGTGGGACCTCTTCACCGAACCCCAGAAAACAAGAGATGGTTGATGGTGGGCACTGATTACTTCACCAAATGGATAGAGGCAAAGGCCTTATGCTCCATCACCGAGCACGACACAAAGAATTTTGTATGGAAAAACATCGTCACAAGGTTCGGAATCCCCCGAGCTCTGGTCTCGGACAATGGGACCCAATTCGATTCAAACTTCTTTAAAAACTTCTGCCAGGAGCTCGGTATAAGGAACCTCTATGCAACTCCGGCCTACCCACAGAGCAACGGGTAAGCCGAAATCTCAAACAAAGTGGTACTGGACGGACTGAAAAAGAGGCTTGATAAGGCTAAGGGCAGGTGGGTGGAAGAGTTACCAAGTGTTCTTTGGGCATACAGGACCACCCCGAGATGGTCCACCTCGGCAACTCCTTTCTCCTTGGCTTACGGAATGGAAGCTGTGATCCCTCTCGAAGTCGGCCTCCCGACCTTGAGGTCGGATCTCTTGGATCAAGGGCAGAATGAAGTAAACCTCGCCAAAGAGCTCGACCTGGCCGAGGAACGAAGAGAAGCGGCATCGGTACGCCTGGCCTCTTACCAGCAGCAGCTATCCAGAGGATACAATCAGAGGGTCAAAGAAAGGAGATTCTCAGTTGGGGAACTTCTCTTAAAAAGGACACTTCCAGCAGACAAAGATCCTAGTGAGGGAAAGCTCGCACCAAATTGGCTCGGTCCCTTCAAGGTGGTCTTAGTCTCCGGGAAGTCGGCCTACATACTTGAGAACATGAATGGCAGAGAATTGCCGCGACCATGGAATGCCGCGCACCTCAAGAAGTATTACTTCTAGATGTACTCAAATGATAAATCAATAAAGAAGGATCTTATGGAAGAAGTGTGCTTTATATCTTTCAAGTTATGAGCAAGGCTCCGGCTGTCGCGCCAGCCTCCTTGAGTTCGGTCATAGGACCAACTCCCTAAGGCTCCGGCCGTCGGGCCAGCCTCCTTGAGTTCGGTAATAGGACCAACTCCCCAAGGCTCCGGCCCTCGCGCCAGCCTCCTCGAGTTCGGTCATACGACCAACTCCCCAAGGCTCCGGCCCTCGCGCCAGCCTCCTTGAAATCGGTCATAGGACCAACTCCCCAAGGCTCCGGCCCTCGCGACAGCCTCGTCGAGTTCGGTCATAGGACCAGCTCCCCAGGGCTTTGTACCTCGCGACAGCCTCGTCGAGTTCGGGCGATAAGCCATCCCCTTTGGAACAAGAGCGATCAACTATCTAAAAATTCACTGCGAAGTCTCAGAGCTCGGCCTGACCTCTGGGTCCAAACTAACTACAAGTTTAGTTTCGGACATATGTTCTTAAAGCCCAGCCTCAGGAACAGATGATCACAGGTCTCGCCCAAAGTTTGAAGGATCGGTCATAGGACGGCAAGCCCTGTTATTACCCAGACTTGCGGACTCACCAATCTGGGCTACTAGGGAAGTTCAAAAGACAAAAGGGGCTCGTTCTCACTCAAATATCCCAAGGTCAGAAGGTTAGAGCCCGGCTCCTCCACCGACCTCATCCACGTGGCGAAAACATCAGAACATCCACACACCATTGCAAAAGGAAAGAAATAAGAAGATAGCTGGAGATCTAAAAGTAAATTTGTTTTTTTTTTTCATTGATTGGAAAAAATGATTACAAAGCTCTGTACATCAAAGAAAAGAAAAAAGGGGGGCAGTTTCCTATTCGCTCTGCTTCTCGGGCGTCGCGCCTTTATCCTTCGGCTCTGGAGGAACGGACGAGGCGGGAGCCTCTGATGGAGGAACCTCGGGGGCGGCCTGGGCCCTATCAACCTCGGCAGGAGTCGGGGGCGGAGGAGGAGTGCCTGGGACTTCGGGAGGGGCTTCAGGTGGGTTGGAGTCATGCTCTGACTCTGGGCTCGGTATTGCAGACACGAATTTAGGAAGATTCGCAAATATGGGGTCATCATCAGGAACCCCATAAACACGAAGGGCTTCCTTACACCCCATGTCATACAGCACCGAACTCAGATCCGTGATTTGAGCCACATACTCCGCCGATGCCCAATCCACCCCTTCCTGATAAGCTTTGGCAGCTTGGGCTCGCAGGGCAGACTCGACATCGGCCCGCTCCTTCCTGGAGGCTTCGAGCTCGGCCCATTTCCCAGCCAGTTCAGTCTCCTTCTTGGCGAGCTCGGCCTCCAGTTGGCTCACCCTCCTCACCTTGTCATCGGCTGCACCTCTTAGGTGCTTATTCTCGTCGCGCAACTTAATTATCTCGGTTTTCGCCGCCTGTTGTTCCGTTGCATACTGAGCGATCTTTTCCTCCGCCTTCTTTATTTCCGCCGCACTGGCCTCCAGCGCATCCCCCATTTTCTTCTTTTCCTTTTCCATCTCGACGACTTTAGCGGCTGTATCCTCCCGCCTCTCCAATATTATTTAGAGCCTCTGTACATTCTGCAAAAGAACAAAAAGAACAGGGGAGTTAAATCGGACAGCCGAGAGACAGAAGCTCAAAGGCAGATGAAGCGGGAATCACCTCAAGCGACGCCTTCATCATCGAGTAAAGCAGGCCCATCGTCCCAGCCTTTTTGTGCTTCTCCATGTCTAGGGGAGGGCGCATCCCCGGGCGATGGCCGAGACCGTCCCCCAGCAGGTCCCCAGCCGATCATCCACGGTCATTGGCTAGTTGGGGTTAAGGTCAAAATTAGGCCTCCAGGGCATCGGCTTGTGAGGACGGGCCTGCGGATCCGCATCCTGGACCCTTTCTTCCTCGCCCCCCACACGAGGCCTCTTCTCGGGAGGGGGGCCCTCACCCTCCCTTGACGGCGGAGGCGGTAGAACCTCCTTCTCGACCTCCGCTGCCCGTGGCCGAGTCTCCTTAAGCGGCCGAGGGTCCTTGGGCAGCCGCACGTCCCTGGAGGACTCCTCCGACCTCCCCCTCTTCTCCTACGAGGGGCCCCTCCCGCTTTTGCTCTTCGCGGAGGAGCAGGTCCCTTCTGCGCTTGAGGAACCGGAAGGGGCGCTGGCTGAAGAGCCTTGACCGGCGCCTGGCCCGCTGGGGGCACGCTTAGGGGCAAAGGAAGCTCGGCCCCTGAGGATCATCGCCCCCAAGTTCTTCAAGGGAGGGCGCTGACCGTCCATCTCTTCTTTTTCTTCTTGGTCTTGGGCGGAGGGCTATCAGCAATGAGGATCAGGCCTTAGGGCCCCGAGTCTTGGCCGCTGGTCTCGACAAGCGCTTGATCGCTGGTCTCGGCAAGCGCAAGCACGATCTCCCCTATCGGCTCGAAGGGGATCTCAGCAGTCTTCCTGGTGTAAGACCGGTACCGTGGCTTGTACCCAAGCAGCGAGAAGGCAGCTCGATCGTGATGACCGTGGTAGTGATAGATTTTCTCAAACCACGCGTCGTTCCTCTTCCACTTGTCAGAGCTGGCCTCCCTCCTCCTTCGCTGAACACCTGCACAGAAAAAGGGAGACATCAACTCGACATGATGACGAATAAAAACAACGCAAATAAACCTAGTAGGACAGGTGTTTACTGGGAGGGGTTCCAGGTTTCCGTGGGACCTGAATTCTCCGCCCCTCTTCGGTCTCGGTCCCCCCGAACTCCCAGTTCCCCGAGACTAGTATCCGTTCATCCCCGGCATATTTGCTCGAGTCTTCTAGGGCATTCACCAAGGGCCGACGCTTGGCCTTTTCCCGAAGATAGAAGGAGTCCTCGCCCCCCGCGGCCTTGCAGATGTCGTAGACATCCTCTATATCATGTACACCGAGGTTGATGTCTAAGATCCAATTCAGCTCCGCCACACCCATTATGATTTTAAACCCGTTTGGCATCAGCTAGGGGGGGCAGATCCGCCACGAGCTAAGGCAGGATCGGAGGAGCGGGTGGATAGGGAACCTAACCCCAACTTCGCACACCGACAACAAAGGGAAAGGCATCCAGTCCCTGTAATAGGTGAGGCCGCCAGGGAGGTCCCCGAGGCTTCACCAGGACGTCGGCCGGAATCTTATACGACGCCCTGAATCCCTCTAGGGCTCCGGGACCCACCAGCCAGTGACTGTAAATCCCCATTTTCCTAAAGGCTAAGGGGACAGAGAAGCAGAGGAAAAGGAGCAAAGACTAGGAGGAACCTAAGGGGCCAAAACCCTTTGAAAACAAAGAGAAAAAGGAGGTGAAAAGAGAAAAGCATAGCCAGAGAATGAAACTCACAGGGAAGATGTGGTGGATTGTAGAAAACGAAGAAGCAAGGAATGGAAAGGAGAGGGAAAGAAGTCTCCAAGTTCAGTGAGTCTGTCTTTGGCAGATTTGTAGCAGAACGCCCTCTCCAGCAAATCTCCTTCAGGCAAAAGCAAGGGTAAGAGAAGAAAGGGAAAGGGACGCCCCTCTTGATTGTCGCGCACGCGGAGCAGCGCTCCGAGCTTGCCACGCGTCGCCTCGACTCCGGTGAACAGCCATACGAAAGGTTTCACGTGGCAGCGACGGTCCATCTCTCGCCATGCCTCTGGTACAGCATTTATCACCTCGGGCATACGGGGCGACACCTGCATGCCCACCTGGACGAAACAATTTTGATACCCTATTTATTGCCTAGGGCAACCGAAAGGGCGTCATGATGAGGATCGCAGGGTAGCAAGATACGATGAGACAAGATCAAACCGTCCGTCAAATCTTAGCTCCCGACCCCGGGGAAACTGAGAAGGTCGAGAGCTAGGGGGCAATTGTGTGGGGGCATTTCGTAATCATAGGCTATGTAGGGCCGCTCCTCGATTACGGAGTATCCTCGGTCTCGGTGTTATCCAAGCTCGGCGGTAGCGCTACTTTGGAAGAGCCTGTGCCGTATCGGTGGCCACGATCACAAGTTCCCGCCTCGGTCTCGGCATTAAGCCTGATCTCGGTCTCCTGTCATTCAGTCATTAATGCGGCCATAAATGCGCTGCCGTGACGGAGATGGCAAATTGACAAACAGAGTGGGCGCCGGACCTAGATAAGAAGCACGCCTTATCTCAAGGTCACGTCCGTAGGTATGAGATGATGATCCGATGGGACATCCCCTTTTTACCTACCCCCACTCAGGAGAGAAGAGTACATATTGATGGGACTTCCGTCCCTCCCTGGGTCCATTCCGATGATGACGCTCACGTCTATATATATTGCATGAAGGAGAACCACATGAGGTACGCGACCAATCTCCCCACATATTTCTCCTTCTCCATTTCTCTCAGTTCTCACACTGACTTGAGCATCGGAATGCCTTCGGCTGCCTATAGCCAGGGGCTCTGGCCTCTGTCTTCCTCTTTCAGGTTCTCGGAGGTCATCGAAGGCTCGATCCTTTTTCCTCATCCTCCCCAGATCACCAAATCAAGAGTTCAACCCTCCATTAACCAAGTCCGTAATTTTTAGGCACTTACAGGGACAATTTCCTTTATCTTTTTCTCTGCATCCAAATGAGCCCTCCAAGAAATGTATAAGATAAACAGGTACATAGACAATAAAATATAGGTCAGTTTTATTAATTCAACCAGATCTGATCAGTTCAGATGCTCTTGAAATTGTAATACTCATCTTCATACCCATGCAAACATCATATAAACAACTATATACACATCATACACGCATGTTGCATACACTAATCTTGACTCTCAAATATAAAAAGTGTTTTAGCATGGTATTTTATAGTGGTACACATGTACCCATACACTATTAAGCAATAAACATCGAGCAACACAAACGTTTTAAGGTATCATGAGCTTCCCCAGTAGAATATTTATGCTCTAGGCGATATCACGCATACAGCGACAGCAACTGCGGGCTCCACTTCAAGGCCCCACTTCATTTAGATGCTGCTCACATCCTAATCCCACTGCCCTTCCCTCCCACTTCCCTGTGGACTACCCCTAGACCCAATTAGCTCATGTACTATACTCATGGTCGGATTTGAGATCTAATCTTTCTTTGCTATAAATTTTCTAAGAGTGAAGTAAAGTAAAGTAGATTTCACATGAGGAGTGAAGTGGAGGATAAGTGGATTGAAGTTAAGGTAAAGTATTTCATTTCATTCTGTTTGGATGCTTAGTGTGAAGTTAAGGTTTCGAGTAAAAAAATGGAACTATTTAGGGTTGAAGTGAAATGGATATACATATGGCTAATAACAATACTTCATTTTTTTACTCATCCAACAAGAGTAGAGTTGAGATATTAAACGGTTGGGAATCATTTAACTTTACTATATTTTTTTGCCTATCAAAACAGGTAGGGACCCAATCTTGGATACCGTGCAGGAGCAGAAGTTATGTCTCGGGATAGAGTTTCTTGTCGCAAGAGTGGATATTATCTCAGGTCTCTTGTGAGTCCTAGCCCTCTGGCTACCAAAATCTCTGAGAGGCCTATATCTTGATAATCATAGATCTTTAAAATCTGAAATTTGGGGACCTCCTGCTCAAGCAAAACACTTTACAACATCCCCCAACCAATCCTCCTAGGTGGATCTCACTGGGCTGGGTTGTTACTCATGATCTTTATCAGCGACGCCTCCTAGGAGATGACATACATGTATAAACTAAAGCTACAAATGCAGTGTCGGCCTGACTACGCCATGTATACATTCACTTTCCAAAGAGGCTTTGCCCCATCTACAAGGGCATCTTACCTCAACATGATAGGAAAAGTCACTAACATATATAAATGAGGTCGAAATCAAATCAAACTACCACATTTATAGCACCAATGATACAAGTTAAAGAACAGAAGAAGACAAAAAACACAAGGCCACACCTTCATCCACCTCAACCATCCCAATTTCCATCAAGGGGTCAAAAAGTCCAAAAGAGCATCTCAATGCTTATATAAGTGGATCTGGTTCATGTTTATCCTATAACAGCATACAAGAATTGAGGTAAGTTGTTTAAAGAGAACTTCTCGGAAACTAGGACAAGTCAAAAGGTGTTTTGTTAGTTTTCTTAGAGAAGAACAAGAAAGTGGCGCTTTCTGACATAAGCTATGGCATTAAACTATGGAATGGGCTTAGTATACATCCATCTGTCCCAGAACAAGGCAAGGATTCTAAAACACTTCACATGGGTTTTATGAGTTCCATAAAAGAGATCCATTTCACATGGCAGATTATGTACTGGATGTTGCACCAACCAACTCAATCCTCTATATATATGCTTCGTAAAGAGAGAACACCACACCTGTCAATCTCCTCCTCATATGCTCCAATATTGAAAAAAATCAAGCTCCTTTGCATCAATGCACTTCATTTTGTCTCTACTGTCCTCTCTCTCTCTCTCTCTGTGTGTGTGTGTTGAGGATTGGTTGAGGACTTTGAAGATCTAAGTTTATAGTAAATGGAGATTACCATGTTGGTTTTTCACTAGGTAGAAGTAGAACTCTGGCGCACTGCTTCCAATTGCATATTGCATATTATCAAGGCCAGCCCAAGCTATGCAATTTGTGGGGCATGTTGTGGATGGTACATATGACTCAAGTTATGTGGTCTCTGAATTACAAAGTCGAATGAAATCTATGATGATTTTAACAATTATCAATCGTATCATCTAAGACATTGAATCTAGCTAACTATTAAGTAATCAGGTCTATTGGATGTCGCCGGCTATTTAGAATGCAATCAAGTTGTTTGATTTGGATCCAACACTATTCAATCTGTTTGTCAAGCAGAAATTAAGCAATAATATGATTTATCTATGGTCTACAATTGCAACCAGAAATAAGGGGAAACGACTTTTGCTTTAGGCTAAAATCGCGACCCAAACTTTTGATTAATAAGAAAGTGATAGAAGTCATGTCCAATCCTAATAGTGGACATTATAATGTTTATGATTCAGTGATATATAGTCCTCAAATTTCTCAGTGGCAGATCCACTGAATCTACGCCCCTTTTTCACGAATATAGGAAATGAGCAACATAGACATATCGCATTCCACTTCAAAAAATGGGCCTTACCTATATAACCTATGTGCCTAGACCTTGAAAATTGATTGGCATTCTAAATTAGATTGGTTATTGTTATTACCATTGGAAAAAGTCTCTATTAAGATAAACAGTCATATCATGATGTTAAAATAGTCCTTTAGCATATGTTCGTAAATTGCTGCTATTGAAGTTAAATTCAGGCCAATGAATGTGAAATGCGAACAAATTGGATTAATCATAGGTAAGCCCATATGTGACAATAAAGTGGGCAGGTTGGTTAGAGCGTCAATCAATTATTATTTCTCTACTAGAAATACTAGCTAGCAAGAGGTAAGGGTAACTAGGGATTGCCCGAGTGGTTGGGTATCCCATTTCTCAACCAATTGTCTAAAGTCGGTCCCTAGGTTTCCTTCTTACCATTGTGATATTCTCATGGGTGCCCCAAAAACAGGAAAAAAAAAATGATCATCTAGCCAACTTGAGTTCAGTCCAACCTCCATGACAATCTGGCACGCAAATAACAGAACATCATATATATAAACTTTGAGGCCCTAATTCCAAGGATTAGAATAATCTGATTGTGATGATACGTGGCAAACCCAAATCAATGTCATATCCATGTCTTTTTTTTTTTTTTGATAACGTAGGGTTCCCAGCCCTTTGGGCCAGAATAATCCCTACGGGCCCAGGAGAGAAAGCCGGGTAAAATTCCCCTGTGGCCCCAGTGTGGTAGAGCAGTTTCGAACCCACGAGAATTGATTCAAATGCAAGGACCACAGAAAGGGAGAGAGAAATAAAACCAATCCTTTTGAAAGGTCTCTGATACCATACATGATCATCTAGCAAACATTACAAATACTCTCACTAAAAAGGGCCGATTTCTTTACATGAATTTTTGGAATTTTTGGAATTCATATCTGTAAATATTTAGAAATTCCGATTGCTATCGAATTTCATTGACGTTCTTGAGTTTCTTGTTTTATTCATGAAATAATTTCTGCCCAAAAACTTCATACATCCTAAATCAACAAAATTCTTTGTTCCATAGCTACTAGAATTTCCAAATGGATCAACACTTTTGTATGCTTCTTGGTATGTGGGACCAAACTTTTATAAATTAGCACACCCTTTTTAGAACTTATGTGGACCCACTATTAGAAACCGCATTATGTGGTTCCCACCTTTTAAAAATTATGTGGGTCCACCTTTAGAAATTGTGGCACGCAGGACCCACCTTTAGAAACTGTGGTATGTTTATAAATCACTTGGGCCCACCTTGAGAATCGTAGTACGCGAGACCACCTAGAATTATGGTATGTGGGCCAACCTTTTAGCAAGTACAACAAGGGGACTACCTTTAGAAATTATAATGTAGGCCCATTAGAAAGTGCAGAGTATGGGCCCACATTTAGAAGTATAGGTCGCTGAAGTTTCAATAAAACTTGGGGGTAGCAAACAAGTGAGGCCAAAGCAAAAAAAACCCAACTGCTATAAATCAGACCGTTGAACGTTCAGTGTCACTGGGGTTCCATCTCCAACGACCATTTGTACCAAAAAGAGTCAACTGCAGGTATATATATTCATGGCCATTATTTTGTTCAAAACAAAGATTCGGCCTTTGCTTTATGGTATGTCAAATTTGACATACTATCATAACTACCAAATACCATGTAGGATTAGACAATTCTCTTGGAGACAAGATCACGTCTTTTATAGTCGTTGGGGGCTGACATGGCTAAAAGACATCTATGTTGGAGTTGCTCTTATATTTATTCAGATGGTTTAGGTTGGTCAAATATGGATTAGTTTAGGGTCAAGTTAGTAGCTTGGGCTTAGTTTCACCACTATTAACAGGAAGGCTGTCTGAGTTCCAAAATTCTGAAAATCTCAAATGGATGCTAGTTTTTGAAAATTATTAACAGCAAGCATTTAAGAATTTTAAGTTTTAAATTTTTTTTAAATTCTCGTAAAAGAATAAAGAATTTTCTATTAGGAATTTTGATTCTATTAGGAATTCTCAGAATTCCTAGGCTAAGAAATGGGTAGTTATTTAGATCCAAGAAATGGATTGAACTTTTCAAATATGATTTATTTAATATCTCCCTCCCCCTCCCCCTCCATAAGTCAATAATTATAGTTGTTAATTTGTGATCCATCCACCGGCAAATGATAAGATCTCCTTATGATCTTGGCATTCAGAATCACGTCTTTCTCAAAAAGTAGTCAATTTTGTTTCGATCATTATTTCGGTCTCGCATCCTGAGATTTTTTGGTATTTCAAAAATTCCGCAAGACTTTTTAAAGTAAATTTTTGGAATAATAAAAAATTAAGAATATGTATACATATATACAATAGAAAAATAAAAAGAATATAAATTATGCATGTTTTTTCATATGAATATTGAAAAAAGAATTTTAAAAAAAGAGTAAAAATTGTGCTACAAACTGAAATGGACCGGAATTCAAACTTTTTTTTTTTTTGCTCCATTCTGTTTCGGTCGAAGGACCAAAACGAAAAATTCCATCCATTTCGGTCAAAACAAAATGGAATTGACTATTACACTCTCTCATCTACATGTAACAATTGCGAGGCGCCGCCATCTTTTTTAACATGTTCTCTATCATTCCTCCTTCAAACCTCCTTTAATCACTTTTTCTACCGGCTAATCTCTCATCTTTTCTTTGTCTACTAGTTATATAACAAAACAAGAACGATGGGTTGTTTAGTTGGTTGGCATTCCTCTTCTCAGTTATCAAGGGATCAAACCTTAGATAGGACCGGAGCTTCCCATTGCAAGAGTAATATAAAGAATTTTACGATTGGAATTGCCTGACCTAAATTTGACACTCATGAGAAGTTAGACTCGAGGACTTTGAGGCTTTGGGGAAAGAAAAAAACCCTTACTTAATGGGTGGGTTCCTCAATTTTTATTAACGGTCATAAAGACATCCCAAGATTTTCATGCTTTTAATTAGGCCTCGCCTAGGTGGCACATGCTATCGGTGTAAGCTTGTGATCGATGCAAGTAGATGTGCATAACAGGAAATTCTGTAACTCCAGAAAAATTGGTATCAATAAATAACTCCAAAAAACTGAGAATTTTAAAATTCTATAACAGGAAAGACATGAAATCCTCAAAAAGGGGGATTTCCATTAAAGAATTACTATTGCAAGCATGTTCTTGTGACTTTGTGAACAAATCCTGAGAAATCTTCAACAATTTGATTGCTAATTTGAGAAGGCTCATTTTTTGCATCATAAAGAGAACTTTCCATCCATACTAGTACAAATGTAGAAAAACATTTAAGTGGCAAGTGGCAACACAAGCCGGACCAATTAAACACATGACATAGGCTAACAAAATCTTTTTTTTATCACATCGTGGCCTCTCTAGTTTTACCGTTTCCTCTTTCAAGAAATTTTACAGCAACATCCCTTTCAAGAGGTGAGCCCTTCTAGGTCGGCCTCCTATAGAGTTTAGCTTCTCCCAACTCTCGAGAAGAGTGATCTGGACTAAAAATGAAATGGAAAAGAATACACAGGTATTATTCACTAGTAAAAACAAGCCCGTCTGCTTCAGTGTTCTGACTCTAATAAATCGACTCCCAAAGGTGCGACTGTGGCGGAGATCGAGAGTGACAGATGGGCATAGATCAAAGCAGTAAATCGATTCCATCACAACTCTATCAAGGGCTATAAAAGAAACCACAAAGAGGCTGGAAGAAAGGACAGAATAAAATGTAAGAAACTGCAGATCTTCCATCAATTACGAGGCCTTTGGACTTGTACCCATCTCTTTTACAAAATCTACACAAACCCATACATCTAAAAGATTAGAAGACAAATGGATGATGACATGAATGGCTCCTTTTAATAGGGTCATGGTCTCTGTGGGTCGGCCACATGATCACACCCCCACACCATTCATTGCCTATGGACCACCCAACCAATGTCAGTCTCTTTGACACTGTTAGCTGTATGTACAGCACATGGCCACCTATTCGTCTCCACTCCACCTCTTTCTCAGAGTCTCGAGGAGAACCTAAAGACCGCAACTGATGCATTTGAGGACGAACCTTTCCAGTCCGTACGCTGAGAGATATTGGGAACTGTAACAACCGTATGATAAAAGCAATAAAAAAGGCTATGTTCCTCTACGTCTATTCTCTGTCCTGTAGCTCTAAGAAGAAAAACAAAATGCAGAAGAACCGGAAGGGAAAGGTTTGTCAATTCAGCAGTGTGAACTGTGACTGCATTTATCTCCTTTCCTTTCTCTTCCTTTTTTGTGCTTTTTTCCATGTAGAGATGATGGAAACAAGTAAAAGCAAACAACCCATTTTACTGGATTTGGATTTGATTCTCCTTGAATCATCAAATCGTCCACATGCACTATTTTTAGCAAAATATATCAGTGAGGCTGTACGAAAACGAAACGATATCTTTCACCCATTATGGCAATTTATTAGAAAAAGGTCCTTTTATTTAGGCCTCTTTTTATGTTTTCATGCATGGGCTTATCTAAGATTAAATAAGTTTCCTTGCATGTGATTGTGACACAGCCTACTACTTTGATTTGGTTTTTTTATTTGCGTTGATTAGACAATATCTATTTTCTAAAATCTTGTGCTGTAGCCTGTATGCGACCATTAAATGCCGAGGGCCTGAAATTGAGGGCTAGAATTCATTTCCTTAGTCACTTGCATTTAGAATCAGATTGGTGGAAGAATTGATGGGATGAAACCTAATGAAGTAAATGGATTTTGTTATATATGTCCTGTGTTGAGGTCAACACTTTCATTATTAAGCGGTCATAATTATGGTCAAGAGCTCGTCCTCACCATACAATTATTGTGGTGCCGTTTTTCATCACCAATTGATTTTGGGATAAGTGATAGCTCAATGAGGTGTAAGATCCTACATCCTCCTTAAACTTCATTTTCTCAACTTCATAGCCAAAATTCAAATATTAATATTTTTTTAACTTTTCAGCTAAAGGCCTTCCTTGATACCATGAAAACAGTGTAAGTGATGAATCCCATGATATTACGGTCTACCCTATAATGTCATTGCTTTTATGTACCATTTTAGAAAAAAAGAAACTTTCAAATAATAGAACTTGAGAAATAGTTGTGAGATGTGTATTCACTTTTCACAGTATCAATTTTCGTGTTATGTAAAAAAAGGGAATTTACCTAATGGTTGTTAAAATTAGAGTGTATGATACTGAAACTGATGATGTGACTATCTTATAATATCATGGATACTGTGCAACAAAGTTAAAAAAAAGGTTTAATATTGACCGGAGTCAAGCGACTCCGACGACATTATCTAAATTTCAATTATAAAATTGAAAAAATTAAATTTAAAGAGGATTAATATGTCAAAATCTCAAAAGTTAAACTCCGCACCTTTGAGGAAAGTTGAGCTCTTAAGTAGAAATTAGATACTTTTCAAAAAATCAATTCTAAGATCTTAAGGTATTTACATCAAACCAATTCTAAGAATGGCACAAAAAATATTAGAAAGGAGCTTCTTGAGATTTCGTTGTCAATTAATGGAATTACAAATTGATAACTCCCTCCCTCCATTCCACCTTCTTGGGCTATACATAAGGTGGTGATTAAATGTGCGACTACATATAACATGGCCCCCTTTTAAGATGCATATAACATTAATTCTTTTTTAAGATATTGATATTATTATTATTATTTGCTCTTATACACACTCATACACATTACACAAAGTCTCTCCACCCACAATGTAGCCACTAGCGAGGTACCAATCTAGGATGCTAGATGCCTAACAGTAAACTATAAGTGGATTGGCACTATTCCTTTTTTATTGCCTGTATTTAACCTATTCTTCTTAAGGATAATGTTTTTATGCATTCGGTGTGCATGTCTTATCGTGCATACTTGTTGCTGGGGCCCACCTAGGGCCCCACAGATAATGGGACATTGGGGGATGAAAAAATCCAATCAAGGTGGACCTAGATATGAAAAATGAGGTCAATCTAGCGCCTCTAATCCCTTGATTAATGACCCACAAGTTTAACAACTTTATCACCCATAATTCAAAGTCTAGTCCATTTAGATGGATCATAAGGTGGGCCCTACCTTGTTCTCCTCGCGGTGAGAGGAGTTCTCAAAGGAAGATTTGTCTTTCCATAATAAAGTGCTTGCTTTTATCATTAAATAATAATAAAATAAAGCTTGAGCCCACAACCTCAAAGTTGTAATGGGGACCACATTCCATTCTGAAGGTTCATTCATGAATAATTGTTGCCCCATGTTTCAATCTTATTATACTTATGAATAGAGTTTAAATCAAATTCAATTAAAAAAAGGGAGAGAATAACAGCTGTGGAATTTGGGTTTTGATAAGGATGAATTGCAAAGTCGTACACACTTTGACCTACATAATTGAAGCCTGTGGAGGGGAAAGGAAGCAGGATTTCTCATTTCTGCCTCATCCTAAATCTAAATTCCATAGTCAAACTGAGACCCACCCCTACTCTTTCCTCCATCAAGAAAAAATGTATTTTAGAATTCCTACATCCGGGCGTTTTTAAAAGTGGCCATCTTACAGAAAGAAAAGATCCTATCCCCCATTCATGATAATGGGGATTAGCCGTTTTCAATTTAAACCTTCTAACACATTACTAGGGAATTGGTATCGACCTCTATCTTCAACCGATTGATTGAATTGTGATAACAGCTTTATTAAGAAGTCCAATAAACAAAGATTATAGGATGGATAGGATGTGAATATGAATTGGCACCTGCACCAATCTGATCAAATGAATCTCATTTCTAATTTTAAGTCCTCAAGTGCAGTTACTATATATCAGATAAACATCAGTAGTAAGTATGTGTTTTTTATAAGACTTTATGGGTCATAAGTGAAAAGAAAGGTAATATTTTTTTTAAGCAACCCTTGTCATGCCATATGGTTTTGTTCTTCTTACTCTCATGATTAATATTTAGACGGGCGCAATCAATCAAATGGTGCCATTGTTGCATGAATCCATGCCAATGACGTTCAAATTTTGTTGTTTTAAAGGGAAATTTATTTATTTTTATTTCAATCCAATAGCGAACGATTGAATTATTGTCAAATCTAAGCCTGTGTCAAATCATAAGCTGATCATGAATTACCTCCATATCACATTAAGCCTATCAAACTCATTTGCCAAAAAAAAGAAAAAATACAATATTCAAACTAAGCAATTTACACTTTTTAACAAAAAGAATTTTACGAAAGAAAAAACTCCTTAGATCCCATAAGAACGACAAATGCCCTAAAGTTTTAATATAGACGGCAAAGGCCATCTCGCCCCCTTTTTTCTTAATAGTTTTACCCGGAAGGGAAAAATATTTGTTTTTCCTTTTTTGGGAGAAAATAAAATCCTAAAAAAAATAAAATCTTAACCTGTTTTTCCCTAAAATTTCTCTTTTTGGTTCTGCCGAATTTTTCCAAAAGACTCTCGTGTATCTCCTGACCCGATAGTTTTGTCACAAAATCTGCACGTACGTCCCGCGCACCACTCCATTTTACTGCCCTTGACTACGACGTCTATCGAGATTGAGAGAGAGAGAGAGATTGAGGCAGCAGAGAGAGACAGAGTGGCTGTAACGTGCTTCTCAAGACTACCCCGAATCATACTCCTTGGCGTGGAACCACAAAAATAAGATAAAAGCAAACAGTTCCCAAAAAAGCTGGTCAATCGTTTCCATCCATAATTCAATTCAATGACTTTTATCAAAAAGAACACTTCTTCTTTCCATCAATACAACTGGGCCCCACACCATCAGGATCAGAAATCTCCGGTGCTCCTGCCTCTAGTTTTAAATTTAGATAATAATAACCACACACAGCCACTCACATGACTTCTTATGTATGTGTATATGTATATAAATTAGAACGTCTTTATGGTGATCGGTTTCAACGTACATACATGTTATATGTAGTTTTCTCGCCTTCTTCTACTCCACCCAAGCGCTATTCTTTTGTTCCGGGGCAGGAGAAACTTGGGTTCTGAAAGAGATTTCATGATAAAAATCTCCTTTGAGAGAGAGATCGAGAGAGAGTTGGATTTGAAGCAAAGAACCTGTTTATTTCAACTGCTGCAATATTCATTTCATGGAATTTGGTGGAGGATTTTGCAATCCTTGTCAATATATTTTACAATGTCCAATACTTCAACAGCAAAGAAATCAGACCCATGTCATCAATATAGATCCTTTGGTTTCAGCACAGTTAGAAAAGGAGAGGCAAGATATAGATCAATATATAACATTACAGGTAAATCTCACCACCAGTTCCACATCTGATAAAAAAAAAAAGGACCATCCATATTGATTCTCATTTAATTCTTTTTCTTTCCTCTTTATTTGATTCCTCTTATCTCAATAGAACAACAGGTCTTGCTTGTGTTTTTCTAACTTTTCAATTTTTTTACTATATAGAATGAGAGATTGAGTCTCTTTTTACAAGAACAGAGGAAGCAGCAGATGACATCTTTCTTAAAAGGAATGGAAATAAAAGCTCTATTCTTAGAGAGACAGAAAGAAGAAGAGATAGCAAAAGAGAGTAGAAAGACGGCGCAATTAGAAGACTTATTGAGGAGAGTAGAGATAGAGAAGCAGACATATCAGAGAACAGCTATAGAGAAGGAGGCCATGGCTATGGCCTTGAATAAGACACTGGAGCGGATAAGAGGAGAGATGGTGTGCTCTTCTTCTGCAGAAGACGCGGAGTCATGCTGCGATCTCTCTGATAAATTCAATGAAGGAATAGGGAAGATGACATGCAAGGCCTGCAATTCTGGAGAGTCGCGGTTTATAATCCTCCCATGTAAGCATCTATGCTTGTGTGAAATATGTGATGCTCTGCTCCATTCATGTCCGGTCTGTAGATCTGTAAAACAGGAAAGCATGGAGGTCTATATGGTGTAAGTAGAAGTAGAAGAGAGAGAAAAAAATCTTTATTGCAATGAACATATTTTTAGAAAAAAAAGGTTTATTCTTTTATTTTCTATTGTTCAATATTATTAATGCAACAGGAAAGTCGATTATATAGGTCCTAACTTGAATGGGCTAAACTTATTGAGACATTGTAATAATAGGTTGGATTTGGGTTTTAGCTCAGGTTGGGAGTTGGGTTGGTGGGTTGAATATCTATAATAGGTCAAAACCAAACCCACCCATTTGTTAAATGCGGTTAGAAATGTCAACTCTAATGCCATCCAAAAAAAGTCAGTAGGTGGGTGTGGGTCAGGTTAGTTGATTTTTCATTTCTTTTTTATATATTTATTTTGTGGGTCTTAGATTTGATAAATCTTTTTTTTTTCGCCAGTTTATTATACTTGCATGGGCCTAGTTCTAATAAATTTGAAATCCCTTTATTATATATGCCACCTCCTCCTTCCATGAATTAGCATTCATTGAAAAATTTACTTAAACTGAGGTGCACTCCATTGGGAAAATGATCAAATGTGAAACTGCCATTTTCAATTACTGGAGTTTGATCAAGAATTTTACTTGTGATCAGTTTAACTTGGGGATTCTATCAAACCAAACTGGATTTTTTTTTTATAAATAGAGTATATAGCTTGTTCAATATGCCTTTAGATGAATGCACACTCATTCATAAATTAGGCCTATTAAAGCACACTCTTGTTATTAGGTTGATCAAATGGTGAAACACAATTTATTTTTATTAGGGCTAATCATGTATTTTACCTACATTCCTTGTATGTTTGTACTGAGTCCAATAGTAAGTGATTGTTTTATGATGTCATGTGTTAGCAATTTATATTCATGAATAGTCACCTTAATTTTGAATGAATAATGCATGCCTTCTCCCAATCTACACAGGCTCTAGATTTTAAAATAAGAGATTTGACAATTCACATCTAATTCCTGAATTCATAACTAAAAGTCACTAAATGACTCTGGTACAAAAAAAAAAAAAAAATTTTTTACTTTTCTACTAATATCCAACTACTCTAACTACATTTAGTGACTTTGTGAAATTAGAAATCGAGTGGGTATTGAATTGTCAAATCTCTTTTTGAAATATTCTCATATCTTGAACTGTGGAACATAACTTTTTATTGATTTTAGAAAATGTTATTGAATTCTTTTCACTATTCTCTGGCCAGTGGGATGCTGGCCTCTTTTTAACTTTTAGCACTGGAGTGGTACCAAGGCTGTACTTTGCAGTTTGCATAATATTTATTATATGGGTAGACAAAGCAGCAGTAAAATTGATTGTGCGCAGCGGTTTGCCTTTTATATTCCTTTCCCAGTTCTACTTTTACCCATTTAAGACAGAGTACTATTTTGTTCTGAGAGCAGGGTCCTGTTATTTGTTTAGTTTTATCAGAATCTGAGGTCTCTCTTGCTGTCCATATATGATCAGAATTGCAGTAGCTAAAATTTTTCATTTAAGTTCTACTTCATGTGTGTTGTTTGATGGCCAGTAGAAGGTAGGTTTTTTTGTTTCCCTTGTTGCTTATTTGGATTTTGTATTTCTTCAACTAGTTTCATTTTTCTCTAATTTTTAACGAGAGGGGTCCAGGGGTTTTTTATTTTCTTTTTTGAACTCCATCTTTTATTTAACTAGTTTCATTTTGTTTTACTTTTTTGCATGTTTTGCTTCAGATGTCCCATGATTCTAGCTGGGTTTCTTTTACATTTCTAGACAAGGACTTGAACTCAGGAATACACACATGTTATGCACCTATATATCCATACCTATTGACCATTGCCCTAGGATGGGATGGCATCGATCATTTTTGTACTCGATTTTTCTATTCCTTTATCATAAGGGACTGGAGGTCACCCATCCATGCACACTATACATTGTTCTGAAAAAAGGAAAAAATCCCGTTCATGGGCTCGGCTGAGGCATATTCAGGACCGTTCTTACTTTAGAAACACCGCCCCAATCCAAACACGGGTCCGTACATGTCAGGCCCGAGCTTGCCCATTTAATCAATTGTGTCGGGCCGTACCTCTGCTTTATCAATTTTGTGGGCATTTGAGCAATTGTTTGGACTGATTAAATTAAATTACATGCATTCCTTACACGGGTGGGTTGGTTCGGGCTTTGGGCTTTTCATTACTTAATTCAAGCCTGGCCTAATTATTAAATTGGCCCTAATTACATATCAAGCCCATTCCAAAGCGGGCTGGGCCCAAATAGGACTCGGGTTAGCACACCCCGTGAGCACCCCTACTACCCAACAAAACAATAGTTAGTAACCCATAGTTTTGATATGTTTGGTCGGGCTTATTTAAAGTTAAATGTGCTTTTTTTAAATATTTTTTAAAGACAGATGCTTCCATGAGAGATCGGCTTGTGAGGCCCCCACCCCTATTCCTATTTTTCATATAAGTTGAGAGGTATATGTCTTGTAAGAGCATCTCCTTTTAAAAAAAAAACCTATTTCATTAAAGCGGATTTTTTGAGAAGAAAAAGTTGTTTCATTGGCGGGATTTCGTGTATACTTCTCCAAAAAGTCCAACCAAATACACCCTTTAAAATCTTTTAAGTTCACTTTTTGTGAGTTTGAGGCCAGTTTTATAAGATGAATTAGTGGGTCCATCTGTAGCCCTCAAACCGCCCACCTCCTCCTCCTTTTTTTTTTTTTTTTTTTTTGAACTCTTTAAATTGGAAAATTTTCTCACATGCTTATAATGTACCAAATGTACAAACAGAGATGATAGCTATGGCTCTTTGGAAAATTACTTATATAGAAAATTGAAGAAAATTGTCAAATCAAGAGAGAAGAAGAGGAGCTAAAAAAATATTAAATGATAAAAAGCTCATCTTCTTTTTACCATAAAAAAGATAAAAAAAACTACTCTCTCATCATATTAAATGATAAAAATGCTTTAAGCTTGAGACGAGCTGCTTTTTAAAGCATTGTCATCTTGCACTTCTACTTTTAACTCTTTCTTGATTTAACCATTTACCTAACTATATAAGTAATTTTACATTTTTACTGAACAACACCAAAAGCAAAACATTTTTGCTTCCTTTTTTCTATAGAAGTAGTGTTACACAAATGTGCCCCGACGGTTTTCTTTTTTCTTTTGTAAATCTTACTTCTTGATCCTATAAATCCTTTGGGCACAGACTCCTCTCAAATCTATCACTCAAAATCATGATGAAGGGTTGTTGAAACAACCGTGGGCTATAAACTAGAAGAACCAAATCATCCAAAAGATGAATCTCAATCTCAAATGAAGTGAGTATACCAAAAGGATTACTTAAAACAAATATATGCAAACAAATATGCGCTGGCAACTAATAATCCCAAATCATTGAGACCCAATTCATTGGGAGATGAGTTTCAACTCAGATTAAGTGTGTGTCTATATATATATATATATTTAATAATGAAGGGTGTTCCAGCCCTTTGGGTCGAACTAATCCCCACTGACGCAGAGGGATCCGGGTAAATCTCCTCTGGCCTAGTGTGGTAGCGCAGTTTTAAACCCTCAACCTCTATAAGCAAACAGTAATCATATGCCAATTAAGCTAGCGCTAAAGTTAAGTATACTAAAAGTCATTGCTGACACAACAAAGAGGCAAAAAACTTGTAAACCCAAATGAAGTGGATCAACTAGAAGCTACATAAAAGATGATTTATGGGCCAAAAGGTTAGCAAATCCAAGTAGAGTGGATTGACGAGAGGCAATTTATGGGCTGGAAATTAGTAAATTCAAGTTGAATTGATCGACCAAATACAACATATGAGATAATTTATAGCTGGAAATTAATAAATCCAAGTTATTTAAATGAATCAATCAAAAGCCATATATATATATATATATATATGATGGGCCAAATTACTAGTAAGTCCATTGGAGAGATCAACCAAAATGAAAAGAATTAACTAGAAACAACATTTACAAACATTTCATGGGCTAACAATTGGTAAATCCAAGTTAAATGATCTGACAACAAGCCATACTAGAAACATTAATTCATGGGCTGAAAACTAGTGAATTCACGTGGAATGGATCAACCAAAGGCCACATATGAGGCAGCTATGGGCTAAAAGATCATAAATCCATATGAAATAGATCAACCAAGGGCCACATACAAGATACAACTACATATACAACTATGTGCTGAAAAGTAGTAAACCCAAATCATCGACGAAATCAATCTCAAATTTTTTTAATATTTATAACGGAGGGTGTTCATCCCTTTGGGCCAGAATAATTCCTACGGGCCCGGGGGAGTCAAGTAAATCCCATGTGGCCTTAGTGTGGTAGTACAATTTCGAACCCTCAACCTTTGGATGCAAATCGTGATCTTAGACCAACTGAGCTACCCCTCAATATTAAATGAATCTCAATTGATATGAAGGGATCAACTGGACGCACATTTAAAGCATTTTATGGGTTGGAAATTGGTAAAATTCAAGTTATTTGGATTTAACTAAATGCTAATCTTGAAACATTTAAAGGCTGAAAGTTAGTGAATCAATCCAAATGGACCAACCAAAAGCCACATGTAAAAAAGGGCTGAAAAAGTGGTAAATCCAAGTCAAATGTATCAACCAAGGCCACACAGTAGATAGTTTATGGGCCAAAAGATTAGTAAATCTAAAGAATGTGGATAAACTGAATACCACATGCATAACAATTATGGGTCAAACAAATCTAGCAAACACAAGCAAATTGGGCCGACTAGAAGTCACATATGATACAATTGTGGGCTTAATATTAGTAAGCCCAAATCATTTAGGATCTAACAAGTGTGTGTGAATATGACCAAAGAGAACAAGTGTTCCACCTGGTGTGCAGGAGGAACATATAAATTTTGATATAGCGAGCAAAAATTTCCTCTCGTAGCTGAAAAATCAATAATACAATTGTGCATGCATTGGGAAAAAGAAATGAAAATGGAAAAGTCCCATAAAGGGCAAGTTCATAATACCATGAAAGGCTATTTACGTTATACAAGAAGATTTAAGTCAAGAAAGACATAATTATGTCATAAAAGATCATTTTTGTGTCATGAATTTCATTTCTTTCTGACACAAGCAAAATGAAATAAATCTATGTAGATTTTAAGCGTCTTGGGGATAAATGTATAGATTGGAGGATGCAAGTCATCAATTTTTTGTTGATTTTGACTCCTTCAACATTCCTCCAATGGGTGTATGTTCTTTTGACATGGCTTGCAATGGTCATTTATTGCATAAACACGGTTTAAAACATGCTAAAAATGAATAGATATGTTTTATGGTCACTGGGACCTTATAGAAAATGAGTATATGAGAAATGTTTGGGCCCACGACTAAAGGATGCTGTTTTAGCAACCTGGAACAAAACTAGATTTGAACGGCCACGAAATGACTTGAAACTATAAAAGCCTATTTCTTTATTAAAATTCTTGACTGAAATTCTAATGGTTGGGGTTTTTGAGACATGATCCCCTTGCATTTCCAAATCCCTTGTTTTTTGACAAGAAATTATGAGTTCCAACACATGATAAGTCTCAATTAGCTTTTAGGAATTCCTGTAATTCCACCTCCTTTGCATTTTGGTACCACCAAAATACTTATGCCGGGCTTGTTTATTTGCTGGAATTCCAGGAATTCTTGTATGGGGAATTCCAGGAATTCTTGTATGGGGAATACCTGAATTCCCAAACATAGTGAAACTCTTGGATGCTCCTTTGGACTTGAGCATCCAGGAATTTCACTAAAATGCAAAGGGAGTGGAATTCCTTGATCCCCAAATGTCAAAAGAGACCTTTTATGTGGGTTGAATCCAGAAATGCTAATGAAGAAACATAAAATTTAAAAATTTCAAGGGACAGTTTGTCACATCATGTCTAAGAATTCCTAGACATGGTGAATTCTTGTCAGAAATTCCACTAAAGAAACAATGCCTTAGGAGAATTTAGAAATTCAAGAGTTCCCTATTGTTTAGAAATTCAAGAATTCTCTAGATCAGAATTCTTAAAATTCTGGTAAATAAACAGGCCCTAAAGGGAAACCCTCACATAGGTTAAATAAGGCTAACCAAGCGTCAAGTGGACCATAATTAATGGGCTTTTGTGCCAAATAGGACAGAACACCCTGACTAGGCCAAGAGGCAAAAAAAGGGCTCAAACTAACATCCAAGTAACCCGAAGTTGGTAGGTCAAAATAGTGAATTTTTTATTCAAACGACCCACAAACTTTATTGATCATATAAACATCCAAGAACAAACAAAAAGTGTTTTCTTTTTTCTCCGTTTGATTTTGAAGCACAATTCTTCGTAATTTTGAATAACTACAAACCCACTCTCCCCAAGATCACAGAAGATATAAGAAGAAAATATAGCTAAAAAAGTTTTAAGTTTCTTATGACTGTGTTTCAAACCAGTGCTAATTTCTTATATGCATTTATAAGTGCCGTTGCCGAGCACTCTTCCAACCCCAAGACAACATAGAAATCAGTGCTCTTATCATTTATAGAAGCCATTGCAAAACCAAATGAAGAAAAAAAGATGTACAAAACCGATCCATCAAACACCTTGAAATGTTGAATAATTATGCGGGCTAAATTGAAATCCTCAGATGATGAAGAAATGAAGCTCACGGGGCACAAGGGGAAACAGGGAGAGAAATAAAAGTAGTGTACTGATGGTACCAATGTGTATAAAAAGAGGGCTGAATTGAAATGATTTTTCATTAGTACCCACAACACCACACAATTGAAATGAAGTTTTAGTAGTACACACAGCACTCTTCCAACGTGTGTTTATTTATTATGATTATTTTTTTGAACGGTAACTTTTGTGTTTATTTATTTGATATCTTAATCTAGCATAAGATTTTTTCATATGATCATGAGTAGGAAAGAGTAACTATATGGGCAATTACAAATTCATGAATGTCAAGCTATATAAAATTAAATAATGAAATAGTCGAAGACCATATTCAATCCATCCAGGTTGAGGCATCAACCAAAACGAAGCGTGGTAGAAGAGAAAAGAAGAATATTTCATGAATTGACTACTCCAATAATTAGAGCAAGTAAAGCTTGAGAGAAAAGATGAAGGTGGGTATAGGGCGAAAAGAGATTGAGCAAAAAATGATGGAAATCTTTTGGAGATGACCATATAAAGGTAAAATTATAAATAGCCTTAGAACATTAAAAACCAATTACAAACGTATTAAGACTTTGATTGAACTAAGTGGATTTGGATGGGATAATAAGGAGAAAAATATTACTGTAGAAGACCAAAATATGAAATGACCATTATTATAATAAAATTTAATTCAATCATTAATGAGTATTATTTATAAGATCATCTAATACATTTACACGTCATTAAAACAAACATGGTATATAAATAATACAAAAATGATGTTATTAAATATACATTATAAAAAAAAACGCATATATAAAAACGTATATATAAATCTTACATATTTAAAATTGGGATTTATTCGTATGGGAACTGTTCTCACACTATATGAGAGAACTCTGTTAAGAGCCGTTGGATCATTGAAGTGGATCCAACGGCTCTCACGTTTTACATATAACATGAGTTTTTGCTTTGGGCGCCCCACACATTTCATTTCCCCCTTTCGTTCCCTTGAAAATTCCATAACCCCGTTCGTCTTGCAGAACCACTTCGAGGGCTTGAAAAATCCATCGGTTTCCTCTCTTCGATCGGAGCGGTTTTCTCTTCGAAAGGTTCTCCGGCTGCAGCCTCTCCGCTCCATCTCCATCTCCTCATCTTCCTCTCCATCTCCTCATCTTCCTCTCCATCGCAGAGAAGATATCGAGTTTCTCATCGAACCGAGAGACATCCAGCGATTTCAGATCTCTTCCCCCCTGACGCTTGCCGGAAGCTGTCCTCTCCTCTCCTCTCCTCCAGAACGACGAAGCTCGTCTCTCGCCGAAGAGAAACCCTACGAATCGCCACAAACGAATCTTTCTCCCTCTCTCTCGTCTGTATGTACAGCAATCCTCTCTGTTATTTCTATTACTTGGGCTCATATCATCTTTGGCTTCTGTGATTAGGTTTCTGGTACATGAATAATATTTTCCAGAAACCTAACCCATTGTTGAAAAGAGTACATCTTTTTGGTTCTTTTAGTTTTGATTCCATGTTTTCATATCTGGGGTACTCTCTCATTTCTTCATTGAAGAGTATTTCTTTGCCTTTTTCTGGATCAAAGTAATGAATCAGTAGAGTTAAATCGTTTGGTTGAGATGATTTTGTGTGTTAGGCATCTTTCTTCGTCATTGGTAAGGGATGATATCTGCAGCTTCTTCATATGAAGTTAAATTTTATTTTTTTTTGAAAATGTAACAATGATATCTGCAGCTCCTTCGTATGAAGTTCTCAATTTTTACCACCCTTTCAAGAATTTTGGGTAAAATCTCGTAACTGAGTGTGGGGGCCCTTTGTATATTGATCATGGAAAGATTTGGCATGGAGGGCTCTTAGTAGTTTTTTTTTTTCCTTGGGTTTTTAGTAGTTACAGCCAAATATTGGAATTCAAATGGTCCCCTGCCTCAATAGGTGTAGTCCAATTTCTCGCTTGTCAGGCCTGTAATTTGCTGATCTAGACCTCTGATATGATAAGGTCCACCGTGGGTATAAAGCCCTCAAGAATGTCCATTTTTGGGCCACTAATGAAAGTGATAGAATCACCATATCTAGGAGATCTTAAGCAAAGATAATACCATGAAAAGAAGCAGAAGTGTTCTCTTCTGCACACTGGGTGAGAAGATACAAGGCGAAGGAGGAATATTGAAATGCAACATTCTATTTGTGCTATCAAATGGGCTTTCGATGGATCAGATTTTCTTGGGCAGATGATTTTAAAGAAAAAAGCAATGGGTATGTCAGGTTACCTGAATATATGGATAACTCCGCAAATAATCTCTTGTGTAATTTTGAGAAGCAGGCCAATAAGGCCCACAAAAGAGAACTTGTGTGATGTGATTGTCACTGTTCCCTGCCATTTTCTCAATCTCAACTTGGTTTGAAAACCTGCACTGGAACCTCATCTATAAAGCTTAAATATCCAGCAACAATGGTTTTTCTTGTGCTGCTTAAAAAGAAGAACCCTTTTAAGAATTTTGGGTAAAATCTCGTAACTGAGTGTGGGGGCCCTTTGTATATTGATCATGGAAAGATTTGGCATGGAGGGCTCGTGGTCTTCAAAGAAATGAAATCACATCGGAATTTCCGATGGGTTTAATTTGAAATCCTTGACCAACTTCTTGTTCTCTCCTGTAACATGTTTTGGTCTCTGACTTGATTACATGTGTGATCTGTAAAGTGGTTTTTACTTATATATATCTACTATCATTGCTAGATTGAAAAAATGATTCTACATATACAGCTTGTTGTAGTGGAGTTTTCAGCACATTTTATGCATTTGAACATGTGAACTATAGAAAAGTTGATGGTAATTGGTTGTAATCTCAGCCTGTGACTTTCTTACTACTCATCAAGCCACTAAAACCATACACAGTATCAGTGGCCACCAAAGAGGTTACCCACCAATCTAACAGTCCATTTTCAGTTCATTGATTTCTTTGTTCTTTGATAGTAGGTCTCTTCTTATCACTGTTAATTGATTTTCAATTATTTACCAAGTTCTCATCACTCATAGTTTCTTGATAACATGGTTTTAGTGTGTTGGGCCATGGATGGCAGTGTTTATTTGGATTTGAATCTTGCTTGTGGCTGAATTGAACACATGTGGAAACTTAGTCTGGATGCTAACTCTTCATGACAGGATGTCATCGTCCAATTCTTATTCCACCGAATATGCACCAAAATGCTCTTGTGGAGAGATGATTTGTCTGACATCTCGTACAACTTCTAATCCAAATAGAAAGTTTTGGAGATGTCCTAATTGGAAAGTAGGTACTTTATATTTTTGTTTTCAGCAACAATGTTATAATGTGCAAATTAGAAATAATCTTAAATAAACTATATGTTATTCTTTTTGTGGGATGGAAAAGGTTGTGGTAGATTCATATGGAAAGATGAAGCGGACAATGGAAAGAATTTAGCCGAGCTTATCGAAGATTTGAGGAATACAATGGAGAAACAAAATGAAATTTTATGGGCAGCAGTTCAAGAGATGAAATCTGCATCCGAAGTTTGGAAAAAATCAAACAAATTTCATTGTGTATTGGTGTTTTTCTGTTGCCTTATAAGTTTAATATGCATTATGAAAACATTATGTTAAAATGTATGTTTTTGAGAAGTCAATATCTAGATGTCTGATCATGACTAGATTTTGTATATGTTGATGAACCCAAATGAATGGATATTATATATGTTTAGGAACTTTCAGTGCTGTAATGGAGTTTGTTTCTACCTGTTGTGTGAGACTTCAAAATTTGCTAAAGAGCAAAGTTGTTACTATAAGATGATCCAAGGTTGTTGGTTGTGGCCATCCAACAAAAGGTTCAACTCTCTAGCCACTAAATAACTCCAAACACAGTTTCAAAGGGAAACATATGGTGAATTGTGAACAGAGTTAAAAGGCCATCTCTCCAGACGACATGTTGTTACTAGGATGTGATGCTGTTCACCGAACTCTTCCATTCCAAATCAATATCAATCATCACCAGAAATAGTTAGTGATATTTGCATGGCTCTCCCATTATCCACCTGATGTGTTTCAGATTTCCGAACCACCCCTACAACAGCATAGAATGGAATGGTTGGAACTAGATGGCTGGACTTCATGAGACATCTCTCCACAAAGTGGACAGGTGCTCAAGAGGATCTCTGATGCTGGCTGACGGACAAATTAAAGCAGATGAAAGGTAGGACCAAGCATTGGGTAAATCAAAATGGTGGAAACAAAGAGGAGAAATTCTTATTTATTTTAGTCCAAATGCAAAACATGCACAGCCGACCTGATGAATACAACTGATTTTTTGGGCCAGGGCCAAGATTAGTACATGCATGGTTCCACAGCGCCATCCAACATTGGTGTTTAGCAGCAAGAGGTTTGCCAGCCAAACCAAGTGAAATGACTCACAAACAATCAAAACTCAAAACAAAACACTTTTACCTTGATAATTATTTATTTCTCTTTTGATGAGTCTAATTATGCACGTTGGCAATTTAGCAATCAGCCACTGAGAGGCACATATTTATGCATGCTCAAAACAAGTAAAAGCTGGAAAGTCACTTGTGTGGTATATTTGTTAAGCAGGCTGCCTATTGAAATGTCTATGACAGATGGACATACATCTACCCTTCAGTTGATCAACACTGTGTATCAACAGAAATCCTTCTCCAATCATTTTGTAATTTTTTATTGACCATAAACCATGCAAAAATATATAGCATGCTGTTAATTCAAAACCATCAGGCCCTGCATCTACAACAGAAGCTGGGGCAGAGACTTCTCCATCAGAGCTTTCATGGAGTTCGTCACCATCTAAATCTTCAGGCCCAACAAAAAATCATTCATTTTCAATTCAAACATGTATTATCAAAACATCAAAACTAATACATCAAAATTAAACCAATATCCACTCATCCATGCACCTGTTTGAAACCTGTAGAATTCATTCATTCAAATAGACACCCAAGTTGAATTCATTCATTCATTCCTTTTCAATTCAATAACTTATACATCATTCATTCATTCCTTCTCAAAAGTTCAATCTCCACATTAATTGGCAAACACAGCCAAGAGAAAGAAACCACCACAACCAAAAAACTCTTTTAAACAGCCGCTACTTGGCTGGCCGCTACTTAGCTACTTAGCTGGCCGCAAGGCCCCAGCACACCTGCCATGAGCATCAATTAATATGATAATCCAATTCATCCTGAGAGAGAGGGAAGGACCCAACATGAGCATCAATTAATCCTGCGATCAAACATGGACTCATTAGTATGATAATAGTAATCTAAAGAATCCATTACTATCAGAATAATTATTTTTTTGAAAAATGGACTGATTAATTAGAAGGGAAAAATGTATACCTTCTAATTGTGTTAATGTCTCGTCCTCAGAGGATCTCTCCGATGCCTCATTTTCATTTAATGGCTCAGAGTTGTCATGTGCAATACTAAAAAAAAAAGGAGGCAAAATTAAACAAAGCTTGTCAATGTATATTAAATTAAAAAAATTCAGCTGAATGGTACCTCTTGTCAAGCCCAGGGCAATTGCGTCTGTCATGTGCAACCCCACGCTTGCCACATCCGCGGCAAAGTCGATCTTTCTTCCTGGCTTTTTCCTTAGAGGACTTCAATCTCTTAGGACGACCCTTTGTAATTGCTTGCTTCGGAGGGAGATATCTCTCTGCAGGGCTTGCATTTTTCTTTTTTCTCTTTGGATCATCTTCTGCCATCACCGTTTTTTCATTTATCTCCCGAATCCTTTTTTTAAGGTCTTGTAGAATTGATTTTGCATGGTGATATGCTTCCTTAGACAATGATGCTTCATCAATGATATTTGCAGCATCATATGATAAATCACCGTGCCGTGCTAGCAATGACCCGTCAAATTCAGAGCATGTACTTTTATCAGAATCATCATCTACCCTCGCATACTTTGTCCATCTTTTCAAAATGTATTGCTCAGGCAGTGTGTATATTTTCTCTTGTTTCAAAACGCAGATGATGTGCCCACATGGAATGCCTTTGAATTCAAATAGTTGACAAGAACATTTTGCATATCTTTCATCCTTTTTTAAAATTACGACCCTTTCAATTTCTTTGTTATCTTTGAATGATGAAACATTATATATTCTTTCTTCCATATCATCGTTTACAATCTCAGCAATGCCGGATGTTATGTACATGAATTGATCTTGGAACTTATAAAACAACTTCTTTGTGTATATTTGTGACATTTGCCTCTCCATTGGCAAGTCCGTCATCAATTTTGGCCTTCCATTAGAAGTGTCGTGAATTGCCTTCAATTGACGGTACTTTTGAGTTGCAATCCCTTGGTTAAATCGAAACATAAAACCACATAGACCATTCTTTTGTGTCACATATTGCTTTACAAAGGCATTAATACTTTCACTCCGTCCGGTTGTAGACATCCCTCCAAAGAAAAGGTGTCTCATATATATAGGCACCCACATATGACGGATATCATACATCCCATTTAGCCAATCGTTGCTTGTAACATCCTCTTTTATCAGCATCTTCTGCCAACCCGATTCAAATTCCTCAGTTGTCAAAGAGTTGAATGCGATTTTTTTAATTGTTGGGATCAAGTCATTCTTATGTATCGCAACTCCACCTAAATTCTTTTGTAAATTTTCCATGATGTGCCACAAACAATAACGGTGGCTCGTAGCTGGAAGAACAAACCCAATGGCTTTTGTCATTGCAAGGTCCTGATCTGTCAAGATGGACTTTGGTGGGTCTCCCGGCATTGCTTCAAGCCATTTATTGAAAACCCAAACAAATGTATCAAAAGTCTCATTTGAGATTAAGCAACATCCAAAAATGATGGATTGATCATGATGATTAATTCCAGTGAATGCGCCAAAAATGAGACCATATCTGTTTGTATTGTACGTTGTATCAAACGAGACAACATCGCCGAACTCATATGACTTCTGAAAATAATAATCAGCCCAAAACACATGTTTTATGTGGTCCTCATCATCTTTCTCAATAGAAAAAAAATTCCTTGGATCTCTCTCCTTCCATTGTCTAAAGTGCTCGTAAAACATATCACCATCATTGTCCTTTGTTTCCTCATTTTTGTCTCTAATAAGATTTCGAAAGTCTGTTTCTGTGAAACCAACTTTATCTCTCCCACCTGACTGCAACACTAAAATCCCCATTTGTTTATTTGGTCTAATATTAGCAGCACTATAAGTATCTATCAATTTTTTTGGGGGGCCGTCAATCCGACGGTGTGACCGTAGCATGTGGGTCTTTCTAGGGGTACTTAATAGGTGAGAATGTTCCACAACAATTTTAAATACAATCCAATGCCCTCCTTTATTTTTTTTAACTGAAGACATGTACCACAATTCTCCCGTGTATCTGAGGTCCGTCTTTCACCACCAAGTCTTTCTTTCTTACAACCTTCTTTAGAGCACACAAATTTTTTTCTCACTACTTCGTTATTGACCCTCTTCTCCGAGCTTCGTCTAATGCTAAAACCCGCCGCTTTGGCATAGGTGTTGTAAGCATCGTAAGCATCCTCAATATTTTCAAAACCTTGACCTACTTTTGGTAATTTCTCCTCATCAACTTGGGGCACAAATGTTTTAATTGGTAAAGATGCTACATCGTCAATCTTTTGTATGTTTTAAGCACACCATGACAATACATGCAAAATAGAATAAAAAAAAAGTAATTAATCGCAAGTTTTATCATAATAATATTTTTTTGTGGATAGAGATAGGAGAGAAATAGAGAAACATAGATAGTAAATTACTTGGCTACCAGCGAATTCTGAGGCTATCGGAGACTGTGAATGGATTGGAGACTGTGAATGGATCGGAAGCCAAAGTTGCAAATCGAGGTCAGGATCATGAGATGGATCTGTGTCATCCATTAGGGACTATCTCTTGACAGTTCAGAACCCACTCCTGTTTTCTCGCAAAAATGAAAACATTATCAAATATTAAATGAGAAATGACATCAGAGGCATTTTTGGAAGATTGTAACATATGAGTCAATGTTTTTTTATTTAATAACCATCTTTACAGATGCATTGTTTTTTTTTTTTTTTTTAATGGTATCTTTTACATATGAATATGTTATGCGCTCACAAGCCATTGGCTGATGCAGCCATTTGATTGACATTCTCTAAAGTTTAATCACCACGATAATATTAAGTATTGAAGAGATGGGAATTACCATAAGGTAGATGATGGAAGAGATGAGAACCATGGGGTAATTGCCTATGTAAGCATCAGCTAGAAATCCTCCGATGAGCGGCACCGTTGTGGTGACTCCAGCCCAATAATTCACATTCTTTGCTGCAGTTTTGGTGTCTTGATGGAGGATTTCGGTGAGGTAAAAGATGAGGTTTGTTGCTATTCCAAAGTAACTCAACCTCTCACTAAACTCAAGTGCTTTGCCATGCATTTTAACATAAAATGTATTATTAGATCAATGTGGAAGAATGATGGGCTGATGTTAGTTTTATACTTGCTCTTGAGAGTCATATCTGCTTGATGATCTAGGCCATTGATCTCTTGGTAAACCACCAGCACCATGGATGGGAGATGCCTTAAGATCTCCTAGATATGGTGATTCTATCACTTTCATTAGTGGCCCAAAAATGGACATTCTTGAGGGCTTTATACCCACGGTGGACCTTATCATATCAGAGGTCTAGATCAGCAAATTACAGGCCTGGCAAGCGAGAAATTGGACTACACCTATTGAGGCAAGGGACCATTTGAATTCCAATATTTGGCTGTAACTACTAAAAACCCAAGGAAAAAAAAAAAAAACTACTAAGAGCCCTCCATGCCAAATCTTTCCATGATCAATATACAAAGGGCCCTCACACTCAGTTACGAGATTTTACCCAAATTTCATGAAATGGTGGTAAAAATTGAGAACTTCATACGAAGAAGCTGCAGATATCATTGTTACATCTTCAAAAAAAAATAATAATAATAATAACTTATAACTTCATATGAAGAAGCTGCAGATATCATCCCTTACCATCACCACAAAACAGAAGAAATCTTTATGGATTTTGAAGATTAGGAAACAGAGTAAAATATGCAATCAAATCTAACCTCTCCATCATAAATTCGTTTGCCCAGGAAAGCTCATCCATAAGCAAAAAATCCCACCATGCCTTAAGCAGCTATTTTGATAATCCTAGTATAATAAATCGCAGAGAACCAACAAAACATTAACTGATCTACTAAAATCTAAACATCCCAAGTTGAAATATTAAAATGAATATTTCTACAAAGAAATGAATATCCTGCGAACAAAAGCTGAATTTCCACTGCCAAAGAAATATGTTAATTTGACCAAACAGATCGAGCCATTAATCTCATGCCAACCAAAACAGAACTTCAAATTATCAAACAGAACAATGCCAGACCTGAGCCAAAATCAAATGTATGGATTCCAAACAAAATAAAAAAATTAGAAAAAAGAGAAATCTGACCTTCCTTCCTCGCTGGGTCGGCTGAGAGAGATGCAGACTTTTATGGCTCTGGTCTGTGAGTCCTCTTTGCTTCCCTTCAACAAAGAAATGGGCTCAGCTCCTCCATATCTTCAGTTCCTCGATGGAGATAGAGAGGGCAGGATGATGGAAGGAAATGAGTTCGATTAGAAAAAAATGAAAGGGGGAAAGAGGAATCGAACCCTAGCACTGCGCCTGCCCAATATCTTCAGCGAGAGACGAGCTTCGTCGTTATGGAGGAGAGGAGAGGATAGGACAGCTTCCGGCAAGCGTCAGGGGGGAAGAGATCTGAAATCGCTGGATGTCTCTCGGTTCGATGAGAAACTCGATCTCTTCTTTGCGATGGAGAGGAAGATGAGGAGATGGAGATGGAGTGGAGAGGCTGCAGCCGGAGAACCTTTCGAAGAGAAAACCGCTCCGATCGAAGAGAGGAAACCGATGGATTTTTCAAGCCCTCGAAGTGGTTCTGCAAGACGAACGGGGTTATGGAATTTTCAAGGGAACGAAAGGGGGAAATGAAATGTGTGGGGCGCCCAAAGCAAAAACTCATGTTATATGTAAAACGTGAGAGCCATTGGATCCACTTCAATGATCTAACGGCTCTTAACATAGTTCTCCCATAGAGTGTGAGAACGGTTCCCATACGAATAAATCCCTTTAAAATTTAAACGTATAAATTACATAATGCAAACGCCCCTTAGAGGCCCTTTTTATTTGCGAAAAATGGAATAAAACCAAAAGTTCCAATTCCAATTCTAGCGACCGAAATACGACTCCACCCTGCCGCAACACATCGCTTTATCTCGAAGCAGGAATCCATTTTCAGTGCTATATCTATATCATCCCCTATACTCCTCACATCTCCTCACAAGAGAGGAAGAAGAAGAACAACAACAACAATGCAACCAGGCAGCGATTTCAGCTCCACATACTACTATTACAACCCTCCCCAACCTCACCTCCAAAACCCTAACCCTAACCCCAACCCCAACCCCAACCCCAACCCCAACCCCAACGATCTCCTTCCCCAAACCTACGCCTCTGCTCCTCCCTTCTCCAACTACCCCACTTCCTCCTCCTCCGACTACCCACCACCCACCTACTCCTCTCCCTACCCTCCCTTTCCCCAAAATCCCGATCCTGTCCCCAACATCCCTCAAAACCCAACTGCTCCTTCCTTTCACCACCACCCCTCGCCCTACCCTTCCGTCCCATTTTATCCCTACGATCACCATCCAACGGCCACAAATTATCCCCCGACTCCTTCTTCCCTCCCTCCAATTCAAACCCCAAACCCCATTCCCGATCTCAATTCACCCTTCTCGGCGCTGTCCCTGTCCCATCCACCCTCCTCCTACGCCCCGCCTCTCTATGAGAACCCATATGATGGTGGGTTGAAGCTTGAACGGGGTGGATCAGGCCGCCCCGGCGGGTATCTCGATGAGAATTCTGGTGGGTATGGGCTCGGTCGGAAGGGGACGAGGCGGTATGATCAGATGGGGGATCACGGGGTTGGATTGGAAGAAGGGGTTTTTGCGTATGATGGGGGGAAGGCTGAGCCTTATGGTGCGCGGGGCACCGGGGGGTTTAAGTCTTTGTCGTCGTCGTCGCCGGCATTTGATGATTATGGAAGGTCAATCAGCTTTGGTAAGGAGCAGACGGGGTCTGGGAAGATTGTGAAGGCTGTGCCCAAGGCGGAGACGCACCAGGACGTGAAAGGCGGGGTGCAGAAGTTCAGAGTTAAGCTCCTGCCTGAGGGAGGGGGCCAGTCTACCATGGATGTGCTTTGCCAGGTTCAATAGTGGGAACCCTGCAAATGTTTCTTCTTCTGTTCATTGTTATTACAACGGATTATTTTTGAATTGTCTGTTGACATAATCATGCGCAATGTTTCAATATTCGAGAGTTAAAATTACCATATTCTGCTTGCTGGATTAACTGCACAAGTCGTTAATTTGAAAGTACTCAAAATTTGACAATGCGTGGGTTCCTTATGTTAGTTGTAATTTAAAAGCACTAGAATTCTTAGAGCCATACCATACCATTCCCTTTTTTTTTTTTTTTTTTTCCGTGAATTGCGGTTTAAAACATTACAGGAGTGATGCTGCAATTGAGGCATTTCCTATCTGATTTGAATTGTATTCAGATAGGTTCAGGATTACAAGTGACTGCAATTCAGTACAGAAGATTGTGAACACATTTAGCACCTTAAAACATTCATCCATAGCATGAAATTCTTTCTTCCCTTAAAATGACAACTCATGACAGAGCAATAATCTTTTGCGATATTGAAGTTGAGTTGTAAGTTTGTTGAGTATGTGGGTGAACTTTTTCGTGAGTGGTGAAAGAGCATTGTTCTGCCTTTTTAAATAAATGAACAATGGAGATATTCAAAATTGTGCAAGCTATTGAGCTATTGGACGTATGAACTGTGTAATGAAATTAATGAAATTTTTGGTAAGAGTAATAGAGCAAAGCTTGCAATACGAGTCAAATGTTTCAAAATTCAATTTTGGATTTATTCTAGGTACATCTACTATAGAAGCCTTTTGTGCCCTATTAAAATAAACATGGAAAAGGTTAGACAAGAGAGTAAAAAACAAATCGTATGGTTTTGATAAATTTAGAGAAAGTTTAAAATTGAAGAGACGAGGAGATTAAGGAGGATGTTGAACATGGGATGAACATGGGATAAGAGTTGGATGGTGGAAGTGGAGACTTTCTTCTAGAGTGGTTTTTGATTGGTGTATACCAACATAATTGAAGCGAAAACTTTACAAAACAACGATTAGACTATCCATGACCCATGGAGCAGAGTGTTGGCTAGTCAGGAAACAACACATGCAAAAAATGAGTGTAAAAATGTTGAGATGGATGTCTAGTAAAACTAGGAAAGATAGAATAAGAAATGAGGCATTTTGGAGCATTTAGAGGTAGCATTAATAGATGATAAATTAAGAGATACTTGTTTGAGATGGTTTGGACATGTTCATTGCAGGACAACGACGGCGCCTATAAGGAAAAGTTTCTCTAAGCAGGTTGGTGGCCCCTCAAGGAAAAGGGGTTGGCCGAATAGGACATGGATTAGAGTAGTAAGGATAGATTTAAAGAAGTGCAATCTATTTGAAGAAAAATGCATTTAAATTTAGAGAAGATTGGCAAGAGGGTGCCAAGGTCGTTAAGAACTCGTTTGGAATTGGAATTGATGGAGGGATGATGAAGATGCACAATCCCCAACCGATTGGGAGCTTTCGGTTTGGCTTAGAGAAGGAGAAACATGAGGAGGAAGAAAGAAGAGGGAAAATGAGTGGTGCATGGCTTATATAGATCTTGGTCTTGAGCTATTTACAAGTTTTCCATCCACCAGCTTGTGGTTGAGATTTCGGGCTTCCTAGGGCTTTCTGTCCATTGAAACAATTTGCACCCTCAACAAATGTTTTTACTAAATAAAATTAGCTACCCAATGAGCCCAAGGTTGACCTATTTCTAAAATTCCCAAATTTACCTTCACAGTGACCAAAATCACAAACTAGTCCTCCAAGACACTAAACTGGGGCTAATCTCTCCCAAATCGAACAAGTCAACTAATTAATCTTCAAACCCATTTGCTTAGGCACTAAACATAATTAATCTTAAACATAATTAATTAAGATCGGGGTCTTACATCCTTCTTCCGCAGGAAATTTGGTCCTCCAAATGAAATCAACGTACCTTAGGTAGTAGGCGCGGGCATTGCCTTTGCACTTGATCTTGTAGCTCCCAAGTTGCTTCTTCAGGTCCATGATGTTCTCATTGTACTTTTACCCAGTGTATGGTCTTTGTTCTTAGCATGAGCTCTTTAGTTTTGACAATCTGTACTGGCCTTTCTACATAAGCTACATCTTCCTGAATCTCTAACTACTCATAATTAGCACATGCGATGGATCTGTGATGTGCTTTTTCAACATCTATACCAGGAAAACCTTATGTACTCCGGACAACTCTTGTGGCTAGGCTAACCAGTAAGCTACATCTCTGGTTTGACCAAGAATCTCAAAAGGCCCAACAAATCTCTTTGCCAACTCACCTTTCTCTCCGAACCTTAGAGTACCTCTGATAGGTGAGATTTTCAAAGACACTTGAATTTCTAGATCTCTCCTTCCGTTGTCCGCGTAACTCTTCTATCTGCTCCGTGCTATCTTCAGCCCATCCTGAATTTGCTTCACCTTGTCACTTTTTTCATTGACTATAGATGGTCAATGAAAGCCCCGAATCTCAACTTCTGTCCAGCAAACTGGAGTTCTACATCTTCTGTGATATAATGCTTCGTATGATGCCATATCGATATTGGAGTGATAGTTGTTATTGTAAGCAAATTTGCATAAGGGCAAATCATCATCCCATTCTTTATTAAAATCCAGTACGCATGCCCTTAGCATATCCTCCACGGTCAGACTAGTTCTTTTCGTTTGTTCGTTTGTCTGAGGATGATAAGTAGTACTAAAGCTCTACTTTGTTCCCAAAGCTTCTTGCAAACTTGTCCAAAACCTAGAGATGAATCTGCCATCTCTCTCGGATATTATTGAAGCCGGTGCTCCATGAAGTCGTATAACCTCCGAAATATACAACTTTACTAGTTTTTCCATTTTGGTATCGACTTTCATAGGTATGAAGTGCATGGATTTTGTCAATCTGTCCACGATCACCCATATGGCATCGTGACCTTAGTATGCAAGAGTCTCGAGGTGAAGTGCATGGTGACATCGTCCCATTTCCATTCTGGGATTTCTAATGGTCGAAGTAGATTGGGAGGCTTTTGATATTCTGCCTTAATCTTCTGGCATACCAAACATTGAGAGACAAAACCTTTGATCTATTGCTTCATATTGTTCTACGAGTATTGGTTCCTTAAGTTCTGGTACATTTTCATATTTGCTCAGGTGAATCGAATATCTCGTATGGTGTGCTTTTGTCATGATCTCATTCTTCAGATCGTCCACATTTGGAATGCACAATTGCTCACGGAAGTAGAGACTGTTGTTAATGACCTTGAAATCTAGTCTCTTTGCGATGTTATAAAAAAATCCTTTTAACTCTGGATCTCATCGCTGGTTACCTTTAATCTTTGAATAATTTCTGGCTCAAATGACATATTGGTAAGAAGTGATTTTTCACCCTGTGGCTGGAAATATATGTCCATGTTTCAAAATTTCTCAACCCAATACCATTATGCAATCATGCAGTTAGCTGTCATTGATGTTTTGCTCAATGCATCAGCTACGGACATTAGTTTTCCCTAGATGGCACTTAATTGGAAAGTCATAATCCTTATGTAGACACGTTGAGAATTTAACTCGGCATTTGAATCAAATCGAACCTGAAGATCAATTTGTTTGATGAGCATTTGAATTCTGTTTCTCCATTTGTTTTTTGCCATATCTATTGTAGGTATTTCTCAGAATTCATGTTGTAGTTGTAACAAAACTTTCGTGTTGGTTTTCAACCTACCTGATGCAATCCTCGGCCTTCATCCGGGTTTGGGATCAGCTGTTGCAGTGTACCGGCGGAGTTTAGTTTGTACCTAGAAAATGAGAAATTAAAAAGCATTGAATTCGATTCCTATCAATAATAAACGGGTGCATAAAATTTGAAACTTTATAACATTTGTCATATTTTTACTATTTTTTTTTCAAATATCTTTAAATAATAAATAAAGTATAAAATTCTGTCACTTATTATGATCAAGCAAGCAGTGGCTAAATTTGAAATATAAAAGTTAATTAGTTTTAAGTTTTTTTTTCGTGAACAATAGCTTCCAAAATGAGGGAAATGGAATTCTACAATATAGATTGTCGAACTAAAAATAAAATTGGGACGTATCATCTTCAACTTGTACCAAAATAGTCCAAGTCCCACTTGAGTGAAATTCGACAAACATGAAAGAGGACATTTATTTTAAATGGTTTAGATTTTAATGAGTGGGTCCTCTGGACTCTGGAGCATCACCGAACTTTCTTTATTTCCAAGAAGTGAAGGATTTATACTCTTCTTAACTGCTGGTTTGTAGGAGTGAGAATATATTGTTTTCTAACTTCTTTGAACTTTAGTGAAAGGAGCCTTGGAAGTGATTTGTTATTCTCTTAAATAATTAATTGTATTTTATGACCAAGGTCATATTATATAAGAAGTGCCATAAATTTGTTGGGGTCAAACAAAATCACATTTATGCATGACTTATGCATGATGGTAGTCTTAAATTTGTTATGATAGGACAAAATCATATATATGCATGATGGCGCAAGACTATGTAGAATGCATCTTTTGTTCTCTCTTACATTCATAAATGCATGTTCAAAGATGATTGAATTAGTGAGATATCAAATAAATTCATAAATTTATTAGAGAATTATTGAAATATTGGAAGAAAACTAAAAAGCATGTATGATATATTTTTCATGGTAACATTGGTATTGGTGCATATTCAATTTATCAATAATGTTTATCAGATGATTGTATTAGTCTTACTTTCAATGGTATTAATGCTGCTTAAGATGGATTATGAATAACCTTATTTTCCATTCTTTTAATCAGTATTTTTTAGCAAAAAAATAAAAATAAAAATCCTAGAATTCACAATATGGTTCATGATTCGATTCAATTCGACCCTTTTAATGATTTGTGATATGATTTTGGCTTTTAGAACAATGGTTATGAGATAAAATGCTCTTCCAAGATGTGATAGTAAGGTCCGCATAATGTCAAACCACGTTACAACTAAGTTATATTTTGATCATTACTTCTTTTTCACAGTTTAAGGTCATTAAGTTGTGACTGCATATTAGTGTAAGATCAGATGCCCAATTATTTTGTTGATTACTTGATTATTTTTTTAATATGATGTTGAACTCAAGCTTTGTTTCTTCTCTTTTCCAGATTGGTTTAGATGGAATTCGTATGCTTGACCCGAACACAAGTAGAACATTAAGAATATATCCACTTGAGACCATAACGAGATGGGAAGTAAGTTTCTTTGCCTCATTTGGGCCTGTTTTTTCACAGAATTCCTAATGGGAATTTGTGATTTTGGGAATTCGTCGACATGATATGATGGCTTGACACCTAGGCATTTGAAAATGCAATGTTTCTTAGCTAAAATGCTAAAATCTCAAATCTCAGCCACCTGAAAGTCTCAAATAGCCTTTTGAATTCTAAGAATTCCAACCTCATATTTGCAAATCCTCCATCCAAGAGGAGGATTTAGGAATTCCAACTATGGGACTGCTCTCGGAAAATTCAAAAACTCTCCAGACATGAATTCCTTGAATTCTGCTAAAGAAACAGGCCCTTTAGGGCATGTTTGTTTGCATGAGGGCTGAAATAAAATAAAATCAAGAGAAAAAGTAAAAAGGGTTGAAAGTAAGGGCAGAAAATGATAAAAAGCTACCCTAAAAAGGCACTAAATGAAAAATGGGTACTCTTAAAAGCACTAAATGACCAAAAATGGGATGAGTAGTTTTTTTGTCTTGAAGTGCTTTAACTCTCAACTCTTCCTTTCTCTTTCTTTTGAGTTGACCCTTAATTTTATTTCACTTAACTCATGCAAACAAACATGCCCTTAAATTTGTGTTGGGTGCTTTATTTTCATCTTCTTGTGATTGCAATTATTGCCTCAATTTGTTTGAGCATGGTGTATTCTCAATTAGGTAACCGACTCATCTGTCTATACTTTTTGGGCTAAAAGCTCTGTTGACATTGAACCGAGGCGCATAAGGCTGCAATCAAATAGCTACACAACTAATACTATCCTCGACACAGTTGCAGCAGCATCTGTTCAGGTTAGAAATCTCTTCCAGTTGATTCTTTTGTTTATATGAGGGTTTAACCTTATTTACTTTCTAACTATAAAATCTGTTTTCACCTGCATCATCGTGTTGCTTCTGTCTTGCTAATATCTTGGAATAGGAGAAGACCTGTGAATTTTTCCTTTGGGTGGGTGGGGCATAATCGTGTTGAAAAAAATTACAATATAATATTAACATTTCTGAAATTAAACGTCTAATGACTAGCTTAAAAAGTTGGCTTTGATTTGGCAACCCTTATATTTTTGATTATGTAATGTACTGTCAGATTCAAATGGATTCAGTCCAAGATCCAAATGCACACTGACAGCCCCAATGTCCGCCAATTCAGCAGGAAATTACAATCAGAAGTAACCCAATAATCTTCTTGTATAAACTTAGGTAACTTAGCCACCGATCACGTGCACTGTAAAATGATTGAAACCAAGTATAGGGCTGTATTTCTTGGATATAAGATTCTTTTTCCTTTTCTTTTAATTTTTATTTTTCGGATATGCTGTTTGTGATTCTTCATTATAATCTTTTGAATGATTGTACCAATATATCTTATGAAATATAATTCCTCCATTTTTTTTAAACCTCAGCTAAAGGAAATGGGTGGAAATAGAATCAAAGGGCCTTCTGATTCTAGCAAGCTAGCTGAGCAACCAACAGAAAAATGGAAAGGCCTTGCAGATTGGATGAACTTTATAAAGCCTGGAAATGAGGAGAAAGATCATTGGGTAAACTTCATATAAAAACTTCTCGATTTTTTGTATACAACAATGCATTCAAGTCTTATATTTCTCTTATTGCTTTTATATTATCCCTTTTTGCTTACATTATCCTAGTTTACCTAATGTAGACGGTCTACATTATTTCCAATCCATGACTACTATGAACTAAAATATTTTCAGAATTTTTGGTGTCTTTTTACTTATCTTGGTTTTTCTGTTTGTTCATTTCATAAATTTCAGTTAATTATGGTCCGATCTTGGGCTATTAATCTAAAAAAAAATTTTGGTTTTAGTTTTAAACGATTTATGTAGTGAGTAGGAGGCTTGTAAGTGAAGCATTGAGTGGATCCCTCATCCGTCAAACATGTTTAATGCATTCACCTATGCTAGAACTCCATGCGGATAAGTCTTTAATAATCTGGATCATCTATGCACTCATTGAAGGGAAAGAGTTCCAAATGAGGAAATGATGCAGGCCTGAAGGAAATAGGACCAGAAAAACCATGCTCATGCCTACGCAGGACATCCAAAAGGATTTACTTCCATCTCACACGTTTTTAGCACTAGTAGATAACTTCTTTTTCCATCAGTTTCTCTCGTTCTTTGTTTAACTAGTTTAATTGTGTTAGTTTTGTTCATGCTATTTTATAGGCTAGGATGGGATATTCATTTTTAGGAAAGCAATCTATAACAAGGCTATAAATCATTAAACAGGTGTTTATGGGGATTAAGGATGATTTGAATAAAAAAAATAGCTTGTTTGGATGAGTTCTGCAGAACTCGTTCTTGTTTCGTTTTTGATGGAACTCTGTGTGAGTTCACGCACCTGTGTTCTAAGAAATCTGTCCATTTCTAGGATGATCAACACTCTTAGATGATGTGCCCTGGTCTACAATGGAACACTACTAAAGCAATGATTGATCTCCTACACAGGCGTTTGGGACTTGGATCCTATTGGATCTACCAAGAAGCTCTACATTTTCTTGTTTCTACACGAGTTTCCGACGCCTTGATGTGAAAATCCTTGGCTGTGTGAATACAAAAAGGTTAGTTTGTTCTTTTTTTCCCTTCTTTAAATTGGACATTAGGAATATTGTCAAGGACATCTTGCTGTAGAATATAATCAACCCATGCCGCATTAAATTGGTCGAGCTTGGATAGGGTCCGACTCGTCCTGCATCAGGATGATGGATATTGTACTCTGAAGATTGTGAAACTCGTGTTCCCCTTTCCTTTAGTTTTTTCCCTTCCCCACACCCCCACTCCTTCTCCTCTCTCTCTCTCTTTTTTTTTTTTTTTGAATTGATGTTTAGATTTTCTTTAAATTTGGGTGAAACTTGGATTGGGTCCAACTCGTCCTGATAGATAATTGTACTCTAAAGATTGTGAAACTTGTGTTCCCCTTTCCTTTAGTTTCTTTTTCCTTTTTTCCCCTTGAATTGATGTTTAGTTTTCCCTTTTGATTTATCGTCCTCGCTTCTAGTTGTGAAATCATGATTTTCGGCGAAGAACTTGTTGAGGAAATACTACCAATTACCTTCTTTCTCACCTCGTTTCAGATATTCAATATCTGACCACTCTCGCTTGAAGAATGCTCTTTTTGTTTTTGATCGGAAATAGTAGAATTATATTTAGAGAGGATGATAAAGTTCATACAAAGAGATCCTATTGAAAGCGCCATGGTGAAGGTATAAAAGTGATATCCCACACCCTAACAAAAGAAAATTACGAAGAAGCAAAGAAATCTACAACTGTAGATCTATTGATGTAGTCGAGCAAGCAAATCCAATCGTTTATGAACTCAACCCAAAATCCTTTATCTACCATCGACCAATGCAAGACAAGAAGAGAACTAGAGGTTTACTTACTGTTGTTCTCGAAAATCCATTGCAATGATCTTCGACCTTTGAACTCATCCTTTGATTTGATGGTAGAAGTGTTCTTGGAGGTACACGTGAACCGTCGGGGACGTCACATGTGGAATTTGCACCATCAAATCGCAATCTCTGCCTAGCCATTTATTGATCTCCTGATTTCCATTGTTGATCCCCAAAGATAATCAATTTGAGAATTTGTGGGGAATATCAACAACTTGCTCTTCATCACTTGGTGTTTGCACTTAGGGATTATTAGCACTCATAGGAGAAATTTCAAGGCCAACTGTAGACGTGGAATCTTCTGTGTATAGCTCTAGCTAATCGGTCTATATATCCGCTGGCACTGGTTCCTCAACACACTCTGTTATGTGTGGCAACTTTTCTTCTTGAAGCGTAACTTCCACGAGATGAGACCTTTTAAGCATCCGCTCCACACGAATTGCTTCCCATTATGCCTCATGAATGTTTTAACTGTCATTCATTTTCTCCACTATTTCTGGTCTTAAGCCTCTGATGAAACTAATCAAGTCATGTTCCTCATCATCTTCTAAACCACACTTGTCTTGGAGCCATGCAAACATGTCACCATAGTCAAGACCAGATAATTCTCTTCGTTTCAAATCAAGAAATTGCTGAAAATAGGCTTCATTCTCACAATACCATATGCCATATTGACTCGCCTATTTGACTCTTTGGAGTGCATTGTGGAATTTACTAATATGGAATTTCATATGGGATGTCTGAATGGACTGACCTTTTCTGTAGATCTGCTCTCCACGATCGCGCTGGCGAAAACGGATATGAAATCTGATGGTGAATGACGCGGATATTGCAGAAAGAAGTTTTAGCCGCTGATCAGGTCAATCTACTTTGGGCTGGTCAAACCTAGTAATTGCTGGTCTTTTTTTTTTTCTCTTTGAATGGGCGAGGTCAACCCCTATTAAGAAGAGGCCCACAAAACTTGGGCTAAAGCCCGGCCACCTGCCACAGGATTCGCATGTGGTTCTTTTTGTGCTGCGTCAGGAGTTGTGTCGAGGGAGAGGAAAATGGGGGTTGTGGGCCTGTGGCCCTTTTCATTTCGATGGGAGACAACGGGGGACATGAAGATGGGAGATTTCCGTAGTTAGTCGCCAGTGGAGTAGGCGACGACGGCGATGGTGTTGCTGCTGCAGTGGTGGTGATGGAGATGGCGAATGGGTTGGCGTTGCTGAATGGTATGCCTCTTCTTCCCTTGTCTTCTTCTTCTTCTTTCTTTTTCTTTCTATTCCTTCTTTCCTTTTATGCTCCTCTACCTATTCTTCCTTGTTTGTTCTCCGCTCTTTTTCTTCTTTTGTTTGTTTTTTTTGTCTTCTTTTGGGTTGGGAGGGATTTCAGTTTCGGGATGCTTGAATGGCGATCGGGGATGGAGATGGATTGGGGTTGGGTTCTGCGGAAGGCTCATGGGCTGTTGGAGGGCTCGGTTAGGGTGGCGGGGCTCAGAAGGGGTTCTGTGTATGGGCGATTTGTTTTTTTTTTTTTAGAGTTGAGTTTTGTGATGGATGGGTGGCCTCGAATGGCAGGGACTTGCTTTCAGATGAGGGATTTAGGGCTCGGTTGGGTTAGCAGATGGGTGTTTTTGCTGGATGAGGTCTCGATTGGGGCTGATTGGGTTTTGGTTTACGGGTAAGGATTTTCGGCAGTGGAGAGGTGGTGGAAAGGTTCTGGGTTTTATTGAATGGAATGGAGATGAGCTTTGGGATTGACACGGAAGGATGGTGAGGGGTAGATGGTAATCACGCCGACCGTTTGAAGGGATCATTCGGCTCTGATACCAATTGATGTAGGCTCTATGGTTAGAGCTTGCATGAAAGTGCTCAAAGCACAATGGGTGTCGAAGCACGTGTCTGAAGACATAATAAATCTACGGTAAACGAGGACGTACCTCAATGGGAAAACCCAATTTCATTAATCAACTCTCTGAATAATATTTCAGTACAATGCCATATAAAAGATAACTTAGGGCCCAAGACATCTAATTAATCTGGGAAGCTAAATAAAAAGTAAACCTAATCCTAATTACAATATTTAAAGAAACTAATGACATAAAAAATAAATTCCTAAATCTACACCTAAACAGGTGGCCAGGAGGTTATGCTGCATCAGCAATGCTTATGTAGGAGAAAACTAACCCTAGATCTAATCTCAACCACTAAAAGTAACCATTGGCTCTGATTAAAACAACATATCTGAATTACAAAATAACCCAAAACATAAAAGAAATTTGATAAAAGTCATAAAATAGTCCTAAAGTGGGGCGTCCCCTATAATGGGCTGGCCCTTCCCCTAAATTGAGCCCAGTGGACTTGGTCGACCCATGGATCATGTGTTTGTCTTGCGTCACCTTGATTCCTCCATGCTCTCTTGAATGATGCCATCTCTGATGTTTCATCCAACCACCAATGTGGCTGTCATGCGGATTCTCGAGAACTTGATTATCACTTGCCTGAGCATCATGAATATTCCCTTTAAGATAAACTATTGACTTAGAAGGAATCTTCAAAATTCTACGAGTTTCAATAATTTTCTCCGGAACTCTACTAATATAAGAATTACTTGCTGCAATAATTGCCTGTGAGTTCCACCAAGGAAAAGCATAGCCTCATTCCAAAAAGTTTGAGACCACTTCCAGCTGCCCATTACCCTGAACATTCTATCCTCATGAACTTAGTCTGCTCACTTCTCTTGGTTGAAGGCTGGGATTGACTCAAATGTAACAAACTGTTACAAATTCGCTTGCAACTACATCTTTGATCACAACTCCGCGAACAAGAAAGCTCACCGTCTTTTGACTAACAGACAAGAATCTCCCATGTAAATACTTTTTCTCTAAGGTCGCCACACATAAATGTTACCAAAGTTTAGCATGATGTTCCAGAGATCCAAGGGACTCTTTTTGAGTAAGCTGGACTAGATAAGTTAGGTGGTGGAATAGCGGCCTCGAACTGACTTGTCACATTAATGGATAGGAGAGTGCATTTCTAGTTAAGCTTATGATGCAGAACTGACCCGTGGTCCCCATGGGGTCGTGCCAATGGGCCCAGCCCATCCATCTCAACCAGTTCATTGGGCCCAGCCCACCCACCAGGCCATCAGTTTATAATTATTTTATATTATTTAGGGTTATTTTGATGGTTTATGTCTTTTAGTTTATTTGAATTCATATGTTTTAATCCTGGCCATTGATGTGTTGGATGGTCCGGATTATTTCTACGTTTTCTCATTTTCCTATAATAAGCATTGTAAAGCCTTTTGGCTCCTCAATTAATGATTAATGAAATTTTCTTCGAGCGATTTTGGGTCTGTCAAAGTTATCTCTTCTTCCTCGCCCGCGATGGGGAGTTTGGCGTGAGGCCAATTTCCAGGCGAAAGCCTGATCTATCCCTTAGACAATCCATCTATAGTCTTTCCATCTCTACCCGCACCCGCACCCTACTTCGCACCAATTGGTATCAGAGACGAAGATCGATCCACCTGGTTTCGATCATCAGCAATCCATCATCCCTTGTTTCGACCATCGGCAATCCATCATTCCCCGCCGGACATCGCCATCACCATTCCACAGTCTCACAACCCAGATCTAGCATAACTAGAACCACTGCCCCCCAACCTGTCCACCCGAAAACCCTTCCCTGCCAAGACCCAACGAGCGAACCGTCTCTGTCATAAACCCTAAAACCAGATTCTCCAAATCCCCTTTGATCGATACCAAACCCAATATGCCCAAACACCCTTTTCTCCACATTCCCAGTAACTGAACACCACCAGAACCGTAAAATCCCAATCATCAACAAAGCCCCACCATCCACACAGAAAATCCCCAAATCTGAACCCCTCCATTCCGGACCAAACCCAGTCCTAACCCCACACCCATCTTCCCAATTTCAATAAAAAAATAAAAATAAAATAGAAGAGAGGGAGACCAGAGACCAACAGAGAAATAAAAACAGAAGAAAGAGAAGACGGCAGCAGTAAAAAAAAGTGAGCGTACCTGGCACTTCGGTTTGCCAGCACCACCACCTTCGGCCCTCCAACATCACCATCGTCTTCCATCTTCAAACAGCAACAAGAGCAAGAGGATCTTCATCGCTAGAGCAGCCATTGCAAGATGACCCTTTTCTCCATTCGTTTGTCCATTCCAAGACCTAAGAGCAGGATTCTCTTTTGCATGCAGTCCCCTTCCACTAACGCGTGCTGGGGCAATTCGTGATTTCAGGCTGTGTTGTAGTTTGGGCCAGATTTATCCCAAAGAGTTCAAATCAGCACATCAAATCTAATCCACAGCAGGCCACATCATAACCCAGTCAAGTCTGACCCAGCCTGTGGGCTCGAGCTCAGGTCAAACCCGACCCATATCAGCCTGCATAGTGTCAGAACTCTTCAGAGAGTAGAGCAGTAGCAACAAAGTGTGTGAGTGGGCCTCATATTCAGGCAAGTTTCAACCGTTGATCTTCAATCAATGATATCTTCTCCATCTGGACTCTGATCGATGATCCGTCTTCACCTGTGAACTCCAACCAGTGGGATCTACACATCTGGTCAGTCTAATTTTAATTTTGAAGAGCACTAAAATTTTCAGTCTTCGCATCAAGTTAATATGGAATTGCAACTTCTTGAAATAAACAGAGGGCTTAAAGAAACCAACAAAGAGCATAAAGAAATAAAAAAGGGGTTAAAAGTACGGCATGCAATCAAATATGGGGAAAGGTATTATGCAAATAAAGACTTCGTTGAGTAGTGTATTAATTTGACACATGGAAGATTGTCCGACGATGAATATGCTGATGAATTTGAAAGACTACATCATTTATGTGAATTGGGAGATACACTTGATTTCAATCACTTTCTCAATGGTTTGCGACCGAGCATATTGAAGAATATGAAAAAAGGAATGCAAAGATATGCATGGAGCATTTTGGGAAGTGATCCGTGTTGAGTGCTTGATAAAGCCAATAAGGTCTTTTGAAGAGAAAGATGTTGTTCAAGAAGTTAACGAAGGAGATCAAGTCATTGAGGTACCACATATTGATTTCGTCTTCGGAGATTGACCATTACTATTTACTACTAGAAGATTCAGAGCAGATGATACTCCAAAATTTGAAGCATCTAATGGTTAGATCTCATATCCAAACAAATTCTCGTTTTTAGAACCAACAATTCCTCCCTTCTCCATTGCTTTTTTTTTTTTTTTTGAATGGTATTTTCTCCATTGCTATGAAAATTGAAATTGTATTGCAAATCATTCAAGTGGATCAATCAAATCATATAGTGAATCATAGGATTTTTTTTATTTTCTTATAAAAATGAAAAATAAAAAATTCAATCAAAAAGGAAAAAGAGTTCAACACATCATGGATGAGTTAACTTATCATATTCAAGAGGTACCTTGGTATATGTTGTTTATAGATGATATAGTATTGGTGGATGAATCATGAGATGGTGTGAATCCAAAAATTGAGAGATGGTGGGAGGCTTTAGTTCCAATGTCTTTAAAATAAGTCGTACAAAGACAGAATATGTGGATTGCAACTTCAGTGGGTGTGTATAAAGAGCTAAAACTACTATAAGAATTGTAGCTCAAGAGATACCTGAAAGAGATTCATTCCGATACCTTGGCTCGATATTTAGTAAGGATGGAAAGATTGGGAAAGATGTTGGACATAGGATAAAATGCGGGATGATTGAAGTGGATACTTGCTTTTGGAGTACATTGTGATCGGCGCATACCAACAAAATTGAAGGGAAACTTTTATGGGACAATGATTAGACCAGCTATGACCTATCTAGTAGAATGTTGGCCAATCAAGAAGCAACAGATGCACAAAATCAGTGTAGTGAAGATGATAATGCTAAGGTGGATGTGTGGTAAAACCAGGATTGATAGAATAAAAAAATTAGCACTTTTGAGAGCATTTAGGGGTAGCATCAATAGGTGGTAAAATAAGATAAACCCTTTTTGAGATGGTTTGGACACGTCCAACGTAGGCCAAGAATGATGCCAGTGAAGAAACGTTTTTCTATGTAGGTTGATGGCCCACTGGGGAGAAAGGGTAGCCCAAAGAGGACATGGATGGAAGCCATAACAATAAATATGAAGAAGTACATCTTTTTTGAGGATTAGGCTTAGGATCGATTGGAATGGAGAAACATATTTCATGTAGCGAACCCCATCATTGTTGGGACAAGGCTTTGATGATGATGATGAAAAAGAAAAGGAATAGTTATTCATAATCCATCCATTTGTCATCTATAGCAACATAAATACAATAAAAAATAAGATCGGCACAATCATATAAGTAACATCAATAAATTATTGATATATCATAAATGATGTGTAAAAGTAGTTAAAGATGTTTAAAATATCAATGTTACTAGGAAAGAAAAAAATAACTTGCAGTAGTTCTTGTTCTCTTTAAATAAAAAAAAAATAAAAAAAAATCAAAATCATCAATCTTACTTGTTAAGATATCTCCTAAAGTTAAAAAAGTGTGCATGAAGAAGAAGAAGAAGAAGAGGAAGAAGAAAAAGAATATAGGACAAACCCTGTATGTACAGTTGGGCGCTTTAGTTGAACGCATGTTATTCATTTCTAGAACCTCCCCAAAATTGTAAGTTAAATCACTTGAATCATAAGAATAAAAGAAATTCGTATCAAATTGTAAGATTCACACACGAATCTTGAGATTCACACACGAATCTTGAGATTCACTAGGAAATGGGATTTGTTGGATGGATACGAATAATTTTCCATAGAATTCGATACGAATTGTAAGATTTTGACAATAATGATTATCTCCTCAAGCAACTGCATTTTTCCTTCATTTCTCCCATAAATTTTGCCAAAAGCAAGAGCATACTGTTCTCTTCATCCTGAATTAATGCAGTCAAGGTTAGCCAATTCCAATTGATAGTGAACAGAAAACCCCAAATCATAAAATTAACAACAAATTCTATGTACCACAATGAAAAACAGTAGATTTTGCTTACCTATCAACGCTCCAATCCATTGTTCATCTTTTATTTGTTGGGAGCTTGTTCCAAGGAGAAGGGAAGAGAAAAGTGCATAATTGGCTGTTTTTATTGATAATAATGGAAATATAGCAAAACTGTATTGAACATCTCCCTTACATGCTTTTAAATAATACCAACATGGGCGGACCCAGGTATAAGGGTATGGGCCTCTGGGGGCCGAAGCCCCCACCCATATCTGAAAAAAGTTAAAATCTTTTAAGAATTCCCCTGCAAATTTTAGATATATATATATTTTACATTTGCTTCTTCCCCCAATATTCCTTCTACATAAAGCCGCCCCCCCCCCCCCCCCCCCCCCCCCCAAGTTCAATTTCCTGGGTCCGTCCCTGAATACCAACACACTGAATCCCTATATCCTATGATTCAATCACAACTATCCATCAATCCTTAAAGAAAGCATCCTAATTATATTCAGTTAAAGGAACAACTGACATAAAAAGGACATCCGCAAGTTTTCTTATGTGTGAGACATTCCAACTTGTCTTCTTATCTCACGAGATTTTATCCCTAACAAATCCTAAATCAAGAAGTCCTTGTAGCAGTGAAAAGAATCATCCGGAAGTTCCAAATACCAGATATGCACTTTTCTTTGGGCGACATGCTATCTTGCATCAGTGGACCCCACTGGTGGGGCCGGCTACCTGCTGAAGCTATAACTCAGGCACTGGCAGACTACCTGTCTTCTGTCTCTTGTGGATAGGGCTTGGGCAGTTGGTTCAAATCCAGGCAGTCCCTATTTCAAGGGCTATTTGGCCTTTCTAAGTTTAAATGGGCTTCATTGGATGATTCAAATGGATCCTATAAATTCTTAGCCACTTCCAATTAAATCTGAACATCTATAATTAATTTTGGGGTTTATTTTGGACCCATTTTGACCATCAAAATTATGTCTCAATCCAACTCCGTTGATTGGGCCCTTAGAAAAATGGATTAAAGTGCCATTTGATCGATTCAATTTTTCTAAGTATAGTGAGGCCTGTTCTAAAGTATGAGTTCCTAAAATTTGGCCATACACTCTTGCTTCATGAAAAAGTTACTTCTACTTGGAGTTGCCATCACATATGCTTCACCTTTTCAGCATACTTCCCGTGAAATAATATTTAATGCTGTGACTAAAATACAATTTTAGCATAGCTGAAAGATCTTCTAAGCTGTTACAAACTCTTTTGACTAAAAAACTTCCTCTCATGTGTGGTATAACTGAAATCTTGAATTTCTTGATTGCTTCCATCTCATGACTAGCAGAATGTTGCTGGTTTGTATATGATTTGAACATTGTATGTTTTTCTTCCTCCAGGTTCCAGATGAAGCAGCGACCAAATGTACAGCTTGTGGAACTGATTTTGGCGCTTTTGTCCGCAAGGTGACAGTCTGTATTTTGTCGTTTTCCAACTGCTCTGATCAGCTGATTCTTTATCAATTTCTTGTATGTTGCTGCAACATATGTTGAGATTTTGGTTGCAATTGCATTGTGTTTAGCATCACTGCCGGAATTGTGGAGATATATTCTGTGACAAGTGTACCCAAGGTAGAATTGCTCTAACTACTGATGAGCAAGCTCAACCAGTTCGGGTTTGCGACAGGTGCTTGGTATGCTTCATAATCCTTGAACTCGTTATTCATGTAGCTTAAATGTTTTGAAAATTGTTGGATCTTTTCCTCGATTTTCTTTGTGATTATCATTATAATACCAAACACAAGGGCCTTTCACTAGGGTGAAAGTTTCTTAATGATTTTATGTAAATATGTTGTGACTCACTTGGTTTTTTCAGGTTTTCATTTTTGTTCTACAAATATTGACTTGTAGCCTCCTGATGGGTGGGACTACTTAAGACTTTTAGTTGAATGCAGCTCGTGCTTTGGTTTTTCCTCATGTATGTGGGCGTAGGTGATGGTGGTGGCGTGTGGGATCTATCATCCTTGAATCGAGTCTACTTGAGTGAGTCGCATCAGACTTGGATGACTGAGGGTCCCACCCCCACCCCCACCCCCACCCCCACCCCCTATGAATCTAAAATAATGACTTGTTATGTTTTATTTATGAATAATGTTTGTAAGACTTTTAAGTAGATATAGGCACCCACATACACTCAGTCGGATGATTGGTGCCTCCCATAGTTTTGAAAAATCGGAATCGTATTGCAAATCATGTATACCCATGAATCAAATAGTGAATCGTAGGATTTTTTTATTTTTTAATAAAAATAAAAATAAAAATAACAAAAAATTACAATAAAAAATAAAAAAGTAGTTATTCATAACAATCCCTTTTGCCATTTATAGTAGTATAAATACAATGACAAATAAGTCTTTCATACAATTATATCAAGAACATCATGACATATATCAATATATAATAAATGATATATGTAAATAGTTAAATAAGTTTAAGGTTTGAAAATATATTTATATTTTGTTCTCTTTAAATTAAAATATAAAAGTAAAGGTAAATTCCAAATCATCAATCTTACACAATAGGATATCTCTTGAAGTTAAGAAAGTGTTCATAAAAAAAAAGACCAAAAAGATTTAATAAAAGAAGATATAGACAAGCACCATACATACAATCGAACACTTTAATTAAATGCGAGTTCTTTATTCAAATTCTGCAAAAACTCTTATTAAGAGGTTTTATTAGCGCTACTAAATAACCTTTTAAAAGTGAAAACGCTAAAAGAAAGAAAGAGACAAAAGGTAAAAGATTGTTAATGTTAACTTATCAATTGTAGTTGTTCTCACTTAGCCGACTCACTTGAATCGTAAGATTCGATGAAATGAGTATCGAATCTTAAGATTCACACATGAATCCTAAGATTCATCTGTAAATGGGATTCGTTGCATAGATATACGAATCATTTTCCTTAGGATTGGGGATACAAATCATAGGATTTTGATAACTATATTGCCTCCTACCTTTTAGTGCTTGATGTTTTAGAAATGTGGTTTTGATCTTCCAGAATCAATGCGAATGTTGCTAAGAGTCCCCCAAAGCTTCTCCCGATAGAAAATTAGGTAATAAGGCCAAAGAAACATCTGCCCAACCATGCACCTGGAAATGTGGTCCACCACATCTCTTGGAATCCTGGATAGCTTAACCGAGTGAGGATTCTAAGGGGTTTCATACCCTATTTCACTTTGAATTTATGAAAATGGGTGAGTGATTAGGAAAAGTATAGCCTGACTTGCGTCTCTGTGCTGGGCTTCCCATATCTTTGAAGAATATAAACTTTTTAACCCACACAAACTTTGGTTCCAGGTAATGGTTGTATGACTCATACCTCCTGCTGCTCTTTCTGAAGGTACAGAGGTCCACCTTCGCCCATTATATCTCCGTATTGTCCTTTATAACCCCTTGAGATACCTCTGTCATTTGATTCTTGAATCAACGTTAAATCAATTCTTCTCTCTATTAATTTCAAATGCAGCCCTTTTTTCTTTCCTCCTAGTTCGTTCCACGTAGTCATTTTCATTGATCAACTGCCATTTTCCTTTCCAATGTCTTGACAATTTCTCAGCTTCATTTCTGCTTCTGCTAACAAATTGTGTTTCACATGATAGTTGTACCTCCTGCTGCTCCTGAAATGTGCACCCTCACCCATTAGATCCCCATATCTCCCTTATAACATGTTGAGATACCTCGGCCACTTTTCTTTCTTGAATCCATTTTAAATCAATTCTTTCCTCAGCATCATTTTTTAAATTGCAGCCCTCTTTTCTTTTCTCCCCATTCCTTACATTCCATGCAATTGTTTTTTTTTTTTATCAATGACCGTTTTGAAGCAGCGCGGGAAAGGAGGAGGATAGCCAACGGGCTAAACTCCAAGCCAAAGGTTTAGGGATAGGGATTCATTGGATCCAAAACTGTCCGGTCTCACACCACAGACACAACCAAAGGGAAATCCTCGAAGGAAGAAATTTTATTAATCAATGGATTGTCCCTAAAGAGGGATTACAATCCTTTATATAGATTCATGCCCTAATCTATTCTTAGAAACAAATCAAATTAAAATAAGTTCTAATGCAGACTTTCTAATTAAATTCATAAATATCTCTTACCAAGAACTATTACTAAAATTAAATAGAAACTTGGGTTGCACGGCTGCACAGGAATGGAAGTCTTCTCTTTATGGGCTATTAGTGGACTTGGGCCCAATGGATTGGCCGATCATGGATCTGGCCTGCATAAGTTATTGAAGCAGTGCGGAAATGAAGGAGGATAGCCAATGGGCTAAACTCTAAGCCAATGGCTTTGGGCCCGTTTGGCACTTTACTTTTAAAATAAAGTGGAAGGAAGTGAAATAAAAAGAGGGAATAAAATATAAGTGGGTTATGATGGTATTTTGTTTTTAGTTGTTTGGGTTGGAATATTTTTGACATTTTGTAGTTTTTTTTTTTTTTGAATAAAGGTAGTTGCTTTTTGACTTTTTTTGGAAAAGATGGAGGAAGTTTTGGTAAAAAGTGCTTTTGATTTGATGTTTAACTTGACAAGTAAAATTACCAAACGGGCACTTAGGGATAGGGATCCATGGGATCAAAAACTGTTTGGTCTCACACCACAGACACAACCAAAGAGAAATCCTCAAAGGAAGAAATTTTATTAATCAATGCATTGTCCCTAAAGAGGGATTACAATCCTTTATATAGATTCATGCCCTAATCTATTCTTAGAAACAAATCAAATTAAAATAAATTCTAATGCTGACTTTCTAATTAAATTCATAAATATCTCTAATCAAGAACTATTACTAAAATTGAATAGAAACTTGGGTTGCACAGTTGCACAGTTATGGAAGTCTTCTCTTTATGGGCTATTAGTGGACTTGAGCCCAATGGATTGGCTGATCATAGATCTGACCTGCATCACGTTTTCCTTTCCTTGCCAATATATTGACAATCTAATTCCTTCAATGACGCATTCTTTTTCCTTTATTTGCCTGTTCAGTCCTCACTTCTCTATACTGCATTTGAGTCCCTGCTGTTTAACTTGCAAAAAATTTCGTATGTTCTCACCTTTGAATGAATGAAACTACTAATTGTAGTCCGAAGTCATTCATATTGGATGCCTCTTGCTTTGACACCTCTTAGTTACCTATCTGCAATGCTTGGGTTTGATTGCTCTCCCAAATTACGTCGTACGAAACTTGTGCCATCCTTCGATTTTTTGGCCGAATTTGACCCAAACCCGGAACCTAACAAAACTCTAAACTAATATTTAGTTAAAAGTTATAATTTAGTCCCCTAATCAAGCTTCAATTTCCAAATTCAAGAATTAGTGAATTACCCAAAACTCTGCCTCCAAACGCTTCTAAACCTGACGGAATGAAACAAGTGCAAGAAACCATTGAAAACTTGTCGAAAGGCATGGGTGTTGTTGAAAAAGGAATTCCTTGCAGTCATGGACGAATTCCATCGGAGGGGCAAGCTGTCTAAAGGCATGGGTGCTTCCTTCATAGTGCTTATTCTGAAAAAGGCAGGGGAGCTCACTATCAAGGATTACAGGCCTATTAGTCTAATTGGAAGTATTTACAAAATTTTGGCCAAAGTACTAGCAGGGAGAATCAAGAATGTCTTGCCGGAAATTATCTCTAGAGAACAAGGAGCTTTGGTGATGGGTAGGCATATTCTAGATGACATCCTTGTGGCTAACGAGTGTGTGCACTCAAGGTTCAATGAAAGAATTGCAGGTCTTATTTGCAAACTGGATTTAGAGAAGGCTTGTGATATGGTGGATTGGAAGATCCTTTTGTTCATGCTTGGCAGGATGGGCTTCGGTGAAAAATGGAGAAAATGGGTTCTGGAGTGTCTCTTTAGCCTGGATTTCTATCATGATAAATGGGTCTCCAAAAGGCTTCTTTCAGGTTCAAAAGGGGCTTAGACAAGGGGACCCCCTATCCCCTTTTCCTTTTCTTCTAGTGGCTGAAGCCCTAGGTCGGATGATTAAAGGGGCCGTGAGAGGACATTTGTTTGAAGGGTTTAGAGTGGCTAGAAACTCACATGCAATTAGTCACCTTTAGTTTACTGATGACACTCATCTTTTGCGGAGAAAATGAAGATCAGATCAAAAATGTTAAAGCCACTCTCTTATGTTTTGAAGTTGTTTCGGGCCTTAAAGTTAACTTCTTCAAATGTGAGCTGATAGGGATAAGAACAGAGAAGCCTAAGCTTCTTCAATATGCAGCGATTTTGGGGTGCAAGGTGGGAGAGCTGCCTGCTTATTTAGGGCTGCCTTTATGCTTGGGACCAGTTTCTAAATCTCTATGGAACCCAGTGGTAGAAAGAGTGGAAAGAAAACTATCTGCTTGGAAGGCTAGTTACCTATCTTTGGGAGGAAGGGTAACTCTCATCAAGGATGTTCTGTCGAATCTTCCAGTCTATTATTTCTATCTCTTCAAGTGTCTGGACTCAGTTATCAAGAGAATTGAGAGGCTGCAGAGATAATTCTTATGGTATGGTAATAGCACTCAGAGGAAGTATCACCTAATAGATTGGGAATCTATTTGCAGACCAAATGAAGAAGGGGGTTTGGGTATCAGACCTCTCTAGCAGATGAATCAAGCCCTTTTGGGAAAGTGGCTATGGAGAATAGGAGAAGACTCAGGTGGCCTCTGGAGAATGGTGCTGGATATGAAATATGGGTTGTCTAGAAATGGATGGGATGTTCAGGGTGCCACTAAAAGCTCGTCAATAGTTTGGAAATGAATTACCTCTGTTAGAAACCTCTATATGGTCAACATTAAGTATCAAATCGGGTCGGGCGAGAGGATTCTTTTTTGGAAAGATCGTTGGGTTGGAGACAAGCCATTAGCGGCTCAGTTCCCGGATTTGTTCAATTGTGCAGTGGACAAGGAGGCTATGGCTAAAGCCTATATGACATCAGACGGGGGTTCAGGTAATTTGGTGCCCTATCTTAAGGAGGAATTTAAAGGATCATGAGGTGCCCCAACTCCTATTGCTCCTTGACATCTTAACGGGGTATTACGTGATGGAAAGAGGAGAGGATGAGAGGGTGTGGATGGCCTCTTAAGGACAGCCGGTTCTCAGTGTCTGCTTTCTTTATGGCTTTGTCTAATTCTAGGAGGGAGAAAAGCGCAATGAGTAGCATTTAGATGTTTAAAGCTCCCCCCAGGGTCGTTATATTTGAGTGGTTGGCCTTTCAGAAAAGAATTCTCACTATGGATAATTTGAAGAGGAGAGGGAGGATAGTGGTCAATGGATGCCCTATGTGTTTACGAGATGAGGAAACAGTGAACCGCCTTCTATTGAACTGTTCCATAGCTCAGTTTATATGGAGATTGGTGGTGGAGTGGTTCGATTGCTCTTGGGTTTTTCCCCAATCACTTCAGGATCTCTTCCAGGCTTGGAAAGCCCCAACGGGGGCCCCTAGAGGCAATGAATTGTGGAGATTGTCTTTTCTGGCAGTTTTATGGACAATTTGGAAGGAAAGGAATTCCAGATGTTTTGAAGGGGTTTCAACTAGTCAAAGATGTTTGGTGGAGAGAACTAAATTCCTAGTCGCCTTGTGGGTGTCCACCGGTACGTTATTCAAAGATTTCTCCATAGATCAGATTATGCACCATTGGAAGGAGATTGCTTCCTATTCTATTGAGTCTATGCAGATATGTTTAAGGGGTCTCTTTCTTTTGTTTTGTTCCTCGTGTGCTTCTTTTGAGCAAGTCAGTATTATCCTCTTGTACTGTTTGCTGCTTTAATGATAGTAACCATTTAAAAAAAAAAAAACTTGTCTAAAATTGTCTCTGGCATGGCTCTCTTGATGGAAACTTGGTGAAGATGATGCAGGACAGACCCATGGTCCCCATGGGTCGACCATCTAATGGGCCCAGCCCACCCATCTGGACTCAGTCTTTTGGGCCTAGCCCACTCGGCTGGTCGACCCATGGGGACCATCAGTCTGTCCTGCATCAAAAGGACAAACATTGCAGAATGGAATTTGAATTAACTTATGTGCAGTGCTGTAGACCCTGATCACAATCTGACACTCAGGACCATACTTGGTTATTAGCTTGAGTTTGGTGTGGGTATAGACCCTCATAGTCTTGCCATCCAATACTGGGCTTAAGATGACACCGCAAAATGCTAGTTTACCATCTCGAAAGATAAAAACAGAAATAAACAGAAATTCATAGGCATGAAGGCTGATATTTTGGAATTCCAAGGGAACCATGATTATAATGACTTAATTGGATTAGAAAGTTGATGGTAAAGTTCCCGACAACAAGAAAGTTGAACTGATTGCAGAAATATTCTCGATTAACCCGAGCATGGTGGAAGTATGTACGCACTAGTCATTTCTATTGGGAAAAGGGAAACAATTCAGGATTGGGAAAAGACGAAGGGGAACATGTCAGAAGTTCTTGCCATTGTATTACACATGGGACTGTTATAATAGTTTTTTGTATCTGTGACGAGAACAATTGGTGAGTGATTACTTCCAGGAAATTCTATTATTTTATGCTATGGGCTTGATTTCATGGCTGCAGAGTAGATCTCCTTGCATGTCAACCGAGTATCAAAATAGTGGTTGCAGTGGGCATGGCTGCTGGTGGCCAAAACGCTACGTAGCGGGCGATACGAAGCAGCGTAGCAGCGTGAAATTTTTAGTGGTCAAACCAGTTTAAGTCTTGTGTAACAGTCAATCTTGTGTTTTCTTAGTGACTTGGAACCGTATAAGTGTAGAGCAACTTTAAGAAAGGCTATTAAGGAGGAGAGATAAGAAAAACAATGTTTTAAATTAAAATTTCTTGACTCTAGTAGGTTTTAGACTGTAGCGCTGTTATTTTCAAAATAGTAGTAGCCTCAACCGCTCAAGCCGATAATGCAGCCACTACGTAGAACCTTGATGTCAACGGGGGCACATTACAATGAGTTGGTTTTTGAAAAATTTGAATACTTGATGCATACTCACTCTGCACCAAAAGTGGAGTACCAAGTTGGGTTATATTATTGACCATCTTTTTATCCGATGGGACGAAATAATCCACCAGCATGACAACCTCCAGGACCACCAATGGGACGGGCGCTTGACAACATCAACAATGTGTTCCTAATAGTCCAAACCTTATCTTGAGAACCTATGGGAGGAGATGGTTTACAAACTGAGATGGTGGGCAAGGTCCTACTTGCCATCACTTTCTGCAAGTGGGGCATCTATCCTTCCAATGCCGGAACAACCCAATGTAGCAAATGCAAAGCATGGTAGTAGTTATGATTGTGGAGAGCAGATAAGGGGCTGCAGTTATTTCAAATTCAGTTATATATTAAATCACCTATTGCCTAGATCCATAGTTGTTATTCCTCTCTGTTAATGATGCATCAGCCTAATAGTCTATGATACCCGGATACGGCATTTCACCCATGGTATCCGTGTTGACACGGTACGATATGGATCCGGGTACAGGATATGGCAATATATGTTACGGATACAGTGTGAAATTTCCGGATAAGGTAGGGCTGAAAGAAAAATCTGCTACACTTCATGGATTAAACAATAAGAAGAAAGAGGGAGAGGAGGAGAAGGGATTAGGGAAGAAGAAGAAAGAGGGAGAGGAGGAGAAGGGATTAGGGAAATCCACAACAATACATCATCATCATCACAAAAGAAAGAAAGGGGAAAAAAGTAGCAGAAGAAGATGGCATGCCTGAAGAAGTAGATCTGGTGCGGCTTCTTGTCGTTTGAGGTCGTGCAAGCGATGAATGTCGAGGCCTTCGTTCTGGATGTCGGCAACTTTCCGGTCAGATCTATTGCTGCCGGTTGTCAGCCTCGATGAGGTTGCGGCACTCGAATGTGAGGAAAGGGTCTCCTTTTCCTCCTCTCTCCTTCTCGACCCTTCTTCTTTTACAAAGAAAAGAGGCCGTTAATGCCCTATTCGAAAGGCAACCCTTTTGAAGTGAGTGGGTTGGGATTCATGGCACAACCGTGGGGTCCACCTAATTAAAGAAAAAAGGATCATTGATCAAATGCCCATGTCCTTTTATTATTATTTTCTTTTTTGAAAAGCACAACCCTTTTATTATTAAAGGGTTATGTTGTCATGGCCCCCACTTTGGGCCCACCTAAATTAAAAATGCACACCATTCACCTATATATTAAAACATCAAATTTCCTTTTTTTTTTTTGGTAAAAAAATGCCAAATTTCACTCTATTAGATGGGGATCTATCCAAACCCTATCCAAATCTCACTTTTAAAAAAGTTAATATGGGGCATATCTAAATTCCATCCTAATAAGAGTAAGGCCCTAGCCAAATCTCACTCTAATTTGAAATAGGACCTTAGCAAAATTTCACTCTAATAAAAAATTGGCACTAGCCAAATTTACTTTAATAGGCTATGGGGTTTTAATAGCCAAATTCACTTTCCAGCAAGTCCACCTTGTTGAAAAACCATAAAATAAATATCCCACCCACTTAAAATAAATCCCTATCCTAAAACCATATATATATATATATATATATATATATATATGCTGTATCCATATCCTAAAATTTTAAAGTTGCTGTATCGCACCCTTGTTCCCCGTATTTGTACCTGTACCCGTACTTGTGTCCGTATCTGTGCATCATAGCTAATGGTTGTTGCAGTTGGCTTTGCTTGTTTTCATGGAGTGCAACACTAATGCGTCTGGTAGCTCTCATATTTTTGCATGTTTATTTTGACATTCTTTATCCTTGAATGAACACCTCATGTCAGAGCTATTCCACATTCACATCATCAATCAACATTTGTGTTTGATCATTACCAAATTGCAATTAGCACTTGCCATCAGTATTCCTTATTTATGCTTAAGACTGACTAATCCATAAACTCAGCAATATATTTTTCAAACCAGAAAACTATAAGAATTTTTTTCTTGTACTTATGTAGGCTGAAGTTTCTCATAGATTGAGCATTGCTAAGGAATCACTCAGCAAATCTGCTGTGCAACAAAGTCATGAGGATCTTGCCAAGAAGCTTCAGGTGATGTTTTGAGACCTAGGTATTTGGTGCCTTGTGCCTTGTGATGTGTTGCTTATACCCATGGTAACATCTATTTGTACTTTAGGTCAGTAACTCATTTTAGAAGCCTGTGCTATTTCTTATGTCCATCTTTAGGATTTTGGGAAAATGCTACAGATGCCAGTGATCAAGTGAGATTATGAGATGTCACCTTGTGGGATCAAGTGAGATTATGAGATGTCACCTTGTGGGATCAAGTGAGATTATGAGATGTCACCTTATGGGACCAACCTGGATGCCTTGATAATACAGGGAGGTGGGTGTATATTTAAGTTGGGATGGGCACTATGAGGGTGATCTTTGATCCATCTGTATGCAAGTGGTCCCCTACCATCTCCTGCGCAACAGTTATCATAGGTGACAGTACTGCGGGGCTTACATGGGTAATTTTTTTTTTTTTTTTGGTTTTGGGGGGTGGGGGGTTGGATGCATGGAAAATGGGTGGCACAAAAAAACAGCTTTTGATTGGGTTTCGAATGATAGATACCAAGGGGTGATTGAGATTGTTGTGCATTGATGACTTGCTTTTTTAGAATAGGATACGTGTATTTATATTGATTTTTCCTAATGTATCACAACTTTTGTTTCTGATTTGGAACTTGAGGAAAGGAGAAATGTGTCATCAACTTCTAACCAACCAAGAACTTTGTACCCAGTGAAGTGGAAATGTGAATTTTCTCACCCTACATGGTGGGCTCATGTCAAGATGATGCTCTCTGTGTAACTTACAAACTGCAAATCATGAATTTTGTTCTAACCATACTGTTTTGTCTTTTTTTACACTGAGCGCATTGTTTGATCCATTTTTCTCTATGCCTTTACACAGGAAATCATCTCTTGTGAATACTATCACTGAATGAAACTCTAAATCAGGAAAAGAAATGACTCAACTTCATAAATGGCCTGGTTTAACTTATTATTTTAATCTTATGAACAGGATAAAGAAATGATCAGGTCCTGATAACACCTCATTTGACATGTGGGGCTCTCTCTCTCTGAAATCCAGCCCATCCATTTTGCAAAACCTCCATGTCCAAGCTTAAGTTTCCCTCCAGTTGAAGTAATAAATGTGATTGGATTCATCCATCTTGGGATCATGAATAGGTGGGATCCATGTGTCAAATATGGTGCTTACTACGAAGCCATGGGTACAGTTCTCTTTTTTTTTTTTTTTTTAAATTTTAAAACTGGTGTCAGGACAGGATTGGTTCTCAGCAGAAAATGTTACTCAGGATAATAGAAGTTTGAATTAGGCTAAAAGTTGACCTGAATTAGATGTAGATCCCGACAATGTCGGCCAGCTATTCAAATGCAATGAAATGCTGAAGTTTTGTACTAGTGACCCTAGAATGGATTTGTGCGTTCGCATGTTTCACATAAACTGCCACACCAAGCTAGTCTGATCAATTGAACATATACAAACTAAACCCTCGAGCAAATTGTAACATGAAGAAAAATTGCCACGATCTAATTTAGATGTTTCATTTTTGTGTGTTCCAACAGGAGGAAATGGACAGAAATCGTAAGGGATCATCAGGTATGATTGTGGTTTGATTTTCAGCGTGTCTAAAATATTAGCTTTCTATAGGCAATCCCATATGGGCAGTGCTCTTTCATGCTACTCGTCAAATATTGAGCTTTGTGGAAGATTTATTCATCCCTTCCGTTAAAAATGACACTAAAAAATTCATTTGGCTTCCTGCCGGGCTATTACAGCTGAACAGTTTTAGGATTCTTGACCTGCGGGCATAGATAGTGGTTCCACTGTTCCAGGCTTTGAGTTTGTTCTAGACCTTTTGGTGGATTCTCTCTATTGGATAGATAACATCCCAAAGACCTCACTTAACAGAACAAATCCTAGATGGTCAAGAGATGCAGGAACAGTCTTCTAAAATGGTGAAAATCACCGGATATTGAATGCTTATTTGGGTTATTTTCATTTCTTCATGATGAAGTGTCATTATCTGATAAATTCAGAGCATGGTTCTTGCACGAACTCAAGATTAGAGAACGTGAGGCATTATTTATCTACTCTTGACAGGAGCCCATGGTTCAATAGCATGCATGTGCATAGCCCACTTGAAAATCTATCCCTTTATCAATCTGAATGGGACATGCCCCAGCAGAACATTTCTCCTGTGATCAATCTGAATGGGGGACACCCAACCATATGCATACCCCCCTTCCTCCCATGCACACGCAGCCAATGTCACCGATCCCATGTTCTTTACATTGATTTGAATGGGGCTTGAGATCTTGCACGTAGGTGGGTCATTCCCAAATATTTCGATCCCCACCTTTCCATAAATTGACGGGGCCTTGGGTGGGTCCCACAAGGCTGTGCACAAATTCCTTAGTTGAGCATGTGCGAACATGATATGTCCTATATCATCATCATGAAAGGATTGTCCAACTATGTTAGGGTCGGCTTCTTAGCTATCCCTCCTATATTCAATGATGTATAGCATGTGGAATTGTGGTTGCTTTCTATTGAATGAGAAATGAGCCATTCTTTAAACAAAAACATTTGGGCCTTTTCTAGAGTGCCTATATATATTATATACTTTTGCTTGTGTTGTGAAATCACATAAATGATTGTCAGACGTTCAAATTACTCTCTTGCAGGTTCCAAGTCATCCGATGGGTCTAGTAGGCGGATGAAAGAAGTTGCCTGTCCAACATGTACAGTCCATTTGCAAGTATGAAACGTTGCACCATTTGCAATTCATAGATTCTAATAACCTTGTGTTTTTTTCTCAGATGTTTTATATTCATGCTGTTGGTTTTATAGGTTCAAGTTCCTACCTCAGGATCTGAAACGATTGAGTGTGGTGTTTGCCAGCATCCCTTTCTTGTTAGTGCACATTGATTGTTTTCACATCTCCCATATGGATTGTAAACTGGAAGTTGATTTGTTCACTCTTGGGCTTGTGATTAATAAGCTTTTGGTTTTTGGTTTGTGCATATGATACTGTAGTATATTCCATACTAATTAGGCTGTCATTCCTGTACATGAGATTTCCTCGGGAGTCCATGAATATATAATGTGGTGGTTAAATTATTTTTCTTTTTAGATGACCAAGGGACTTAGATTGCCTGGGTTTAATTTTGTCATTTTACAAGACCAGAAACGAAAATGGCAAATGTGAGACTACTGCAACCAAAAGGAGCAAAACCATGCTTGAAGTAGGCCTGTCAATTCGTTTGTGGAAAACTGCTGCAGCCAAAAGGATCAAAGCCATGTTGGAAGTCTTATCAATTCAGCCCCTGGAGAAGGGGCTTGGCCAGAAATGAATAAAAGAAATTGTGGAGAACTACTGCAGCCAGAAGGAGCAAAGCTATGTTTGAAGTGGGCCTGTCAATTCAGAAACCCAGAAACTGAAAATAAGGAAAAATATTTTAAGTTGGTCCATTTCATCTTTATTTTATTATTTAAGTTATATATTATACCTAATGTATAAGTAATAAGTGTTGCACAGTTGTTTCTGATTCGTTTCTTCTACTTTTATTACTTCTTAATTAACTTTTTTTTTAATATTATTTTTATATATTCTTGCTAATGTAAAATGGGGTTTACTTACTTTATTAATAATGACATTTTTTCCTTTATGAAGTGACTATGGACGCTGGCCAATAGGTAATTTGTATGTGCATGACATTTTGAGGATATGGAGTGATTTAAATATCCTTTTAATTAGATAATTGGAGATTTTACACAGACACAGGCTCTCGTCATTTGTTTCTTTCTTTTTTCTTTTTGGCCTTTTGGCTTGAATGTTGATATCAATGATAAAATGTACATTTATTACAGTATTATTCTCGATATTTATTACAATATTAATTTCAGTTGAGTATCGATGCTATATCGATACTCAACACATGTTTAAGGCTCAATCAACGCTCATCATAGTATTACTTTTAGTTGAGCGTTAATATCAATGATCAATATAGGTTTGCACACTATGTCTTCTTCCTCTTCTTTCTATCTCTTCTCTCCTCTCTCTCCATCTCTCCACTCTATTTCTCGCCTAATTCACTGTCTTCAACACTCCCTATCATCCTTAACAGCGTCAAATGCCAATTTCCATCTTTCTCGTTTTATTTGATATCTTTATTCCACTCAAACCAGTACCTATGTCTTCTTCTTCTAACCCCATAATCCATATTCAACTTCTTTATTGTCATTCCATCTTTTCTCTCACGATCTAAACAGCCCCATCAAACAAATTCCCTGCCCATTTGCATCACTGGTCGAGAATGCAGTGCTACAGGAGAAGCTCTTGTAGTACTTGGATTTGGTGGAGATACACCCAGTGAAGGAGATTTCGCTGAAGTTAAAAAAAAAAAAAAAATACAAAACTGATGCACCTTTCCACTACCGTTCCCATATCTTTTAGGGCCTTTTTCGTTCACTGGATATCTAAGGGGTTTTTTTCTGTAAAATCCTCTAGATAATTGCAACTTCCAATTTTGTAAGGTCTAAACTAATATTGATTTTTTTTTAATTTATTTATTTTTGTGACCGAATACAGCAACACCTAGTTAGACGATGTTAAATTAAAAATAATGCTGATGGGAATGTAAATGCTTTAACTTTATCAAAGATGTGACTACTAGAATGTTTATGTGAAATTCGTGTAAAAAGTGTAGGATAGAACAAACTCTTTAACCCTCTTCCTTTTTGACAACATAAATAAAAGTGTATGTCTAGTACCCAAGTCACCAAATCATACACGACTTCGTCCGATAAAAAAAATATTTTGGGAAATAGCTTTTGTATTCAAACATTTTCTTAGTGGTCCCCTCACAATAGAAGTTGGACAAGACAATGCTTTGTCGACACTTGGATACATGGTGATAATGTAAAAAAATAATAATAATGGCCTTTTTTATTTTGAGGCCTTGAGCCCGGCTTTAGCCCTGACCTTCAAGGGTAGGATAAGGGCCTAGGTAGTACAAGCCTTTTGAGGGTTTTGGCTTGCCCAGGCGTGACAATGCATATCTTGAAGGTAGGTAAGGACAACGCCGACCCAACCCTTTGACAGCTATAAATGTTGAAGGAACTATGAACAAGACTTTGGTAGAACGGCTCCTTACCTGTGTGGTAAGGAGATTTAGTTCTTACCTGGTTGCTCGGGCCTCGGAGCCCGAGTATGTCACCTCTTCATGCTTTACGTGGTCTCCTTTTCCACTTGTGTGGGCTTTCTTCTCGTTTGTAGGGGCCTCCTTTTCACTTGAGTATGCTACCTTTTCATGTGTTGTGTGTATGCGGGCTCTCTCTTGGTCACAACCCCCTTCGCTGAGATAACCAAATAGAAAAGAAACTGAAAAAGCAACACTTCAACCTCCGACCCAATCCTTTGACAGCCGCCAAGTACAAATGTGTATTGGTACAATAAATAATCAGTTTGATAAATCATATAGGTCCAATAAAGATAGAAACTCCAAATAACACAAATATTTATCGGCTGTGGCAATGATTTGGATCAGCATGCATCATTGGCCTCTCTCTCTCTCTCTCTCTCCCTCTCTCTCCCTCTCCCCTATTAGGTTCGTCAGTAGTGCGAATTTCAACGTGAAGACACAAGGAGCCATCCCCGCGGTCTTATGTGTGAAACAAAGTGCCAACAACACTCAATCATGAATGTCTTCGGCGATTCGCGTGATGTGAATTTATTTTGATTGAAAATGTTGTGATCTAGGACCTACGAGAAGAGATCAATCACGCACAAGCGAACACAGAGTGACTTTTGGCCTACGTCCACGAGGAGACAGGAGAATTCACTATACAATCAGAATAGATTGTACATCATAGAGACTCTGAATCTCTATTTATAATATAAGCCCCAAAAACCCTGTTACACCCAAATACTACTTCTTAATCATAGTAGACCTATAACAAGCTTACTTCTAATCACAGTACAAGTTGGGCAATCCAGGGGCCTGGTTAACTAAGATTAATTAACTTCTATTGAGCCATACAAATTAACAAATCTCCACCTTGACAAACATTGAAGCTGATCCTCATGCACAAAATACGTCTCACTGTCTCCACCTGCCCCTGAGGGCACTCAGGTACCGAGCACACCGATCAAGTCCAAGCAATGCTTGAACTTGAATTTAACCCATTCCTTTATGAATGCACCAAATCGCTTGTACCATTGTTCAAAAGCTTGCTTCCACATACGATGTGGATTAGATTCCACACACGAATTTTGAATTGATTTCTTACTTGACATAAAGAAAAACCAAAATGTATCTGCTGATATTTAGAGTCATTTCATTGGTGATTTTTAGCTGCCCATGAAAAAACTCAATGAGACACTACTTTTTTTATAAGAGATTTCAAATTCAAACCAAGTATTCTTTCAAATCCGAACTACTCTTCTAATCTTTAATACTCTTACTGTCCCTACAATCTCTAATAGATCATGTTGGTAATACAAAAAATCATTTGATATTTGAAACTAAACCGTAAATATGTACTCCTAACCGTCTCTACAATCTCTAATTGATCATGTTGATAACACAAAGAATCCCTTAATCTCTGAAAATAAATTGCAAACATTTGGAAAAAAGAGAGAATATAATGCTTTGCTTGTGATTACCCTGTCTGTAGAGGCATTCATTTTATGGATTGATGAAGATGTTGAGATCGTGAAGTCTAAATGATGCATGAATGAGGGATGATGCCTTAGAGACAGGATCATGGCCAATCTGATCGCAAAATCGCTACCCGACCATAGCTTTGATATCAGGAAGAATTTCAACATGAGATATAATAACCATAGCTTTATCATTTGAAAGAATCCCAATTTCTATACATGAAACACAAGGAGCAACTTAAAATTAAAATTTCTCTCATAATATCTCTATCTTATTTCAACATACCAAAAAAATATGTAAGTAACAAACATCTTTTAAGCACATGACAAAAAGAAAATCTTGCTATCTGAGAAAACTTATTGAAAAAGAAGCAAGATTGAATGAAGTTGTAGGAAAGTCGTTCTCATTTGCATGATAACAAGACAAAATAGAGAGGAAGTTTATCTCGTTTTCCCTTTGATAAGATTGGAGTTGGATGGAGAATGGAAATGAGAGAGAAAGTGGGTCATTACAAGAGAATATCTTAGCCATCCAAAGATATGGGCCTTGTTTTCGTCAATGCTAACAGTGACCTTATTTCTTCCACCACTAATGTGCAGGCTACTGAGTAGAAAGTTGTAGCTATGCTGTTTATGAAAGGAATTTGTCATATAATGAAAATCTTTCTTTAGACCAGACCATATGCTGTTTATGTGTAGTCTACTTCTAGGGGAGACATTTGGGGTCACCTTTGATCAGTGTACTTCTTCGTACTCCCTACCCAGATCCAATTTGACATTTCACTAATTATTGCAATCTTTGCTCTTTGCTCACTGTTGAACTTCCAAAAAGAAAAAAAATTTAGAAGACAACTTTGAAGATATTGGATCAAGGGTTTTAAAAAGAGAAGTGTCAAACTGGTCATGATCTAGTCAGAATCATGAAGAGGTGTCAAACTGGATTTCTATGAATTCTAGTAATTGTATTTCTTAAATTGCTTAAAATGAAATAATAAAGGCGAGGATCCATAAATCGGCATAAAAAGAAAGTTTGCCCTTTGATGGAAAAATGAACACCCAGCCATCACAAAATAAATTACCTAGGAAATTAATAGTCCAATCTACATCTCATCATTATATCATTTACCCCCTTCTATTTATTAATTATTTGCTACAACACAATTACCATGGATTCCAAGAAATTCAATTCCATGCAAACAAACCGGTGCTAGGATTCAATTTACTTGGGTGATTGGTGGAAACTCATTTCCTATTAAAAGGAGAGATTATTTGATGCCATGTTATGAATACCTCACCTTGAATTGATCAGTTTCTACCTCTCAGATAGGAAGGCATTGCTTTGAAATCATAGGAATTCAATTCCTGTTAAACAAAAGGTTCCTCATAAGGACTTGATATGGGAAAGGGTTTTTGGTTTGTTTTTATGTTTTTAGAGTTGAAATCTGAGTTAGAAGGAAGTTGATCATGGATTCTCAATAAGCCTATAAATGATTCTTCTTAGGTTGATGCCCGAGTTGTTTATTAATGGGGACACGAACTGTAAATTTGTTGGCAATATGTCTACGCTAGTGCAAATCCAGCTCGACCCAAGAATTTACCAATTCATGAGGATGATATAACCAACCCGTCCTAGGCTCGGGTTATAGTCATTATGCTCAAGCTAGGCTCTTGTCAAGAGGATGGGCTAAAATTCAGAATTGGATTCCTGCTGGGTCGAGGGAACATATAGTAGTTTGGGCTTTGATTGGTCCAAACAACCCGATCTGACCCCAATTGTAGCCCTAAATTCCTACAGGTCATACACCATCATCTTTACTATCAAACTCTGTACACTTATGTGCTTAAGGGCTTATTTGTTTACCATATGATAGAATTGAATATGAGTAAAGCAAGGTTGCAACGGTTGAAATTCTTACTCCGAAGCATGTTTAGATGGAGTACAAGGGACAAGTGAAATAATGTTTTCGGGCGACGTGGCACCCCCCTTTACTCTACTCAACCCATCAAAATCTCATTCCAGCCAACCTGAATAACTTGCTTACTTTACCCCACCTTCTTTCTTTCCCGTGAAAGTTGCTACCCTTCACTTTCATCTTATTTTATTACAACAAATCAAACACATGTAAAGTAATTCAATACTCATTTTATTTCAACCCATTCTACTTTAATTTTATTCCAAATATGAGATTTACTCTACTCTTACTCTATCCCTCTTGGAAACAAATAGGCTCATGTAATTTGAAATGGAAACCCCATACATTTGTCATGTTTTAACTTTTAAACAGGATAACTTGTGCAATTGGGCACATAATAGAGAACTCGAAAGACTGGATCCTGTGAGTGCTCTCCCACACGCTTCTTGTGAGTGAGATGTGTGGAACTACACCACGGGGCCCACCCACTTATAATTTGAACACTTAAAATTGAATGTCATCTCTTCAAGTAACATATCCTCAAATCTTACTTTAGTTGGAGTTGGTCTCACCGTAAGATTGAATACATGACTAAATTTGAATGTTGGTTTGTTACTTTCATCCAAGGACCCCCTTACCCCTTTGTGAAACATAGATTTTGGGAGAACATAAAAGGAGCTGGTAACCAAACTAAGGGGCCGCGGGTGATAGTAAGGGACTTCAATGAGGTTTTGGAAAGCCACGAAAAATGGGGAGGAAAATTTGTTTAATCCTCATAGAGACAAAAGAACTTTGGAATTTATGGAAAATATGCGAATGCTAAACATGGGCTCGATTGGCCCTGCCTTTACATGATCTAATAAGAGAAACGGCCTTGCACATGTCAAGGAAAGGCTTGACAAGGCTATTGGTAATATAGAATGATGAAAACCCAAGTCACCCTAAATCCCTAGACCCTTGTTTGGGGGCTTTACTAATGGTGTTGAGTGGAGTAATCCATAGCATGTTGCTAAGGGAGAGAAAGTGCAAGAAAATTTTCCTTAATAGATGGTCTAAACTAAAAAATGTCAATGAAAAAGCTACGATATTAATTTAAATATCTATTGGATAAAGACCTTACTAGATGGAATAAAATTAGCTTTTGGAAAGTAAAGGAGGTGATTATTGAAACTAGGAATGAATTAAATAGAATTAGGAAAAAAAGAGTCAACCTTGCCTCTGTGGAAGCTAAAATCGAATTGAATAGGAAACTTGGTGGATATTTAATTATGTAGAGAATAAGCGCTATGGAGATTCAGAGGACCTTGGTTAAGAGAAGGGGATAGGAACACTATATTCTTCCACTCTAATACAATCAATGGGAGGAATAATAACATTGAGAAAATAAAAAATAATGATAGAAATGACTTGAGAGCAGGAGTGAAATAGGGGAAACTTCTTGTAACAGTTTGAAACAAATTATGACCTCATGTGGCCCAAGAAACCTTAACAACATTAAAACCCTAATCAAGCCTATGATTTCAAATGATGGCCATACCTTCGGAGAAAGATATTACGGGAGTGGTGTTCCAACTTGGGTCCCTCAAGTCCCCAGGCCTAGACGTTTATCTGGCTAAACTTTACCAACACATGTGGGATTCGATTGGATAGGACATCATTGCTATTGAGCAAGGAGTTTTCAAAAAAAAAGAAAAGAAAAGAAACTCTCTCAGGAAAATAAACAAAACCTTTATAGTCTACAACCTATGAAAAATAACCCCCCAGACCCCAATATGTGAATGATTTTAGACTCATTGGTTTGTGCAATGTGATCCACAAAATTATCTCTAAGGTGGTACAAGAAAACTTAAAAAGGTGTACAAGAGAATTGTTGGCCCCTACTAGAGCCCCTTTGTGGAAGGCAGAGCCATCACACATAATTATATTGTTACCCATGAGGTGATCTACTCTTTTAGAAAGAACTGGAAGGAGAAAAATATGGGGACGGAATTAAACATGGCTAATGCTTATGACTGTATGGAGTGGGACTTCCTAGGAATAGTTCTAGAGGCCTTGGGTTTACATGATGAATTTATCAATGTGATATTAGAATTTGTATCCCCCGTCTCCTTCTCTATCTCACTCAATAGGTCCTCATTTGGGTTGGTCAACCCATCAAGAGGCCTGAGGCAAGTAGATCCCCTCTCTCCCTATCTGTTTATTTTGGGCGTTGAAGTTCTCTCTCGAATGTTGTTGAAAGAGGAAGACGAAGGGAATATTCATGGAACTAAGGCCTCTAGATCCGTGCCTAGCATCTCCCACTTTTTTTTTTTTTTTTTGTAGATGATATCCCACTTTTTCACAAAGCTATGATTAGCAAAGTCAAAGTCATAAAAGATACTCTTGATGAGTCTTGCTCTTATTCGGATAGCTTGTCAATTTTGATAAATCCATTGCTTATACTTTAGTAAAAGCACATGAGAAAAAGAAAAATTGTGTAAGGATTATAATCCTATTATAATTAGTATTGGCAAATTCATTGGGTATTGGACAAAACTTGGAATTTATTTATAATTGTAATTTTAGTGGGATTGCTCAAGGAAGATGGTTACAAGATTTGTGCTGTGGAGCTTTCTATTGCCATCACACGTTTTGTTGTTGCCATGTCATCACTTGACAAACCATCATATGGGAATTTTGATCTTTCATGATGACATCACAAGGGATGGTAAATAGTTAACAAGACAGGAAGGGGACTTGCATGTGTCATCACATAAGCACCATGGGCACTTAAAGGTTCTTTCCAACGAACATGAGCACTTATACTTTTACGTGAAGACATCAGCTACAGGACTGCTTGTACGGAGTTTTTTTATTTTTATTGTGAACTCATGTGGACTATCATATGTGGACTCATGGAGAGTTTTAATGTCTTGGGAAACAGAAAAGTCAAGAAAACACAGCACGACCTTGTTTCATTTATATGTTTACGTATGATGCCATGGGATCCGTGCTACAACAAAATGAACGGACGAGTGCGCTTGAGTCATCGTTTGGTTCGCTCGAGCGGACGAAGACAGTAAGTCATTCGCTCGAGCGCACGTTTAATTCGCTCGAGTAGTCAGTGCGCAGAAAGTCCGGTTTGAACAGGATACTGCCTTCTAATTTGGTTCAAATTACTTTTTTGAGTCCTACTTGCCCTACAAGTATGAAGGCATGAATTAAAGCCTATATATTGCCTTCCTCTCTCAACTCTAGAATATAACTCTCCCATCCAAAAATCTAGAGATCTATTGAGAGATTATTTTCTTCTCCAAAGCGTCAAGTTGTTGCGCTGAAGTTCAAGTCTTTGGAGGTTTTTCTGCTACTTTTCTGAAATAGATTCATCTTGAAGAGGAATTCAAGGTGGTTGGTTCATGCGCATGAAGGTGCACAGCGAGCAGTCGGCAAGATCAAAACAGTCCTTAGGTTGAGTTGCAACTGGAAAAGGGTTGTGGGTTTTCTTGTAACTTTGAATTCATAGTGCTTGGTTGTCTGTTGGCCTAGACGATGAGGCCCGTGGTTTTTTCTCGAGCAGGGTTTTCCACGTATAAATCCTTGAGTCCTTCTCTCTCTTGTGGTTTGATTGCTTAATCTGGATTAGGGTTAATTACTAGTTTAATCATGTTTAATTGATATTCATCTGAGATCGTATTATTGGGCCCGAGCAGATGTTTTTCAACTTGTTAAGATCCTAGGTGTGAAACTCGTGGTGGACAATGAGAGGTATCTAAGAAACCCTTTCATCGGGAAAAGAAATAAAAATACTAACTCTCAATCCCTATTTACTAAGATTAAGAGTTATGTCTTGGCAAGCTCCCTTATTTTCACAAGCAGGGAGAATTACCTTAATAAAATGAGTTGATTCTCCAACTTATAATATGTTGGTTCTCCAACTCTAATAAAAAAAATATACAATTGACCTAGTAGACAAAATGCTTAGATTTTTTTTGGAAACTCCTAAGAGAAAAGAAATATCCATACAATTAAGTCGAAAGAAGTTTGCAAGCCCATCAAAGATGGCGGGTTGGGGATCCGTGACACAAATGACAACAATTTAGCTCTTTTGGCTAAAACATGTTGGAGATGTCTTGCTAATGAAGAACAACTAAGTTCCAAGATCTTAAATGTGAAATACTTGTTTCGCCAAAAAAGGAGGAAAAAGAGTGAAATGAAGGCTCTGGTGAAGAAACTTCTTTTATTTCATCCTTTGAACATTTCAGAAAGATGTGGAAATGACTGCACGAATGTTTGCTCGTGCAGGAAGAGTCATCTCCACTTTTGTTTACATGGGTTTTTCTTTGTTTCACCTTCGGAGTGCACGTTGTTTACAATTTTTTTATACAACCTCCATGTTAGGCTTAGGAGATCAAAACAATGGAAATTTGAATTGAAGGGAGAGAAGAGAAGTCTGTTGTCTTCAAGAGTTTGCGGGAGACGGAATTGGAGAAATCTGCAATTTAGCTTCTTCTGTCAGTCTTTATAGTTCATCACCACTGTTTATGAAGAAGGATTATTCAGAGAAGTTGTCTTCAAAACATCAGAGACAATCTGTGAGGTCCCGCCCTTGGTGGGCCCTCAAATTGCTATTTTATAGACTAATTAATTCTAATTTATGCTAATTATTGGTTAATTATATTAATTATTGCTAATCTTTGCTAATTATTGCTAATCTTTGCTAATTATTGTTAATTACTTTTAATTGGGCTAATTAGGGGTTGATAGGGAGATTGGTTAGATTCTCTTAAGTTTTTGGTTAGACTAGCTTAGTTGGGTTTATTTTAATTAGAAAAGGGTTTTGGGTTAAACCTATGCTATTAGTGTTAGTTAGGTCCTTAATAGAGTTTTAATTAATTAGGAGGGTTTAGTTTAAGCTAATGGTGCTCCTCTAGAAGCTTCTTACCAAAGACCTAACTACCCCCTAACCCTAACCCTAATCACATGGAAACCCTAAGGCTAATCTGGTCATTAATCTCTTTTCTAAACCTATATAATGGCTTTTATCCCAAAGCAAAAACCCTAAACCTTAAGCTCAGCCCCTTTCCCAAGAAAACCTCCAGCCCCTGTTCATTGCAACTCCCAACTTCCATTTCAATTTCCCTTCCTACGTTGAGCTGAAATCTCACCTGTAACTCTGCTGAAATTCCATTGGAGCTGCTGCATTTCTTCCCCTTCATCCCTATTTGTGCTGGGAGGAGTCTTGAAGCTACAGCAACTGCTGCTGTGTTCTTCTTCTTCTTCTTCTTCTTCTTCTTCATTCACCTGGGAACCCCTGGTTCTGTGCTAGGAGAAGCACCTCTTGGAGCAGCAGCAATTGATCTTCTTCCTCTCTGTTACTGTGCTGGAATCATTCTCTAGAGCTGCTGCAGCCACTACCCCACCTTCCTCTCTCTTTTCCCCCATTCCAAACGACTATCATAGTGCTGGGACTGAACTGTTACTGCTGGGACCTTTCTCAGTAGCTACAGTTGCTACATCATCTTCTTCTCCCTCATTTCTTCACCTGGGAACTTCTGTAGCTGACTCTGTGTTGGAGGGAACTCGAGTTACTGCTACTGCTGGGATTTTGTGTTAGGAGCTGCCACTGTTACAGCTGCTGTAACTCATCTTCTTCTTCTTCTTCTTCAGCTGGTTTTCTCTTCTAGCTCCCTTTCTCTCTACAACCCATTTCACCAAAGGCAAGTGCACTTACTCTAGCTTAGAATGTATTTGTTCTCTTGATTGCTGTATTTTCATTATATGATTCATGATTAATTCATTCTTAGAAAATCACTTGAGCTCTGTTGTTGTGTTAGGATGGATTGGGCATTGATGTGAATTTTTGTAATTTTAATTGTTATTTGATCAATGGAATTGGTTGGAATTAATAGATCTGAATTGGTTTGAAGATGGGCGAAGAAGAACGCCTGTTGCAGTCACTGTGTTTGGAGACCGTTGCAGTGGTTGTGTGAGAGGTTGGGACCCAGGCGGGCCACTGGATGGCCCATCTGACCCGTGGATCCAATAGAGGACCCACGGGCGACCCTAGAGGGGCTGGGCCCATGGTGTGTGGACGCCCTCTTGGCCACTATCTAGTGTCTGATCTAAGGGAGAGAGGATTGTTTTTAAGAAAAACCAGTTTTGGCTTCGATTGATTGCGGGGCCCATTAGATGATCTGATTGTAGATCGGGTCCCCACATCTGATAGGGGACCCAGGGGCGAACCTGATGATGGTGGACCCATAGGGATTGGGTCCCATCTAACCCCACCTCTTAGGATTTCATAGCACTGGGCGTCATTCTAAATAAGGGTCTTTTTATATGAATATCCGGTTGTGGGGCCCGCAGGATGAGTGAGACCGTGGATCCGGGCCGTTCATCTGGCCGTATGGGCCTGGGCGACCTTGAGGGGAGGGTCTGATCGTGGACCTCTAATCAGTGGGCCACAAATCGAAGTGTCTCAGTTGCAGCTCGTCGTTGAACCATTGCAGAAGTAGGTTCTGTAATGGGCTTTCCTCTTGTTCTGTTGAGTGGGGAAGATGAAAAAAAAAAGGGGGAAAGGAGATGACACGTGTGTGAGTGAAGAGTGAGGATGGGGGAGGATGGTGACATGTGGAACCCAAGTGAATAATAAAAAAAGGGGGTAGGTGAGAAAGATGAATGTGAGGGATGACCTGATGATGTCCACGTGGGTGGAAATAGAGAGTGAAGTGTGGGATTGGAAAAGAATATATATATATATATATATTATATATATATAAAGGAGTGGGGATAAGTGTTAGTGGACTTAGGTTCTGGATGGGGGCTTTGGGCCCAGTGGGGCCCACCAATCTATAGCCCATTAGTTACTTTAATTAAAAATAATCCCTTAGTTTAATGTATTCTATTAGCTCCATTATTTTCATAAATTAGAAATATAGACCCTTTAATTTTATTGGACCAAATCAGAGCTGGGCCCAGTGGGGCCCACTATTTCCATAACTCTTTTGCTTTATTAATTAAACAAAACATTTAGTTTCTAATGTGTACTATGGGACCCATTAATTTTAGAAAATTAGGAAAGTAGGACCCTTAGCCTTTTTGAAACCCTATTAATTTTAGGAATTAGAAATTATAGACCTCTTAGTCTTTAATTAATTTAAATTAGTTTGGACCCTTTAGATTTATACTTTTAGAAATTTCATTAGATTTTATAATTTGAACCCTAATTCGAATGGCTTGTGTATGACTTGGATATTTCTACCAAGCCAGACTTTAGTGCAAAAGTTGAGATTTGGCCTGGGTCTGTTGACTCAGGTACACCTGTGTACCAGATCGACCGGCTGGCCACCTGATCGATCGGGTACACTGGAAATTCCAGAATCCAAACCAAGTCCCAACTTTAATTCCAGTGGAGCAGATCGACCCGACCCTTGCCAGGTCGACCTGCCACACTGTGAACACTAAGATGTGAGTTTAGCACTTATTTTATGATTGATCGATTGTGGGGCCCATTAACCATCCAAATGAACTTCCATCAATGTGCCAAGCACGAGTCAATGGCGTGGCTCGACCTTGACTCGTGGGGACCACCGATTAGGGTTTTGGTTGTTAATCTAAGATGATTTGACTTCTAAGAGTTGTCAATGGTGCCCGTACTTTTCCTAAGCACCAAACACAGTATCTTATGGCATCAATGACTTCGTTTAGAGATCAAATTACCAGAGATGGACTTGAACCTAACGTGGCCCATTACCTAGGATTGGACCGTTGGATTTTCCTGTTGATTCCTTCATTGAAGTTTATACTTCACTTTTATTATATTCTGTCATTCTTAGATCTTTAGTGTAGCTGTTTACTATTAATTAAACATAATTGGAGGACCTGAACCTAGGATATCTTAGAGGCGACCCGATAGTGTGATTTGGGAGAACATTGACCCGTGTCTGTGTCTAGGCGGGCCCTTATTGGGCCTAAGTGTGGAGATGTGAACCCTTAGTTGGAAGAGGTAGTTTCTTTTGGGATTTTAAGTTATATGGATTCAAATGAAGCTGTTTATCAGTAGTAGATGGATTGTTGCCTCGTTTGGACAGTTGTAGACCAGGCCATGTGTTGATGGGCCTTGGTATGGATCCAACGAGTGGGCTTGGACTTGGAATATCATCTATAGACTGAGTTGTTGGTTAGGACATTGTTCACGCAAGGCAAGCCTAGACAGACACAGGCCCTTAGGGTATTCTTGAGTCGGCATGAACATTCACTCGGTTGATTTAAGCTCAGCCTGTGGACTGATCATCCCCGGTAGGAGCTAGTTGAGTGTTGTAGAGCTATCATGATGAGCTGTGTGGTTAAGACGGACGGTGTGATACCGTGCCGGTCTGGAGTGTTGAGATGATGAGTTGATGAGTAATTTGCGGGATTAGTAATTCCCAGCACTAGTGAGTTTTCCCCGCCGCAACTGTGTTCAGTATGGGAGGGCCGCGGCATAATATCCCGCGGTATTCCAGCTCGTGTGAATGTGCCAGTTTGTTGTAGTAGTTTAGATGTTTATCTTTGTACTGATTCTTTATGATTTAAATGCACAACTGCCTAGTTCATTTCCCTTGTTATTCCTTTAATTTATACCTGTCTTTATTTCTTTCGATATATATGTTCTATGTTAGTAGTATGCTGTAACTTGCCAGATCTTTTAGATCTGACCCACTCATTGGTGCTTAGGCCTTGATCCCGAGATCCCAGACGATGCATTAGCCCTAGTGGAGGCACCTGTTGCAGGAGAGTACGCATGGGGCCCGGCCAACACGGATGTCGAGCCGGAGGGCGAGGAGTATCTTCCTGGGTTTTAAGAGTCTTTTATTATTTTGGGCTTTGAGAGAACAATTTTGTAGTGAGTTGGGTAGAATTCAAAATGTATAAACTTTGATTAACACCGAATCTTTTAATTAGACTACTGTTCTGCTCACATTTAATATATATCGATACCTATTGCTTCCGCTTTAATTAATTGTTATGCTTCCGCAAATCTTAACCATTGAGTATTACATTGGTCAAAAAGTTTTAAATTGGACCTCACTGCGGCCTACGATCTTGGAAGTTCTCGGATTTTACGGGAAGTAGCGCGCCAACTTCGGGTATTCGAACGATTATATCGGTATCCGGAATTGGGGCGTTACACAATCTCTGTCCTTCCTCCATTGTAAGAGGAACAAAGGCTGGCTTTCATAAGCTATCGCCCAGGTCCAAGGAGAAGCGTTCATCACTACCTGATTCTCACCTTACTGATGAAGAAGGAGAGAGTTTTGACAGAGTTTATGGGCTTCATTTTGCTGGATCTGACTTCCTTTGCTGCCATCCCAACTCTTCAATTCATACCCTTTGAGGAGCCATAACTGTTGTGAATCATGGAGGAGTGGGTACGTGGTTTTGAAATTGCCATTAATGAGCGTGCAACTATTCATTTTTTGTAGGTTCAGTGGCTATTGGAAGAAGTAACTGGCCATGGATCGTGGGAAATCGTGAGCAACAGGTAGTTGGGAAGGAAGAAGTGCAGCGGCTAGTGTTTGGAACCTTGCAGAGTCTAGCGGCCAACCTTGCAGCATCCAGCGGTCACCTTTTGAATGGAGGTCAGCGGCCACTTCATTGTGCTGGGCGGCCAGTATATTGAAGACTGTAGTAGGCGGCAGTGTTTTGTAGATAGTAGCTGTTGGGGAATTCCCTTGCCGTAGCAGGTCAGACCCCAGCGGTCATCAATGTCATCATTATTTTTTATGGAAAAATGAGTATTTTTCCTTGGAGATTGTTATGTATGAGCAGATGAATTTTTGTGTGTCAACAATACTGCCCCAATAAACCTTTATGGAACGCCAACTTTAAAAAAAGGGAACTCGTACTTTTGAAAAGGGTTTGTAGAAGGAACTACTTTATCAAGGATAAGGTTGGATGAATTATCGGGAATGGGGATCAAATCTCCGGTTGGAGGTGCAATTGGGTTTCTTCTTATGGAGGACTCAAAAAACCTCCTTTCGACGTTGTTATTCAAGACATTATGGTTAAAGATCTTTAGAATTCGGATGAAAGACCGAATGAGCAGTTAATTAGAAATATCTCCAACAACTTCATTGATGTTAATGATATCCTCAAAACTTTTATTCCTCATAGTAGTAGAGATGACAGGAAAATCTAATCCTTTGAGAAAGGGGACGAATTAACTTCTAGATCTGCCTATAGTCATTCGTGATAAAAGTAAACAGATTTCTAGCAGCCCTATCAACTAGAAATCGTATTCGCGCCTCATCTTCCTCGAAGAGTTCTTTTCTTTGGTCGGAAGTGCCTTTATAATGCAGTCTAAGCATGCAAAATGCTTCACAAATAAACTATTTCGAGAGATGACCGATGTCCTATTTGTGATGGCTTGGAAGAACACACCGAGCATGCTCTCTTTATGTGTGACCATGCGAGGGCCGCTCTTCTCTTCTTAGTTGCTTCTTTTAGGGCCATGGATGGAAAAGCAAGCTTTGGCTCTGTGATTTGATTTAATGGTTTTTGGGTTTGTGTAGGTAATTCGCTTGATGGTCCAAAGTTTATTTTTCAAAAGAAGTTAGGCAAGTGCTATTGTATCCGCACTGATGGAAGCTAGATCACATGGCCTTTGCAAGATCCACCTCTTCTCCGATGCTCCAAAAGTAATTCGAGCGATCAATGGGTATTCGAGTGGTCTATTCAACCTATTTTAATGGATATTTATGAGTTGTTAACTGATTTTGATATTGTTTTTTTCGCCTCTATCCCTTGAAGCCTTAATGACGTTGCTCATGATCTTTCTAAGAGTTGCTATGGGAAAGGCTTTTTGGTGGGAGGGAAGACGTCTTGATATTTTGGCTGGGAGGTCATCCTTTTTTGCGGTGCCTTTTTTTGGGCCGGTTGTCCAATTACTCACCGCTCTACCACAAAGTGTTGCATTTACTTACGTTCAAATTGTATCTCCTGGACAACCCAGAACCAAACAAGAATTACAAGGTCAAGTGCTAAAGCTGAATATCATGTCCCTCCATCTACAATGGCAGGATTACTTTGGATTATAATGTTTGGTTTTACCTATATCGACCACCAATTCTTCCATGTGATAATTTAAGTGCGCTCTGCATTTCGGTTAATCTAGTATTTAATGCTTGCACAAAGCATATTAAAATAGACCATCACTTTGTTCAGGAAAACAGTGGCCATAGGAAAGTTTGTTTCTTCAGCAGATCAAATAGCTGACATTTTTACAAAATACATTGGCAAAAAAAAAAAAAAGGTCCATCAACTTTTGCTTGCTAAGCTTGTAGTATTGACTCCACCGCACTCCAGCTTGAGGGGGGAGTGATGAGGACTACAAGTAGCTCCATTGTCCAACTCAGTCCACACATGGCTCACTCCAGCCTATTGGATGGGCTGATCCAATTAAGCAAAAGCCGCCCACATGGACTGACCCTTATCTACAGAAATAGCCAGCACAATGCCTTGGACGATCTTTGTCCTGTGTTGCCATTCTTTCAATAACAACATTTGGAAACTTCCACCATAACATCTTGTTAAGATCACAACATATGCAATATCTATACACAAGTAAACATGGAAGTCATACACCTACAGAGAAAGGTGAACGGCATTCATCTTATCCTTCTCATAAAATTTCCTGTCGTTCTGGGCCTTTCCAGCAGCCTCTACTTCTTGATGTTCAACATACTAAACTTTTGTTTGCATGCATCACCAGTTTCATATCATTTCATGTGTGACTCTTTTACCATGTTTGTTTTAACTAGATGTGTAAATACACAAGAATTGGGAAATTAATGTAGGAAGGCAGGAAGAGGAAGAAAAGATCTATCTTAGTTTTTCAGTGGGCTCTAGGACCCAGAACATTTTTAGAAAGGAAATATTTGGTGCATATATTGAGCGGTTTAGGTCATAAACTTAAGGGGCTTGCAAGAAAAAAAAATGGGGCATAAAAAATAAAAATTTGGTTAAATGTGTATGGCTTTTTCACATGTTTTTTCACATTTGAAAGGATCTAGTGAAACTTCATAACCTTAGGTTTACCAGTTTTAATTATGAGAATGTTGTACATATTAAATTTGTGTGAATGTAGAAAAATCAGAAAAGGAATTCATGAGGATTTAAGATATCAAACTTCACACCTTGGATTTTATCGCTTTTCATGAGAATATTAAACAGTTTGAATTTCAAACTTGGGAGCCACTAGAGTGCAAGCAGAATCAGAATAATGATGGACAAATTCATAGACCCTAACTCTTAAATTAAATTAGACTAGCAGGATCCATTTAATAAAGTTGATCAAAATGTATGTCCTCTATGTACCTTTTTTTTTTGGTAAATGTCCTCTATGTACCTGTTGGGGCCGGTGGTGAAAACACCACTCTAGTTAAAAAGGATGTTGACCTTTGGGCCTTTTATTGCATGGTTACAGTTACATTCATTCAACCAACTAGTTCTGTTTTGGTAAGCCAACCAACTCATTGTTGGTAGATGAAGTTGAATTTACTTGGCTCGTTTAGTTCTGAATGGAGTGAGATCCATGTAGGTTAGGGAAGGGTCACGTGGGCCCACCTCCTGATTCATAATTGTTGTAGCTGCAGCGGATTGCTAAATTTAATGCAACTACCTGCAGTTGTGTATTCATTATGCCCTTTTCAGAACGGCTAATAGACAATTCTCCATAGCACCTTTAAGACTCCCATCTTTTCAGATTGTATGCAGTGCGAGAGCATTTGCGGGGGTCGCTGCAAGGGACCACTCGGTAGGGAGGCACTAATAAATGAGCATGAGAGAGTGGGGGGAAATGAACATGAACACAAACACACCCAATCAGTTCCTGAATTTCACTCAGATGAGTGATAATTTGTTATGGGTTTTTTTTCCGTCCTCGAGCTATGGTGAAATTCTTTGGGTTCACTGCTCTAGAGAAAGAGGAAAAAAGATGATTTTTAATCTCAAGTGGGAGATTGCACCAATACAAGAGTTTGCTAGAAAGTTCATTGATTTCATCTCATTGTTGAGTTTCTCATTAAATACATGTAGTGAGACTCTAACAGCACGATTCCAACGGCTACTTCAGTTCCACAATAGCTGCTAACAAATGTAACAAGCAAACTACATGGGACACCTCACATGGGCACGTCACAACTACTAAGTCAAAAGAAACAATTACATGACAACACCATGCACATGCCTATTATTTAGCACCCATCACGAGCTTGGATGATGACTGAACTTGCCTTGCGTGAACGTGGGTTGGGCCACACAAATTTGATGTATCAGAATTGGCGAGACTTTTAATGATGGCCGTTGGATATAGCCCTCAGCTAGAGGCCCTGTTGCTCGAACTCAAATTTGTGAGGCTTCTCAGTGGAGTCCACTTATTAAGAGTCGGAAAAAACTGTTTCGGTCTATTCGAGTGCCACCTATATAAAATGTGATGTCAGCTAATTCCACACCGACAATTTTTTCTTAGAATGAAAAAAAAAAGAGCAAAGATGGAATTTTGTATATATATATATGGCGTTCGGGGGATAGGCCCAAACATTATTTCTCTAGTTATTTCGTTCAAACAGGGGATCTTGACTCACTTATAAGAAGTGTGAAGCGCAAGAATTTAGTGTCCCAAATGGGTTTAGACTAAAGATTAATAAACTGAAAAAGCTAGTGCAAAATCCTCACTTTTCCAAGTTGACCCCCCATCGTCAAATTTAAAAACCAATAATTTTTTGGATTTATTCGTTGATACCAACTTTTCTCAAATATATGCATCAATACACACTAGTAAAATATGCCCACGCTTAGCACGGGAAATATAATTTATAATATTAATTTTTTTAAATAATATTTAGTCTAAATTATATTGAGATAGTAAAAACTGTAATAAAAAATAAAACCTATAATAATAATAGAAAAATATAGTTGGTTAATTTAAAAATAAGAGCACTTTAATTTGTTTGAAACTAGTTGATTATTTTACTTCAAATACTCTTTTGAAATCAAAAGATTAAATCCACAATAAAAAAATAAAATTGATAAAAATACGATAAAATTACAACATGAAAACAAAAGTCCATAGACCATCCAATAATAAGAACAACTTAAAAGAAACAATTAAACCTATGGAAACCAAATGCCTAAAAGCTAAAAATTTAAACAAGAGAATAAATAAAAAATCATAAATCCATGAAAACTCCACATAAACTAAAAAAGAACCCATCAAAATTGAAAAAAAAGGACTAAGATAAAAGGAAAAAAAAAAAGAATCATTAAACACCAGAAAATAATAAAAAAGGGAATGTATATAAATAAGAAGTGTAATTTATAAGAAACAAAAAACCCATGAGAAATTAATAAAAAAAAAAAGAAAACTGGAACTAAAAAAGAAAAGATTAAAAACCATCGAAATTGATAATGACAACGATAATGTGTTGTTGCTCAATTGGTTGGCAACCAGGGACGGACCCATCATGTGCCGCCCCAGGTCAAAACCAGAAATCACATTAAATTTAAATGGGGCCCAAGCCCATGCCCCATGTATCACTCAACAATTGCCCCACATCTAACATCAACCGGATGTTTCTACAAAAAAAAAATACTAATAATCGCCACATATGTCAAAAACTTCACTATTGTTTTTAAAGAAAGGAAAAAAAAGAGAAAAAAAAGCCCCAGTTAAAAGCAACCCAAGAAAAAAAGAAAAAAAAGCATTCGTGGTAAAAAAGTTACTTCTCCTTTCAACATTTGTAATTGCTGGTCTGCAGTTTTCGACGCGGATCAAGCTTCTCCTCATTGGCAGTTTTATGGTTAATTAGTCTTTCTCGGCTTGTAGCAAACACTTCCCGCAATGAAGTCCTCAAAATCACCCCTCCTCCAGTTCCACATCGAGCCAACTCTGTCGGAACCCATCCCCATTCAGCCTTCCACATCGAGCCAACTCCGCCGACTTCACCCCTCCTCCAATTCCTACAGTTGTTTGTTATTTCCAACTTTTTTTTTCCCTCTTTTCTATAAAGCACCATTGTGGATTGTTATTGTGAGTGAGCTCTTTGGAGCTTTGGCATTTTTCTTGTAAAGTGAAGTAGATAGCAAGAAAATTATAGAAAAAGTTAAGGATGGAGAGGAACTACTAGGAGATAGAATTTAACTACTTATTTCTTCTTCTTCTAGAATTTAACTATTTATTTCTTCTTCTTCTTCTTTTTTGGAATTTTTTCTTAGACCATAATATGATGTCTATCTGAAATAAAATCAATTGTAGAAAGAAGATGCTTCAAACTCTTTTTCATAAAATACCTTTGTGGATTATTTGTATGAGTGAGCTCTTTAGAGGTTGGAGCTTTAGTATTTTTCTTGTAAAGAAAAATAAATAGCAACAAAATTATAGAAATTGAGCTTTAACTACGTATTTCGTCTTTTTCCTTTTTTTTTTCTCTTTTGCTATTGGTTAAAAAAAAAAAGTTTAGCCCCACCCAAATAAAAATCCTGGGTCCGCCACTGTTGGCAACCTTACATGTCATCTAGTTACTTTGGGACAAATGAGATTTTCATATGGCATTAGATAAGAAAATCTAAATATGCATTAATTGATTAGAGACCGCGGAAGATTGAACTCTTCAAAAGGGAGCTCCTTTTAGATTGGACTCTTTATTTAAATGGCTAAAATCGAGAATTTCTCTCGAATCCCTAAAATCTCTCATTCAAATTAAAAATGAAATAAAAATTAAGATCCAATTTCTCAATCAATTTCGAAATTAGAGCTCAATTGAGAAATTAAATCATATCCCTTTCATATATTATAATTAATATCAATGTGAAATCCCTAGCTATATAAATCCTCAATGAGAAATCCTCATTCAAGGGAGGTAAGGAACATATTCCCTATGGATTCCACACCTATTGTCAAACATGTTGAAATGTCATTGTTCAAATAAGTGGGTTCCACTAAAGAGCTTTATGAGATCTCTTGAGTCAGGATCTTATGAAGCTTTAACTTAAAGAAACCCCAAGTTAAAACTAGTGAAACTCTATAGTGGGGCCCATCTAGTGACAGTGCAAGCAATCAAGATAAAGTCCCTCCCTGTGTATGGGTATCTTCGATTTTACTCCAATAAGAGTTGATCCTATTATAAGATTGGCCGATTGATAAAAAAAAAAAAATGCAATAGTGAATAAGCCATTACCTTCTATTATCAATACACCAATCTTATAGTGGGAATCAACTCTTAATTAAGTAAAATTTGAAGATACTGCATTCACTAAGAGCTAGGGACTATATTTTTAGCGTTAGGATTTTCAATAGTGCGTCCATTGTGGAGTTTCCCTCTTTTTTCCTCAGAATCTTTCAAAATCAATACTACTGGGGTCCGGACTCGGCCAAGTCATGACTTAAAAAGTTCAAATCCATTTGTACTATTTTGACAAGGTGAGTTGTCGTTGTATCATGATCCGATCGACATCTCTATTCTCCAGTTGCGATCATTTATAAGTATACCAGCGTTATTTTAACACTCAAAACTCTCCACCTGAAATGTCCACTGATATCTGCCATAGGATTGAGTTACAGGATTGACCTTATGCTGATGCTTAGTTCACATGATGGTGTCTGGCACTTATTGACAGTATATTGGGCCAGAATATCATGAGATCTCATGTATTGTCGACTTTGTCAATAGGCAGTACTGTTTTCTTGATCTAAGCCAGCCATATCATATGACTCTAATATATAGTTAGTTAGCGGCCCAAGTTTTACTTGATCAAAGTAATATTTACCTTCAGATAGAATAAGATGTGAAAAACGAGATTAATCTCTCATCGGAGTCTTCTTTTTATATACATTGATCTAGCGGTGTATATTGCTTGAGTTGAAGTGAAATTAGCTGAGTGGATATTTAGCTCAAACTAATTCACCTATGTTTTTCCTTTTTTTTTTTTTTTTTTTGTATCTTAATTTAGGGAGGCTGCCCCCCTAACACTATGGCGAGGGAGCCCTTGAGTGAGAAGAGTAAACCTCGGGTGAGGTGGGGGAGCCCTCGGGTGAGGGGAGATTACCTCTGACGTGAGGTAGCTTAGTCTTAGGTGAGGTAAAATGCCTGCGAACAAGTAAGAAACGGCACATCTTACTACGAGGGTAAGAAGCCATTCTCAACTAATTCACTATGTTAAGAGTCCCGGCCATGAAGTCAAATATGACATTTATCTTGAATTATAAAAGATGCATATAATAAAACCTTGAAGGCTATGAGAGCATAACATAAATCAGAGTATTCTGATAAGCTGGCAAGAAGCATGAGGTGATTCAGTGGTAAAGGGCATCTCACTCTCACTCAAGTGCCTATCATGAACACCGACACGGAATTATATCACGGACACATTCAAAAGCAAGTGATTGTGATTAGACTAATTTAGTATCAGTATTCCCATCATCAGCGAATCCGGGAGGCGTCCGGTTATTACGTCCGGTGCACATTGTGCGGTGATTTTCTATGGCCGTTGGATTCTTACTTTTCAATCCAACGGATCAAATCTTTTAAAACATTTTTTAATAAAAAACACACATTTTGTTTTACTTTGACTTTCATCCAAAAGGCAAAGCACCCAAAAACCCATTCTCTCTGTAAAATCGAACCCATTCTCTCTCTGCAAAATCGCCTTCTCTCCCAAATCGGAAATCAACACTTGAAATCTTCCATCTTGAAATACAATTCCTTCTCTCCCATCTTGAAATCTTCGAGATCCATCTTCGAATCTGTGTTTGTAGCCTTGCCAGTACTAAATCGCCGAAACCCGTTACCTGTTGAGAAACCCATGGAGTTCACCCAGCAGCCTCTGAAGAAGAGTAGGCGTGGGCCCCACTCCAGAAGCTCACAATATAGAGGTGTAACTTTCTACTGGAGAACCGGTCGCTGGGAGTCCTATATATGGTCGGTCCGTTTTGTTTTATCTTCTGTAATAGTCTGGTTGTCTGTTTACTTAAGCTAGAAATGTAGTGAACATGATATTTCTATTTTGTAAATGAATACAAAGATGTAATAAACTCCTTCATTAGGCATTCTTGATTCCACAATTCATTTACAAAATTCAGTCACTGTAAATTGGTTCAATTGAAGACACCAGGTATACTAAAAAAGGACATTCATTATCAAAATAAATGAAAATCTAAAGAGTGAGCTGGTACATGTTCTCCATAATCTGTTTCACCAAAAGATGGACCACCTAGTTGTCCATAAGTTGTTGCACCATAATCCTGAGCTGAGGCACCAATTTGTCCATACTCGAATGCACCATAAGACTGAGTCGGGGCACCATAATTCTAAGCTGAGGCACCAAGTTGTCCATATCCGAATGCACCATATATAAGACTGAGTTGGGGCACCATAAGTCTGAGTTGGGGGACCATTGTGTCCAGACCCTGCTGCACCATAAGAATGAGATGTTGAACTATAAGCTGAGGGACCATGCTGTTCATAAGATTGAGTTGTTGCACTATACACTGCTGCTGTACTAAAATGTGGGGCACCATTTGTGTGCTTGGAGCCCTCTTGTGATGTTGGTATCATCTACAGAATAGGCTGAAAATCTTAGCATCTAATATAAAATAGGCTAAAAACACTTTTAATCTTGCTTTGCAATTTGTTCTCGAAGCTGAACGGGATTGAATCATGTCATCATCATCTTTTTTTACCCTCTTTAGGCCCTCCTTGCAACACACAAACAATTTACTAACGATAACTCCAGTCTTTTTATCCTTATTATCATAGTCTTTTCTAACACCAAATCCCTTTTTTTTTAGTAAGCTTTTCAGAACTGAAGTGCATCATCAACTGTGAGAAATTCCATACCAATCTTAGGTGTCTCATCAACATTGCCAATTGATGTATCCATACTGAAAACATTATCTGAAAAACAAACAATGCCAGAAAATTTCAAGGATTAAAACCAGTTAGAATACATAAAAGGGGATGCCCACTACAAATATAAAGAGGGTTGAGTCGATTTTACCTTCAAGATGCTCCATCCAGAGAGTAATTTTGCATAGAGAAGAGGAGAGAAGAGGGCTTGATCGATTTTGCACAGAAAAGAGGAGAGAATCCAGGCTGGATCGATTTTGCACAGAGAAGAGGAGGAGAGAAGAGGGCTGGATCGATGATTGATTTTGCACAGGTGAGAAAATGCCGGATTTTTTAGGTGCTTTGCCTTTTGGACGAAAGTCAAAGTAAAATAAAATGTGTGTTTTTGATTAAAAAATATTTTAAAAGATTTGATCCGTTGGATTGAAAAATAGGAATCCAACGGCCATAAAAAATCACAGCACAATGTGCACCCCCCGGATCCTGAGTGAGCAGCATGAATTCAGTCGGCTCCACAAGAAGTCATAAGAATGGGGATCCTAAGAATGGATATTTGGTCACAAGTTTCGTACTAGGCCGACAAGGACATTTATTTTTCGGTTGGGAATGTATTTTTCTTCTTGAGATTGTGTTTGACCCTTACCTGGTCTCCCTGCATCTAAACAGTTAGCGCTGTCTGTAATTTGGTGCATCCGTTTTTGGAGTGATGACCCTAACTGTTTCAAGTGTTTGAGGGAAATTTCCATTACCCTCGTTGATGTAGCTTCCTCTCTAGAGATTTTCACTGGTATGTTTTAAAATATTTCTATATGTTCCTTTTCTACTTCTTCAATGTGCTAGGGTCGAAATCAAGAAATATTTATTGTTTTCTCAGTTTCCTGACGTTTTCAATAAAATCTTCTCACCTGTAAGAGCACTCTTTCACTACTTTTTAGGTGAGAATAACTTCTCTTGATGCATCTAATTAAAAGGTGGATGATAAATTCATGCAGTTGATAGGACACTAGATAAAAGGAGATCCTATTGATTAGTTATAAAATTTTATGGGCGCCTCAGTCAAGGGGGCTAGGACCCAATAGAGCCCACAAAATGGGAAGAGGAAGCTCACACGGTGGGAAGGAGAGCCCACACATGTGGGAAGAGAAGCCCGCACACTTAGAAAAAGTGGCACACCCAGGGATCAAATATTCAACTTCTTGTGCATCTGTGTAAGATGTTGGGTTGCCAACCAACCGAGCAATCCCTTTGATCTCATAGATTAGTTATCTAATAAAAAGCAAACAAAATGACATTATAGATTGACAGTAAAATTTGAAATGTCTTAAGTAACTAATGCCATTTTCTTTTGAGATGGCATTGGATCTAAGATCACATTATTCATTCCATCTTCTTTAAGCTAAATAGCTAAACAAATGACCTTGTGATTTTTTTATTTAAATGATATATAAATAAGATTTAACTAATTCAGATAGATGTTTAAGTTCTTTAGACTAAGGGGTGAAGGGAGTAACTAGATTGCTAGCACCCACTCCCACCACCACCAAAAAAAAAAAGAGATAATTAGCGAAATGTCCCTCATATAGGACTTGTAAGGCTTCCAGTCCACCAACTTTTCCTCTAAGACTTGTAGTCTATGCAGCTTGGACATGTTTCGGTGAGAGGTCCCTAGACACGTCACCTCATGGAGAGAGGTCCCTAGACACGTCACCTCATACATTTTAATGACTGATTTGCCCTTTTAACTGATTGGGCATAAAATTTTAAATTTTGAAATTTTAAATCTTCCATTTTCCCTCTTCTTCTTCTTCAAACCGAACATCGACATTGACGGATTGGATCTCAACAGTTGAGATTGATCTCTGAAGAAGAAGACCTCTGCAAAGAAGAAGAAGACCTCTGCAACGAAGAAGAAGACCCCGGTGAAGAAGAAGAAAATGAAGAAGAAAAAGAAGAAGAAGACCCCTACAAAGAAGAATAAAAAGAAGAAGAAGAAGAAGAAGAAGAAGAAGAAGAAGACCCCTGCAAAGAAGAAGAAGAAGACCCCTGCAACGAAGAAGAAGACTTGCAGAACACGAAACGAAGAAAAAGAAGATCTTCTTTGCCATCGCTGGATTTCCTGCGCCACTGTGGCTCCTACGTGTTGCCGGAGAAGGGGGATTGCCATCGGACGCTGTGTCATGCCATCTCTGGAATCAAGGAAGAAGGCGAATGAAAGATGGCTTTTGTGTTTCTGATTCCAGAACGAAGAAAAGAAGAAAGTGAGCCTAGGATCTGCAGCAGTTCCAGGTTGGTTCTAAGTTAGGTTCGACTTAACCTATTCCAGAAGTCCATCCCCATTCTAGTCAAAGTCAAATTTATCTGAGTTTTGTATTTTTTGTCAAGTTTATTTGTATTTTGGACAGAATCTATCTGAGTTTTTGGCTATTTATGTGACTTATGGAACAAATTTATCTGAGTTTTGGATAAATTTATTTGAGTTCTGGACAAATCTGTCTGAGTTTCTGGCTATTTATCTGACTTTTAAAATAAATTTATTTGAGTTCTGGACAAATTTATCTGAATTCTAGACAAATCTATTCGAGTTTTAGGCTATTTATCTGAGTTCTGGAACAAATCTATCTAAGTTATAAACAAATCTATATGAGTTTTTGGTAGATTTATTTGTGTTTGTGAATTTTATTTGTGTCTTTTGAAATTTATTTGTATTTTTTGAAATAAATTTAATTGATCTTTTGACAAAAAGACTATAGTTTTTTGCCACATTGTTCGCTAATTTGGAAAATTGGGTTATCTTAGTTTTGGCAAATGTATTTGCGATTTTTTAAATTTATTTGCGTTTTTTAATTTTATTTACGTCTTTTGAAATTTATTTGAGTCTTTTGAAATTTATTTATATTTTTTTGAAATTCATTTGGATCTTTTGAAATTTATTTATATTTTTTGAAGTTTATTTGTGTCTTTTTAAATTTATCTCCGTTCTTTTGAAATTTATTGCCGTTTTTAAAATTTATAGCGTTTTTTGAAATTTATTTACGTTTTTTGAAATTTATTTGCGTTTTTTGAAATTTATTTGTGTGTTTTTAGAATTTATTTGAAAATCTCATTAATGAGATTTCATTAATCGTGGCTCATTAAGTGGTAGTTGACTATTATTAATGGGATATCCCACCAATCATGAGATATGGTTTAAATAAAGGGTAAATTAGACATATCAGGTACTGGAATGTATTAGAAGACCTTTGGCTGCATGACTTTTTTTTGTGGACTGTTTGCAACAAAGTCACACTTTGAGGGACCTCTCGCCGAATGCCTAGAAAAAAAAAACATCAGCTTTATGGTTTATTGAGATGGCCCTCCTCTTTTAATGTGTTTACTTCAAATTTTACCTTATAGGAGTAATTTTCATTGAAAGATGTAATATTTATTAAGAGAAGAGAGTTTATTTTGAGAAATTTAGATTTCATTAGCTGGCCTGATTATAAAGCTCCACACCTCTCACGTGAGCATGGGTGTGAGAGTTAAAGGTCCTAAGTCCAAACTTTTAATTATCATAACGTTTATACCTTCAGTGAATGGCATTAAATGCTGCCATCTAAACCTTCATGCCTGTCATGGTACATTTTGTCCTATTAAACAATCACATGCAACCAATCAACTGATTTTCGTTTATCAACGGTGGGTGAATTGATTTAATTACATGTGACTAGTCCAGCATGGTTCCTACTTTAATTAGAATGAGATATACCTCTCATTTCTAAAAGAAGAAGAAAAATATTATTAGTAGCGCATCATCATGGTAAGCCCTATTATATATTTTAATATTTTAATAGATGTTGCAATATTGTTTTGACAAATTATGTCTTGAAAAAAGTTCGGGTATTTTTAAATTTAGGTTTTTCCCTTAGATATTATTAAAAAATAAAAATGATCTTGATTTTAAATGACTAATAATAAATCAATCAATACAAAACATTATCAGCTAGCTATCTGTTGCCCTTTGCAAGAAAACCTTGGTTCCTCCTATTTATATAGTTTGAAAAGGTTTATATGAATATATTGAAATAAACTAAAATGTCTTTTGCCACTTTTTCAAACAATAAAAAAATGTTACCTTTTTTCTTTTGACATGGATGTTTTATATTAGACCATTTTTTTTACAACTCTTTTTGTATAATCACTTTTACTATAAGATAAGTTCACTTGGACTGATTTATTATATGATAATTTTCTATGTTTTTTTTTTAACACTATATGGTAACTTTGCCAATATAAATTTTATTATATAATAATTTTGCTGAATTTTAAGGCCAATTTGGCAAGTCTGACGTGGTTGGAATAGAGGTTTTTTTTTTATTTTTTTTATTTTACACAAATAGATGGTTTGGTATGTTATAGCCGTCATTTGGGAAGTTTACTTTTTGAATCTATTTAACTTAAAATTGATTGAAATAGACATTTAATTGCTTTAGACCATTTGACGAAATTTACCTAATGTCAGATTAAAACATCTTTAAGATATTATGCCTCTTTTTTGAGAAATATATAAAAAAATAACTTTTAAATTGTCACAAATGTCTAAAGCAAGCAGACACTTTTTCGTACTTTTTTCTTACAAGTTTACCCATTACTTTTGTAAGATGAGAAGTTTGCTTCTTTTTTTTTTTTTTTTCTTTTTTTCTTTCTTTTAATTTATGACAAATTTGCCTCTCTCTAATATGTTTAATATATAATAACTTTTACAGTATGACAAACTTGTGCTTTCTAGACTTATCAAATAATTTATTTATAAAAGAGTATAATAAAAACAAACTCTATTTCAAACAAATGCATTTGACTTAGGTTCAGTTTGGCATGTCTATTTTTCCCCTCTTATTGTCTTAAAATGGATTGAATCCGGTTTCAGCATGTTTGGTATGAGGGTTTACTGTGTCCATTTCATATAGCATTTAGACCAATTGAGTCTGTTTCATGAAGTCCCAAAAACCAGCAGAATTCAATCTGACATACATGTCTGAAGCGGGTAGACATATGTGCAACAGTATTATGGACGTCCTCCTAGGACAGTCCGGTTTTTCAATTTTTTTTAATTTATGGGACCCACAATCATGATCCAAGCCGTTAGAAATGTGAAGAAGGCCTAACACGGCCACGTGTCCAAATTTCAGCCGTTGATCTTTTTCGAATCTCGAGATATTTGCAAAAAAACGTGAGCCATTTGATGTAATATTCCGGACATTGTGGGCCCCACATTCAAGATCCGATCCGTTGGTTCTCTTTGGAGGGCCAAAAACGGCTATGGGCCCAAAATTGAGCCTCTAATTCAAAGTGGATCTTGAGATATTTACAAAAACGTTTTTGACCATTGATGTCCCATGCCTTAGTGATTGAGTCTTGAAGTTGTACACAGCAGTGTGGTATTTTTTTTTTTTTTTAAATTCAGGCATCATAAATCATGATCCAAACTATTGGATATATTCAAAAGATCATTCACGACTAATGGTCCAAATTTTAGCCATTGGATCATCATAGATTTTGAGATATTTATAAAAAACGACAGACATTTATATATAATTTTTTTTAAATCATGGCCCCTAAATGCAAGATCCAAACCAAAATGAAGATCCAAACCGCCTACAGTAATTAAAATGTGGAACACGTGTTTGAGATAAAATTTCAACCGTTGTATGATCACAGATCTTGATATATTTGCAAAATGCCCAGACCATTAGATCTATTTTTACATGTATCTTACCAAACAGTCTATTTGTAAAATATCTATGTCTTACCAAACAGTCTATTTGTAAAACATCAATTTCAAACCGCTCCATTTGAAATAGATCTATATTATACAGATCTGTTTCGTGAAGATAAGATTTGCCAAACAAGCCCTTAGTTTTATTCTGAATTGATAAGTTATTCAATTAGAAAAAGAAAACTCTTCATTTGTTAAACTTATATATATAGAAAAAGTTGTCATATAAAAAAGTAATTGTTTAGGCGGTTGAGATCCAACCCATATAGCTAAGAAGGGTCTGGGAGCCCTCTTCTTAATTCCTATTTTCAGCTTTTGGAAGGTGGTTACGGATTTGACTGTCTTCAACAATAAGACTCCCTCTCTAGACTCAACAATCAATTTCTTCTTGGCATATGCTTCTCTCTCTCTTAGCAAAATGACCGCTTCTTATTAGACTCCTTCCTCCTATGTAATCAGCTATATCCTATTATAAGATAGTGCTATGTTTTCTCCTTCTTTTGCGGTTTTTTCGTTTCTTCGTGTAGCTAGCCTTTTTTTGGCTGTTGTTTCCCCTTTTCTTTTCTCAATTCAATTTTCAATTTAGCAGAAATAAAAGAAGAGATTCAACCCATATTCGAACCATTTATTAAAAAAGGTCTATATAGGCATAGTTTTCTACATCGACACATCGGCAGCCAAAAGCAAATACAAACCTATATCATTTAACACAACTGTCTTATATCTATCCATATGCTAGAAGGAGGAGGTACACTTCATCATCATCTCATTTCTCAGCATGTCATAATCTCATTTCTTCTCATCATCATCATTCATCTCATTGGTTTTTTTTTTTTCATCCATATGCTAATGCATCAACATCGTAGTATGCACATATGCTAAAGCACTATCGGATATAGTGGCACAGCCACCCCGCACTCCCGATATTGGACCAAGTTGTATTAGAGAAGATTAGGGATGGCAATGGAGCCGAATTGGTATAGATTGGGCCGTCTCGAATTTATTTCATCCAAATTTAACTGGTGTATTACGGGTCATGGGTATGTGATACCATTAACTTAATAATTTCAAAAAAAAAAAAAAAAAACTACTAATGAATGATAATGTCGTATCATGCTCTATTCACAACATTAACGTCTAGAGTGTCTACATACTTTCAAAGTGAATCCTGGAAAATGATGGTATATAACAGTAGCATGTCAAAAAAAAAAAAAAAACATTTACCGAATGAATCTAGATGATCTTCTTTTGGGAAAAAGAACTTTACAAAATTGCCTAGGTTTTTTCACAAACAAAAGATACAAATGTCGATTGTCAATTGTTGGCACCTAATGATCCCCTTTCCATTACATCTTACTTATAATATTTTTTTCCCTTCCTTTTTGTGTTGAGTTCTAATTAGTCATTTTGGCATCTAACCAATGGTCTTTTTAGATTAACTTAAAACAGATTTTTTTTATTTTTTTTTAATTTTTATCTTTTAGCCTTGGCCGGCCCTTGAGGGTAGAGTAAGCGCCTATAGGTATTATAAACCCCTCCTAGGGAGCTAGACTTGTGCCCATGTATATGATGGTAGGGTCAGGATTACACTAGCCTAGTCCTTTGACAATCCTACTTCTAATAGAGGTTCTCAAATTTATGTTTACCCTAATCAGTACCAAACCTGCTCCATTGCCATCCCTAATCTTCTCTACTACAACTTGGTCGAGCATGAGAGGGCGAGAGGGCTGTGACACTATCTGTTAGTGCTTTAGCATATGTGCATGCTACGATATATGTTGATGTATTAGCATATGGAATGGATAAAGGCATGTACACATAAATTATATATTAATATACTATTATTATAAAATAAAATGGACCGGTAAGGGCCATGCTCGGCTAGTCAAGGCTGTGGTCGTTTCAAATTGGGTCCTACACTATCCTTGATCTTTAGGTCTAGAAGAATAGCCCTTGCCTTTATGGGCCGAGTCAGGTCCCCTCATGAAAGACTGAGATCGCCGGCCCTAGTTAGCCATAAAGATTTTGATATTTTTCAGAGAGTACAATTTTCCTGCAAAATCGGTTTGGCTGTCAAGGATTTGGACATGCAGTAGTGCTATCTGGATAAATTTTTTGGCCAGAATTTTGGACAACCCCTATGATATCCATTGAATATCATAGGAATATTCAAGGGATATCATAGGGGTTGTTCAAAATTCTGGCCAAAAAGTTTATCCAGGTAGACTTTTTGTTTGGACATGTATACTTTCAAGACTCACCCATAATTTTGAATTCTCACCCATAATTTTGAATTAGTTTACTCACCCATGATGTGATGATGCAAAACATCATCTGGGCTAGAAGATTACTAAAACACCCTCGAACCCAAAACCTCGTGCTGCCTAACCTAGACGACCGATCGACCCATGATTACCTTGGAATACAAGACATAATTACCAAACAAATGAAACCTATGCATAGAATGATAGGATTCCTTGAATGTTCCAAACTCCTCACTCATTGCCAACCAGTTAAATCGGCATTCCCATTGTCAACCAGTTTTATGATATTTAAATAAGATTTTTTACATATGATGTCCACATTCAGCAAGGACACGTTGTAGAGACCGTAGGGACATGAATTTTACACGTAAAAATTAAAATATCGGATACGATACGAAACGATACGTTGTTAATTTTAAAGTATCCATGCATAATAGTTTTTTATCTAGAAGACTCGAGTCAAGTGAAGTATGACCGCTTATTATGAAACAGGTCATGTCACTGGTGCTCTTCTCAATATGCACTCTGATTAAATTTCACAGTTGGAAGAGATATATACCATTCAATTGATCCATGTAAAAGGAGGATTTAAATTAATATTTAATCTCATTTTCACCTGTCGATTAATTTAATGGTGAATATTTACTCGGCTTTCAGAGAAACTCAGGCAACTACCTATTAATTGAGTGTTGTGTGTGATACGGATGGCTTATATAAAAAAAAAATGATTCCACATGAGTAATTAATGGTAATGCCAGGGTCAGCAAATAGGATGGTTTCTGGCTATGAGCTGCTGTCATGTGATATGTTTATACAGTCCAAGATCCACTCAGTGTCCTGGCTCAGTATTTGCATGATGCATGTACTAACATTGTCTGAAACCTACATGTCAGGATACCCACATCCATCCACACAGGGTTTTGTGTGGTGGGATGGTTTCTACTTTCATTGCTACTGTGCTTTTGTTGTCGTTTGTGCATCTCTTTTCAGTGAACTTATCTTTATTACCAATAACCCCAATGGGTAGCTCAGTTGGCCTAGGACTACGGTTTGCACCCGGAGGTTGTGGGTTCGAAACTGCATTACCACACTGGGGCTACAGGGGAGTTTACCCGGCTTCCCTCTGGGCCCGGAGGGATTAGTCTAACCCAAAGGGTTGGGAACCCTCTGATATCAAAAAAAAAATCTTTATTACCAACAAGGATACTTTTTTTTGTTTCTTCGAGCGACTGTAACATGCATTTCAGATGTGTCGTATAAGCTCCTTCTATAAAAGGTGGAATCCTGTTTTTGAAATTCGACCAATAGGTCTAGCTATGCTCTCTGATTAGTCTGATGCTTACATAAATTAGACTGAAGTAAAAATTTGGCATCATGAAAGTTCAGGTTAGACTGGGAATTGGACCAATTATTATATATGAAAGGGACTAATCCTAATTGAGAAATCAACATCAATTCAATTCCAATTGACATTAATTAATTTTAACACTCCCTAAATAATTGACTTCCAAAATGTCTCCTCACATCCTCAACCTCCCCCACATAAATTAAAATTTAAGAAAGGGATTAATCCTAATTGAGAAATTAACATCAATTCAATTACAATCGACATCAATTGATTTTGACGCTCCCTAAATAATTGACTCCCAAAATGTTTTCTCGTGTCCTCAACCTCTCTCACATTAATTATAATTTAAGAAAGGGACTAATCCTAATTAAGAAATTAACATAAACTCAATTCCAATTTATATCAGTTGATTTTGACTCTCTCTAAATAATTGACTCCCAAAATGTCTCGTCAAATCCTCAACCTCCCCACGTTAATTATAATTTAAAAATTTGACCGGTGGCATGTCTCTTCAAACGCGCCCAACCGCCCTTCGGCCCCCCCAACACACACTAATTATAACCTACTTAAAATTAAGTTAATTGATATTAATGGTAAGTTAATAGAGGCAAAATAGATTGATGTTAGTTGCATAACTCTTCAAAACGGTTATCAGATTTTCCTCTCTCTCTCTCTATATCTATCTATTTACCATCCTCTCAAATGTTTTTTCCTCGTTATTACTACCAACTTAGCCCCAACAGAAAAATATCATATTTTAAATTTGCTATAAAAACTTCCTTCTCAATATAAGAGATATAATATCATATTTTTAATTTCATTTAAAATTTTAAACTTTTTACAATTTCTTATATATTGTGGATTATATTGCCCGTGCTAAGCGCGGGCATGTTTTGCTAGTGATGGATTGATGGTGGTGGAATTGAGAGGATCTTTCAAAGACTCTAGACTTTCAACCCTTTTCTCTTCAAAATAAAAGTAGGTAACTAAGATTCTTCTACTTTTCGAAATCCTGCAGCCACAAGAAAAGTTGACTTTTAGTGGCAAAAAAGGACACTTTTAGCGGCCGTTTTTATTTCCTCTGCTAATACAGTGGCTATTGTCTATTAAGGCATAGTCTAAGCATTAGTGGCGGAAAAAAAATTACGGCTAAAAGTGTTCACTACTAGAAAAAAGGGTTTTTATATCGGCTAAAAACCGATATAAAAGACCTATTATATCGGTTTTTCAGTGAACTTCAAACCGATATAAGTACCCCCGATATAATAGATAACTATAACCGATATAATATGTATATTATTTCATATCGGTTTTTGAACAACTGATGTCTTTTAAACCTGAAATTATAATACATATTACTGTAAAACCGATATAAAAAAAGTGAAACCGATATAAAAAATATTTATAATATCGGTTTTTTGGGATTGTATTATATCGTTTGTTCTGTAACCGATTTAATATTATATATGTATTTTTTTTCTAAATAATCCTTCTAGAAAGGGTCAGGTGACCTAACGGTCACCTGGCGGCTAGCCGCCCTTTGCAAAGGGGCTAGCCGTCAGACCTACGGTCAGCTTTCCAGTAAGCATTTTTTTTTCTGGATGATTTTCTGTGCTTCCTGCGGCTAACCGCCAGTGCACCTGCGGCTAGCCCCCAACTTTTCCTGCGGCTAGCCGTGAGCCATCCTGATTTGAATGGCAGAATTTGTCTCCAGTAGAAAATTCATAACTTCCTCTTCTGAACTCGAAACAACATGATTCTTGATCCAAATGAAAGATTTATCAGAGGGCTACAACTTTCATGTTTTGAGATTTAACCCAGATTGAATGGAAAGTAGTGTAAAATCACCTTGAAGCTGACTGGTCACAGAAAAACAGCAACCTGAGTGAAGCAGAGTTGTCTCCAGTAGAAAATTCATAACTTCCTCTTCTGAACTCGAAACAACATGATTCTTCATCCAAATGAAATATTTATCAGAGGGCTACAACTTTCATGTTTTGAGATTTAACCCAGATTGAATGGAAAGTAGTGTAAAATCACCTTGAAGCTGACTGGTCACAGAAAAATAGCAACCTGAGTGAAGCAGAGTTGTCTCCAGTAGAAAATTCATAACTTCCCTTCTGAACTCGAAACAACATGATTCTTGATCCAAATGAAAGATTTATCAGAGGGTTACAACTTTCATGTTTTGAGATTTAACCCAGATTGAATGGAAAGTAGTGTAAAATCACCTTCAACTTCTGGAGGCTAGCCTCCAACTTCTGGAGGCTAGCATTCAACTTGGAGGTGGCTAGCCGAACCAAGTTGGAGGCGGCTAGCCGAACCAAGTTGGAGGTTAGCCTTCAACTTCTGGAGGCGGCTAGCCGAAACAACAGGGAAAAAACAGCATTGTGAAGAAACGCAGCAGGGAAAAAAAACAGCAGAAACACAGTAGGGAAAGAAAAACAACAGGGAAAAAAAATACAGAACAGCAGCAGAGATCGTGAGAAAACAGAACAAAAAAAAAGAGAGAGAGAGAGAGAACAGAAAACAGTAGCAGCAGAAGAAAAGGGAAAGAAAGAAACGAAACAAAAAGAAAGGAAAGAACGTGATGTACCTGGCACCTGCACAGCGCCGGAAGAGCAGCTTCTTCCTCTTCGTCGTCGTCGTCTTCTTCTTCTCCGGAGAACGAGAGTGAGCGAGAGAGACAGGGAGAGCAGAGAGAGAGTAGAGAAAGCGAGAGTGAGAGAAGAGCAGAGAGAGCGAGAGTGAGAGGAAAGGGGTTTTTGGAGGGAGAGAAGCGCTGGGAAGAGAGGCGAGAGTGAGGAGAGAAGAGAACGAGAGTGAGAGGAAAGAAGGAATGATGGAGAAAGAAAAAGAAGGGAGGGAAGGGAAAAAAAAGAGAGGGAAAGAAGGAGTGCGCCCGCGCGGGGGATTAAGGGATTTGAGGTATATAATATCGGTTTCATAATAACCGATATAAAATATTATATATAACTGGCGGTTAGCCGCATGTGCACTTGCAGTTAGCCGTATGTGCACAGGCGGTTAGCCGCAGGACGTCCTGAAAAGGGAGGGAAGAAGGAAAAATAAAAAGGAGGGAAAGAACCGATATAAAATATGTATATATAATATCGGTTCCATAATAACCGATATAAAATATGTGTATACAACCGATATAAAATATATGTATACAACCGATATAAAATATTTGTCTATAATATCGGTTTTATAATAACCGATATAAAATATTGAAATTAACATCACATATTTTCCTAACCGATATTATATATAGAGATTATTATGTCGGTTCCAGTGTAACCGATATAAAAAAAATTTGACCGATATAAAAAAATATTAACCGATATAAAATACCTTGACTGAAGATATTATATCGGTTATATGAAAAACCGATATAGGGCAGTTTTTGCAACCTATATAAAAGCCCTTTTTTCTAGTAGTGGTTTCTTTCGGCTTCTAGTAGTCACTTAATTTTTTATATTGAGTCTTAGGTGGATGTCCATTAGTTGAGTGTTAAGCAAGTTCAGCTGATGGTAAGCTACAATGTGTGTGTGTGAGAGAGAGAGAGAATTCAACAATCAAGTGGCTTCATGTAACTTTCAGTGGTAAATTTAAAAATATATATATATTAATTTTAGAACCTAGGACCCCCCACCCCCCCCCCCCCCCCCCCCCCCCCCCCCCCCCGTAGAGGACCACATCTCACGTTCGATCACCATAAATAGGGCATGGATCCAAGATAGAGAGAAGCCAATGAATAGTCTATATTAGGTGTGCAACACATACATGGCACATTTCTAACTACAAAATTAATAAATACTTGACTGTAAAAACCCAACTTTAGATTAAACAATTACACCCCTTTTGTGGGGTCCATCTAAATGGATTCAAATCCCAATCATATGATTCTAAAACTGGATTTTATGTTTTAGATCATGAAGGTTTTATGGTTTTATAACAAAAGCTTTTCTTGAGACTTCATCAATATGCCGGTTTTTGTTTTTCTTATAAGGAGATTTGACATTTCAATACCCCTTTGACACTCAATTCCCAATTTCATGACTAAAAGTCACTAATTGTGACTTTGGTATACTTTTTTTTTTACTTTTTTGCCTTGGATCCAATGATATTATGAGTTTTTAAAAACCCATGATATCATGGAATCCAGATAGCTTTTCAAGTTTTAACATTTACATCCCATGATATCATGCGTTTTTAAACTCCCATGATATCATGAGATATAGGGTTCAAAAGTTAAAAAAAAAAAAGAGTGGTGACTTTGATGACATTTACAGAAATTTAGTCATGAAATTGGAGATTGAATGTCTAAAGGGGCATTGAAATGTCAAATCCCCTTCTTATAATAATAATCCGTACATGATAGTTTACTAGAAAAGGCCAACATATTGCATGAACTACAATTTTTCATGGAAGATAAACTAACATGGGAGTTGTAGTTAAGGATCATGTGAGTAAAGTAGAGGCAACACACCTAACTCGACAACCGTATCTCGATTAGAGGAGGAAAGAAATGCTTCTCAATTCCTTTAAATAGGGAAAGCACCATGTTATTGGGATACTCATATCTAGCTCACGTGCTAAGAGGAGAAGAAGAAGATGACATTAAAGCTCTTCTTCTTCTGTTTTGCACCATCTTTCACTTCATCATCCATTCTCTCTCTCCTCCTTCTCTTCCTTTTGGTTCACATAGGTTTCTATGGTCAGACCGTTGATGCTAAGAAACCTCCCGTGCCGGCCTTGATAGTCTTTGGAGACTCCATTGTCGACCCAGGCAACAACAACAAGCTCCTCACTCTTGTAAAGTGCAATTTTCCTCCTTATGGCAAGGACTTTACACAACACATACCAACTGGAAGGTTCTGCAATGGAAAGATCCCCTCCGACATACTTGGTAGGGTAAAAACTCCTTTGGCCCCATCTCACAAACAAGCATATCTCTCTCTCTCTCTCTCTCTCTCTCTCTCTCTCTCTCTCTCTCTCTCACTCACCAGCTTTGCATGCTTAGTGGGCGCCCAAATGCAACCCGTGTTTGTGAGAAAGTTTTGCATTCATGGGATTTTCTTCTTTGGGAAGGAGGAGTCGAAATACTCCCTACGACTGTGATGAAAAAAGAGTCGAATAAAACAAGTGCAGAATAATGAGCTTAAGAGAAAATTATAATAATTTTTCCTTTATATGATGAAATCCTCTCGTGACACAAACGAACGTAATTGATGAAAACTCATTGATGATTTTCATGCACATGCGACTTGTATAATACTTGTACAATGAATTGAATATGGGTCACATCCCAATACCACACACCAATAGTTCCAGTAGAAATAGTCAAAGCCCAACAGGCGGTTCTGTGACCCATTTTTGCCATTTGAGTTTGATGAATAGTTGGACTGATAGGGATTTCCTTACATTAGTTTTTGGCTCAAGTCGTAAAGCACCTGAGAAAAAAAAAGGGCTCTTCTTGGCAGCTCCATCTCAATCACTTTGGCCATCAGTTCGATTGGCATAGATTGGATGGTTAGAAATATTGACCCATGAGATTGAGTTCCGGTAAATGCCTTATCCACATCCCATCCTTGACTTGATGGAGCCAATGACCCCACCTTCATATAATTTTGCTCTTCCTTTGTTGCTTGTCCAAAAGGTTTGCAGTCATAGATTGTGATAATCTTGTAAATTTCTTTGCTTTCTGTCCCCTAAAACCTGAATAAATATGTAAACATTGGAGCAAGATACAGTGAGCGAGTCCGGATCCTCTTGGTGCGGAACTCACTTATTAATGAGTTGTCTACCTTTAAGATTCACACCCATCAAAATTATATATTGTCTCACCTTATTTTATCTCTCAACTAATAGTTGCTTAAATCAAGTTTATGCTGTCAATTAGATTGATATCATGTAAAATAAAAGATTATTTTTTCTGGATCAACTAGTTGGTGGGCGTAACTCTAATTGAAGTGAGATTTCCTCTAATCATTGTATGAGGTGGGCTAGTGGTTTTATTAGTACGGAGTTCTAAGGGTGGATCACATTGATGGACATACATACATATATACATATAAATACATGTATATATGTAGATATATATAAATACATATGAGAGATGTTCCTATGAGAGATATCTCTCACCTTATATGAGAGATATGAGTGGGGGGCCTCACATTTAATTTGTTGGTATTGTATATGGATGTGAGCGCCCCCCACAATCTCTCATTTAAGGTGAGAGATATTTCTCATAGGAGTATCTCCTTATACATATATACATATATATAGAGGTGCTCTTATGAGAGACACTATCACCTTATTATGAGAGATAAGGTGAGGGCCCTCACATCCATATCGAATGTCAACAACTTAAATGTGAGGGCCCCCACCTTTATTTCTCATAGTAAGGTAAGAGTGTCTCTCACAAGAGCACTTCTCATATATATATATATATACACACACACATAGGGAGATGTTCTTATGAGAGATATATCTCACCTTATATGAGAGATAAGGGTACACATTTATGTTGTTGGCATTGGATATGGATGTGAGGGCCCCCACCAAATTTCTCATTTAAGGTGAAAGATATATTTATTTTTGGTGGCCATGATTCTTTTAAAATTTCCTACTAATATGAATAGGATTTAATGTCAGATTCACGGTGAGAACTCGCGAACAGATGTTTAAAAATCGATATAGAGTGGGTTTGCTTACAATTATTATAACTAAGATCTTTTGTTTTATTTTTCATTTTTAATCTTTTGTTTCAAACATCATGCACAGCTGCAACCTTGGGATTAAAGGAGGTGCTGCCTGCTTATCTGGACCCGAATCTGACACCTGAAGACCTCCTCACTGGAGTAAGTTTTGCCTCAGGAGGGACGGGATATGACAATCTAACACCTAGGATTGTGGTACGCTTATTTACTCTCTCTCTCTCTCTCTCTCTCTCTCCATCTCCATTGTCAAGATTTTATTTTCTGATGTTTCATTTTATGTATTAATGCAGTCTGTTCTATCACTGTCGGATCAGTTGGAGTTGTTCAAAGAATACGTAGGGAAGTTGAAGTCCATTGCAGGAGAAGAGAGAGCAGCCACCATTGTTTCGGAAAGTCTATACATATCGATCTTAGGGACCGACGATCTCGCCAACACGTATTTCGGTACTCCATATAGAAGGCAGCAATACGATGTCTCTTCTTATTCGGATTTAATTGCTAACTCAGCATCTGATTTCTATGAGGTAAATTAACGATCTTTAGAAACAACTTAGTGATGGGTTGAATGCACCCCGAATAAATTTAGGTGATCTTCACCGCGCGCCCATCATAACATGACCCTCCAAAGTGGACAATTTGGACCACTTGGTTTAACAGTCTGATTTTGTAGGTGCATGGGGGCGGGTCATTTGATTTTTACATATGTAAATGTCATAAATGCATATATTATATATGAATATGAAACACATTACCGTATTTGTCAAAATCACTATTTTCAAATAAGTGAATAAGTTCATACAACGGTTTTAAGAGTAAATGAGTTTTTTTTAATTCACAAATTTCATGAAATACACGAAGAATTAAAATAAAATACTTTTACAACTTAACTGTTTTTATCCATATATAAAAATAAATGATTTAAATAATGAATTGGCGGTCCAAAGAATTCCAGAAAATTAGATCCATCAGTTTGGACGTTTTCAAAAGTTCCTTAAAAGCAAGAAAGAATTACAATAAGAAACTTCACCTCTCAGTCATTTTTATTTATATAAAGAAGATGAATGATTTGGATTGTGAATTAGGGGCTCATAGGAATGAAAACTAAATGTTTTCTTATAGGCCCCATTTGGAGAAAAGAAATCACTTGAATCCCTCAATACCCTCACTTGAATGATCACTTGAAAAGAAATCACTTGAATCCCTCACTTGGATCGTGCAAAAAAAGTACATCCATGGTCGAACAAGTATGATAGGTGGATTCTAAAACATAATACCTCAAAAGCGTACAGTTTGGTTTACGACTGGTACTTAGGGCATGTTTGGATGCACAAGAAAACACAAGAAAATAATATTTTATAGAATATAATCTTTCATTTTCTAAAGAAGAGAATCCTGTGCGTTTGGTAACCTAAGAAAAATTTAAAGAAAAGATTATTTTCTTTAAAAAAACTCAATATTTTCTCCTGCAACTCCCCATATAGAAAACATTCTACAAGATAAGAATATTTCAAAATGATAATTAAAGAGTGGTAGAGTAAAGTAAAGACTTTAGTTCACCAAACCCCATCATGATGTGCTTGTTTACATTATTGGTAAAGTAAACTAAAAGTAAATGTCACGGCACGGTAAAATTGGGGTAAAGTAAAGTGGGAAGGAATGGTAAAGTAATTTCTTTTAATTTGGCTTTAGGTTATCACATTTTATCATAGTTTTATATGGTAAATCAAAAGTGACTTATTTACAGGTGTAGTAAAGTAAAATAAAGATTGATGTAATATCATAGTAAATGTGAGGTAAAGTAAGGTGAGATGAAGTATGTGGTAAAGCAAAGTCGGAGAGAGAGTTGTAAAGTAGTTGTTTTTTATATTGACTTGATTTTACTATACTTTACCATGACTTTATGTGATAGAAGAAAAGTAACTTAAGGTAAAAACATGGCAGTTGAATTTTACTTTACCACACTATTTTTTTTTATCCAGATCTGGTAAATTACATATAAATTAAAATATTTAATAAAAAATTATTCTAATGATATAATTTACTTTAATCATAGTACATTCCAAACAACTCAATTTCAAATATGTAAAATTCTTCAAAAATCACCAAACAACAAAAATATTGTAATATTATAATATTATATTATTCTATTATTCTATTCTATACTATCTAATTCTTGTAATATTTAAATATGTAAATATTTTATTTTATAAATATCCAAACGCGCCCTTAGTCTCCTGTGGGGCATGTTACAGTGGTCTGAAAGGGTTGAAGGATGAGCAGGTTCGTTCATCTCGGGCCAACTTCAACCTTGAGGTTGCAGTTCTAGTGTTGTTATTTGTAATTATAATAATAATAATTTTAAAAAAAGTATAATTTTCTTTTATATTTCTTTCAATGAAGTCCTCTTCATAAGAGAATTTCTAAATTTTACAAAAGTACCCTTATGATAGGTTTTTATCTTTTCTCAACCTTCTTTTTTCATCAAAAGTCACCCCCTTTCTTCTCTCTCCTTCTTCCTCAAAAGCCCCACATATTGGGCCATTCCTTAAATTACATATAATTCTTGTTCTTTTTTCAAGCAATCTATCAAAGCCAAGGGCTAAATTACATGCATTTCCATGCATGGAAAGGTTGGCTTATTTCTTGCAGAATTTCTTGGTGCTAACACATATATATGATCAAACATGCTACTTGGACCGAATATGGGGACCAGACCATGGCCCGGTCCCCATATTCGGTCCAAGTATACTTTTCCATATATGATTAGGTTGTTTGGTCGGACTTGATTATCCATTCATAAAAGGTAGCTGAAGTGGGCCCCACCAGATTGTTTAGATTGAACTTAATCACTTCTCATAAATTATTTATTAAAGAATTTTGAAAAAGGGCACAATGGTATTTTCGCAATTTATTAAATTCTTAATGGAGATGGCTTGTTTGAAAGAAATATGGAAAGCTACTCATACTCTTTTGGAATATCCAAATATTCATAAATCGTTTTAAAATGAGGTAAAAGTCCTATACTTTTTTTAATTTTCTTATAATAATAATATTAAAAAAAAGTAAAATTGCATGATCAAGGAGATTTGTTAGGAGTTTTCTTTCATTGCGCCCCCCCCCCGCCCCCCCTTTTCGTAACCCTTTTTAATACTTCCAGTTTTGAGCTGTCCTGTTCGATTGTACGGATTACAGGATTACTGATTGTATGTAGGTGTGTATATAAATATATCATCAATAAAGGTGCACTGCTTCCATCTACATATATTGATGATACTGATAAAGGCATTTGAAGAAGGCCCACAAGTAGTTATGGGATAGGTCATTGTCCGTTCTCAAATAGATTCTTCAAAGGGCAGTGCTTAGGGCATAGTTTGTACAGGTTTCAAAAGAGGAGGACAAGGGGCCTCATCCAAAAATTTCCCATCCCTTAGTGTGACATGTTCTTTTTGAGGCAAAGTATTCTTTATGGGGAGATAGGAATGTCTTGCTATTTCTTAAAAACGTTTTTTCTAAGGGGGTAATTGGAATTTTTTTTTCCCTAGACATTACACGAGTGCTAGAGAATTCACTCAGGCCATTAATGCAATTATGGAGCTCACCTTCAAAATTCTAGTCACTCTGAATCAATGCCTCATCTTGTTTTATCACTTACATAAGTTTATTTTCATAAAGGTTATAGGATAATTTTCTCTTGTTGATGTTCTTGCATACGAATTATGGTTACAGCCTTAAAATTTAGGAGAGTTCTGATTTACTCATTTATTGATAGCTCCGCGCCTCTCTCATGTCAGGACAGGGATGTGCGCTTTAGGATACCCTTACGTAGGATAATATCTTCCAAGAAATTTATAGGACTAATGACATTACTTTGATAGCAGTGAGATTATAATATATTAAAGGGAAGGGTTTTTGTTTTAAATTTTATTGTCAGTTATAAATTTGATAGTTAGTCATTCTTTTCTCAAATCTTTTTAGTTTTCTCCGCACTGATCTCATTTCTACTTTTACTTTTTCATTTCTACAATAGCTCCCTTTCAAACCAAACTATACTATTTCCTTTCTACTCTAATTATCCTCATTCCTTTCTATACCATTAGCTCTTAGATTACATAAAATGGTAATCTCATAATCTATTCTTCTTTTGCTTTCTTTTAAAAATTTATGAATTTTTTAATAGATGAATATTTAAGTTGCAATGTTGTCCATACGTCCCTATGCTGAGCACGGGTTATTATACTAATTATCTTTTAACTAGAATAACGTGCATGAGACTGTTTTGAGGGATTTCGATTTTAAAGGTGCCCCACAATGATGGATTTATAACGAAGGGTCAGATTGTTCTATTTCCCTCGATAAAATCTGATTTTATTTTATGTTTGCAAAAACTAGCAAGCATTTATCTGCAATTTATGCGGCTTGGTAAGTAAATCTGAGTTAGAATTTGGAGGTGAAGAATTTCCCTAAATAAAGAAACAAAAATGTTGTTGACTATTACCCTTGCACTTAATTATTTGTTGATTTTGGTAGGAGTTGTATAATTTGGGGGCAAGGAAGATTGGGGTGGTGGGGCTGCCTCCCGTAGGATGTGTTCCCTCACAAAGAACTGTTGCAGGAGGCATCACTAGAGACTGTGTTGAATACTACAACCAAGTTGCAAGATTGGTTAATTCCAAGATAGCCAATAAGTTAGAAATGCTTTCAACCAAGTTTTCAGACCCCAAGATCCTCTATATTGATATCTACACTACTTTGGATGATATAATTCGGCACCCCTTCAAATATGGTAATTTAATCTCCCACATCATCATCATCATCATTTGCATCTACATTTCCTTTCTATCATGGTAAAAAAAAAAAAAAAATCTCAGGATTGCCAACAATTGCATTTATAAGTTCGAAGGTTTTCAAATTACATCATTAGCAAAACTGCTATAAATTTTTTTTTTTCCATCTTTGCCAACTCAAAATGTGATTTGTTGGTTTGATTTACAGGATGAATCAATGATATTCTAAGATAGGAAGTCATAGATCTATTTTAATAGATGGGAGCTGACGTAGGCTGGCCCATTTATTATTGTGCTTCAGCCGAGAAGCCTCAAAGTAAGGTCCTGGACTCAAGCCCATTTAAAAATACACAGACGCCTGTGTAAAAATGCTGGGTAAGGTCTAACCCTTAATCATATGTAGACTGGGCTTTTTTAACTATTTCCCCAGAAAATTAGGCCCAGGTACAAGTAACAGGCCTACAAATGTAGTCGAATTAATCCAGCCCAATAAGGACCAGGGAACAGTTGTGGGCTTGGGCTGGGGACTGGAAAGAAAGCCCTGCTAAACTAAGGACAATATTTTTCCAGATTATCATAACATCACTAGGTGTAGGCCTGTAAATTATCAGTGGGAACAACATACTAAATTCAGTCAATAGGATGAATCTGTTGGTGGGCCAAAGTCCAACTGGAATGAAAATGTCCCAAGGCTCATTAATTATGAACAATTTGAATTTTTCAATGGTCGCCACTGTGGGATATTTTTTAGTCCTGCCATGGGATTTCTCCCACATCGGAGGATCCAGACTCACTTTTATAGGGGTAAGCATATGGCTTTCATTGCAACCATGCATGTAGACTCTGAAACTTCCCAAGCTTGAATCCAACAAAAGGAGATATGGATGTCCAATGGGCTCCATAAGAGTCCCTGAAGCAAATTATGGTCTGAATAACCTATTGAGCCGCTAGACCTGATCCCTATGATCCACGGCCACCAGGCTCAACCAATACATATTCTACTAGTATTTACGATATGTTTGTGCATGAGCCGCAGAAGAGGAAACTGCATTTACTAAAGTTCAATATGACAAAAAGGAGGTTTACTTCGTCGAATGGTTGCTGCGCCAAACATGCAACCAAGAAGGCACTGGAAAATACAATGCGTTTCCGTCGTCTTCCTGTGGCTACTGCGTTACACAAACGCCTCTTTCCCAATAGTCTGACCCCTTCATGTAAGCCCACTGTTATCGTTATTGTTTTTGAAACTATGGTATTTCCAGTGAACCATCTAGGGAATGAACCCCGAGTTTTGGGGGAAAATGTTCAGTTATAGTGTACTAGATGAAAATCTTAAAACTACATAACTTCTTTAAGTGAAATGGATAAAAAAAAAAAATCAAACCCCTTATATAGTCAAGACAATTCCCATCAGATCCATATAGCTAATCAAGATATTCATCATTTTTGTATGCTATGGTATAAAGGAGGAATAGATCTGGAATCCACACAGGCACATATATTTTTAGTATTTTTATTTAACCGTACACATATGGGAAGGCATGCCGCACAAGCGGGAAGAAAGCCAACACAAGTGGAAAAAGCTGGCATACCCAGGGTTCGAACCCTTGTGCGAACTGCCACCAGATAAGTGGCCGTTCTCGAAAATGGCCTTCTTTTGGGTTCAGGTCTAGGCCCTGTTTTTTTCGTATTTGACCATTAGGTCTCCAAATACACTATGGGGCCTGACTCGAGCCAGATCCTTCTCATCTCAATCCGGAAGCAATTATAGGAAATTAGGATAATTTTCATGCAGATAATAAATGCATAGTGATAGAACTAAGTTTTACACTAATGCGAATCTAAATTGAATTAGATAATGTACCAGTTGAATTAGATAAGCTCAACAGCTGTAATGGGTCTTTTAACCGTAAGAGGCCCAATCATAGACATATGGCCACATCATGCTACCAATAGAGCCATCCTAACTATCATCATCATCATCATCATTCAATCACCAGTTTGCTGATTTGTACTAATTTTTTGATATTTCTAGGTTTTGAAGTGTCGAATAAAGGATGCTGTGGGACAGGAAACATTGAGGTGTCTATACTATGCAACCCTGCCACTCCACCATGTCCAGATGTTTCACAGTATGTATTCTGGGACAGTTATCATCCCACAGAGAAAGCTTATGAGGCCATAATCGGCCCTGTCATTAGGGACTACCTTCCCAGACTATTGTGAGGAGCAAATGCCTGCTACCTAAATCTCAAATTACACACAACTCAAGGTTAATAGCTTTTCTACAGCTGCATGATAGATCATGCTATTATAAACGTTCCCTTATGCTTATAATTCTTGCCAATTATCAAATGTATTCTGACTTAATGGGCATATTTGTATGGAAGAAAAAATGGATTTAATAGGGTCTATTAGATGTGGAGAAGGGGTGGAAAAAATTGTCCACGTTCCAAATGATGTAAACGGATTTTATTTCTTTTTTTTATTTAATGAGAAGACTTCGAAAAAATATTATTACTACAAACTCATAGAGTACACAATTACATTTTGCATAATCAGCTCAGGCATAGAAAACCACGAAACCTTTGTGTCATCAACAAACTTAACTTGTGAGTTACTTCATAGTTGTTGAAATGCTGTAAAAGAAGTTTGATCTCATCAAATAAAGGGCCTTGTCTCGAAAGATTATGGGAAGATGAATTAAGTCCCTCAACCGTCCACAAGGAGTCTCCTTCAAGAATGATATCACACACCAATGGTAGTAACCATATGAAGACCTCGCAGTGCTGTAACCGCCTCAATATCATTAGCCTCTACCACCCAAGTTTCTATTTTGCTCAAAGCCATGATAACATTTCCCTTCTCATCTCGTAGAATAACTCCTACACCCGCTTTCTGCACATCTTCAAATATGGCACTATCAACATTCCCGTTGGTGGAGGATGCCAACATAAAGCTTTCACTTTCTAAAGACTACTCCTTGATATCCAGACTCTCTTGAAATCTTGAATAAAGGCAATTGCCCCATCTACAACCATATCTGTGAACTTTCTATTGTAGATAAAATAATTTCTTCCATTCCATATCCCCCATGCCAATGCGAAGAAAAACTCCATATCCACACTTGGGGTTTTATCAGCCAACTCCCAAGCCAAAGTACCAAAGTTAATCGGCATAGTGGATCCAAAGTCGCCCACGGGTGATCATTCTCTCTAAACCGGACGTGCCTTAGCCCATGTTTGGCATCTCTATTTCATGCCTCTATTTCTTTAAATATCTAAATCGGACAGAAGTTTGAACAATTAGAGTGTTTGGCACAAGATTCTAGACTCTGTACGATTTAGACATTTAGAGGCAAATCCTCTAAAATCCAAATGCTCTAAGACCCCGTTTGGCATATCTATTTGAGCCTCTACTTCTCTAAAATGCCTAAAATGGACAGAGGTTCCAAAATTTAGACTGTTTGGTACATAATTTTCTCCTCTGCATTCTGTAAAAATTTAGAGCCAAATCCTCTAAAAATCATATGCTCCCATACCCAGCAGATGAGAAATAGACATTTTGCCTCTTCAAAATATAGAGGCGGAGATATTTTCAATTACAAAATCACCCTCAGACGGTGTTTTATTGGCACCGTTTGTCCTTTGAACAAAACCTCAAGCCCGTTGAAACAACTCAAAACAAACCCTCGTACGTTTGGAGAGCTCTGCAGTGGGAAAAGAAAGAAGAGAGAAAAACTTCAGAGGAGGTATGCCTTCTTCTCTCTCTTTCTTATGCTTCTTCTTTATCTTTTTCTTTCTCTTTATATGCTTCTTCTTTGTCTCTTTTGTTCCTTTTTTTTTTTTTCTATTTCAATGATTCTGCAGCGATGGGTTTCCCTCAATGTTGGAAGGAATGGTTCTAGGGTTTGGATTTTCTACAAGTATTTTTTTTATTTTTTTTTATTTTTTGTGGGTTTTGGACTATGGTGTGGTGATGACTGGGGTATCAAGCCATCTAGGTTACACGATCGACACCCATGCCTAAATTTAAATAAAATCCAAAACCTGGACCTGCAGCTACTTGGATAGTAATGCTATATACAAACATGTATATAACATAATCAGGTCCTTGGCTATGAAACTGATTGACTTGGACAAAGATTTTATTGGGGTCAAATATTGGACACATACCCAGGTTTTCATTTTTGGGTCCTTTGGGTATTCAAGCAAGGAAGATGGTGATAATGGTTTTGTTTGTCTCTATTTTTGCTTCTTCCAGTGGAATGTACATCTTGATTTCATTGTTTATCATGCAGTGATAAACAAATCGGGACACTGCTCATCATTCATCTAATGTTCCTGTAGTTTCTTTCTTGAGTCATTGTCAACAAAGGCCTGGATGGTTATGGCTAGAAGTGTAGGTGATGAGGAGCATTGATGCATCTGTCCTGCATCTCTCCACTTGTTTCTTGGCTGAACAACCCTTTGAGGTGCTGCACCTGTAATAGCCCCTGAAGAAATTGAAAAATTAAGACAATGAGATTCTTTCATATGGGTTATTACTTGAGAGTGAGACTAAATTACTCAGTTAAGGAATTGAGTGGATTATTAAATACTTCACGTGGTTTAGTGAGTCGACCCTCTTGCAGCCAAACTCCAAAAGGAAAATATAGAATGCTTTTACAAGAACTGAACAATTAAACATGTTTCTTTTGTGATCCCTCATTGACAAAATTTCTATAGTAGGCAAAAGACTACTACTAGTCTAATGATATATTTATATTGGGATAAGTTAGGATCTCCATATCCTAATCAAGATTGACTTATCATAAATACACAATTCTAATTACTTTGAAATCGATCATAATATATTGTACCAGAGTAAAAGGACAAAGGGCCTTAGAACCTTCTCATTGAATCACCTTATAAAGACAAGTTAAAAAGAATAAATAAAAAAAAGAAACTAAGTATTTGTGATAACTTCACCTGAAATCCTTAATTAAGGAGTTGATCTTAAAAAAAATATAAAAAAAAATAGAGATCCTCAAAAAACTTTTTATGAAGGGCACTACCTTGGATAAGGAGACCCTTTGATGGGTTTTTGTCCATACTTCCTCCAAGACCAGAAATCAGAAGGGGGACCTTCTCCCTTCTGTTTCCCAACATTTTCTTCAATCTTCACTGTCACCAGAGTCTTCTCAACAGCTTTCTTGTAAAACATGAAAAACCCATAATACCCAAATTAAGAAAACAAGCACAACAAAAAATCTTCCAAAAGCACGCAAAGTATGATCACACAGAGAAGAAGAAAAAGAGTATCAACCCACCTTCTTTTGGAGGGCTGATTTTCTTTCCTTGTCTCCTTAAAAGACTTCAAATCTGTTCTGGTTATGGAAGAATCCTCCATTTCTTAGGCTCCAGAAGTTGTAAGCTTTCTACTTTGGTTGGGTTGCTCTTAGTGGTTTATTTGGACTTCAACTCTCATTGATCTTGTTACACTAGCTATATTTCTCAGTTTAAAGTGGGCAAAGAAGCTAAAATAAGAAGTGGGTTTCTTCAAGATACAGAGACATAAAAGAAAGAGTGATGGAGAAGCAGTAACCATTGGAAAAAATGGTACGGATGGTTTACCCAATAGGTAATGTAGATTGCCTTGCACAAGTTTTATATAGTCTCATTGCTCTTAAAAAGGATATCATACTGGGTACAATATGTTTTTGGTTTGGGTATGAAAGGCATAGATACATGTATTTGTTTGATGGGTGTTAGTACTTGGTGCTCCATTATTGACTTTCTTATCCATTATTAACCTTCTCAAAATATTTTATTTTTTAGTTTATTTTCTATTTCATTGTGTTTAGTGAGGCATATTGTACTTTTTCCACAATGTTCTAAATAAATTTTATGGTGCAGTAATAATGACCAATAAGGGAAAGACAAAGGAAATAGAAGATATCGATCGTGCCCATTGGTCAGATAGCATGAGAAAATGTCTCATTGATGTATGTTTGGATCAAGTAAATTCTGGAGGTCGACCAGGAGTGCAATTTAGCACAAAAGCTTGGAAGGTGATAATAGAAAATTTTAATCAAAGAACATGACATATTTTTAACCAAAAGCAATTGAAAAATCAAGTGGATTATCTAAAGAAACTATATAATGCTTGGCTACACTTGAAGAACCAAACGGGCATAGGATTCAATCCACATACCGGTTGCGTGGAGATGGCACAGGACCGATGGATGGAGTACCTAAAGGTATATCAAAGTTGTAATTGTTTTGGTATTTACAAACTAGGATTCTAGCCTTTGACAATTATCATTGAACTTTATTGCAGACACATAAAGATGCAAAAATATTTAAGTCCAAGCCTCTTCCTTTCCCTGAAGAAATGGCTGCTTTGTTTGATGGTACCTCCGCGAGAGCGGATGATAAATGGGCTCCGGCAATGGATGGTTTACCGGAAGATATTACAATGGATATGAATTCAAGCTTCGTCAACTTGGCTCATTATGAAGATACTCTATCCCCGGACCCAATAACACCCCGGTCAACCATGCGAGAAGACTCAGTTGCTAGTGAGGCTAGGACGGATGTCTTGATGGCAAATATTAGGCGAAAGAGACCAAGGCCTTCAAAGAACCAATCAATGGCGAGTAATAGTGCGATAGATTCATGCATAATGGACCTCGCAGCATCAATGAAGGCAACAATTCCAGTAGCTGCTACTCTTGTTGAAACTGAAACTGATACCATTGCTGAATGCATTGACCTATTACATTCCATGCCCCAAATCACTGATGATAGCCCACTATATGCAACCGCTCTTAATTCTTTTATGGTTAAGGATAAAAGAATTCTCTGGATGCGACTAAGGTCAGATGAGGGAAGGATGACTTGGCTAAAATCTCAAATGTCCTAAGAGATTGGGAATGTGATTGGAGATTCTATTGGTGTCTAGCTAATAGATTGGTGTTTATTTTTTGAATGAGTGTTAGGTCACTCCCTTTAGTTTTTTTAATTGAAAACATGGATGTTATCTTGTACTACATACGAATGAATGTTATGGCAGTTATATATTTAGTTGAATGTTTATTTGTCTAATGGATGTTATCTTGTGCTACTATGAATGATTGATTATTTAAAGAATTCTTTGACATACTACAGAGTACATGGATTCAATTTTACGTTGAAAAATAACACTTATCATCCTATTGTTGTACAAGAGGCGGCAACGATGCTTAATTAAGGAACCATGTAGGAACTCAATCATGACCGGACATGGTCATGTCCAAATGATTTTGAATGATAATCCTATTATCTGTCATCAGTTACTACGTGTGGAACAACATGCGTTTCGGAGTTTATGCATGTATTTTAGAGAAAAGAACTTATTGAAAGGCAACAAATATATACCTGTTGAGGAGCAAATAGCCATGTTCATGACCATCTCTGCACATGCCCATACGAATCGAGTGATACAAGATAGATTTCAACACTCGGGGGAAACTATTCACATACACTTTCGTCAAGTTTTGAAAGCAATGATGTTATTTGCTAAAAACATGATAAAGCCGCCTTCATTGGATATAGTGCATAAAGAGATACTTTTGAATCCACGTTTTGAGCCATATTTTAAGGTATTACTCTCTTTCCATATTATTGACGACTATTTTTTTTCTTTTTTCTAATGTAAAATTAATTTTATCTTATTGTTCATTATTTTTTATAGGATTGTATTGGTGCAATAGATGGAACCCTTGTGCATGCCATTATCCAAGCAGATAAACAAATCCCTTATAGTGGTCGAAAGGGTGATTGCATGCAACAAGTTATGGTGGTATGCTCATTTGACATGCTCTTTACATATGTGGTATGTGGATGGGAAGGTACGACTCATGATCAACGAATTCTCTTGGACACCATATTTGATGAAAGGTTAAAGTTTCCACATGCTCGACCTGGTAAGAAAGCTTTTATAAGTGCTTGAGATCTTATCAAATATGTTTTACAACATTCTTCTCGCATGTTAACCTTTTAACATTTGCATTTCATTATCTTTAGGTAAATATTACTTGGTTGATGCTGGTTACACAAACATGAGAAGCTTTCTTTCTCCATTTAGAAATGTTCGTTACTGGCTTCCAGATTTTCAAGGTCCTGCCATTCCTCGTACTAGGGAGGAACATTTTAATAGATTACATTCATCATTGAGGAATGTCATTGAGCGGAGCTTTGGGCTATTAAAGGCTCGATTTCCTATCCTCAAGCGGATGGCTCCTTACCCATTTCCAATACAACGAAGCATTGTAATTGCAGCGATGGCGATGGCGATGCATAATTTCATTAGAAAAGAGGATATGGAGGATCAATTATTTTTGAAATATTCTAGTGAAGACGTCCAAGTAGAGTGTGACACTAGTGTTGTGGAAGATATGGGAAACACCTCTACTTTTGATATCACAGATAGGACAGAGATGGATGCCAAGAGGAATTCAATTGCAAATGCCATTTGGCGAGATGCATCTTCCTAAGCATGGATTTCTTCATCTTATGTAATGCTACTAGTTTTTATTGGATTAAGTGAATGAATATTTGTGATTGATATAATGGCTTGATGGATTATTATTGGAAGGTAGAGTATTGAAAATGAGGGTGTTTTGTATTATCTTTATATGAAGGTGCGTGATGTCTTAATTTTTAAAATATTTACAAGTTACAGGCTATAGTTTAATGTAAATTTTGTTATTTTCCAATGGACGGGTTGTTATGATGATGGCACATGTGTAGATAATGTATTTGTTCTTAAATGAGTCCATGTTGAATATATTTTTTATGAGTCTATGTTGCATGTGCTCTTGAAAGATATATGTAGGGTGGAAACATATGAATGAGTTTCCTTTTTCATGTATTGACATAACGACCCTTGTAAATAAGAACCAAACCCTTCTAAAAAGAAGTAAATAGAGGGTGTATCAAACGGTTTATTTAAATTAGATATATGCATTACCAAACACAGTTTTTTATTCTAGCCTCTATTTTAAATATCTCTATTTTTAAAGACTTTATTTTAGATGGTCTATAAAAAAAACTAGTAGACCTACCAAATAGGGCCTAAAAGTGGGCAGATGAGAAATAGAGCTTTTGAGTCTTAAAATATAAAGACAAGGTATTTAAAATAAATTCATGCGGTACCAAACACGTTTTATTTTATTTTATTCTAGCTTCTTTTTTTTATTGCTCTTTTTTTAATGGCTCTATTTTAGATAGATCTATAATAAAAAGAATAGATATGCCAAACAAGCCCTTAGGAAATAAGCATAAAGCATGCATGCAGTCCTCCATCTCCCCTTTACACAATTCAGAGGTGCTATATTATTTCTTCTCAAGGTATTTTCTTATAGGAAAAATTTCTTTGCATCCTCTCCAGGCAAAGGTTTTAATTTTATTTGGAGCCTTCGTAATCCATAGCCTCAGTTAAAACTTTCTCTGTGCACTCAAGTCTGAGCTTTCTCTCCGACTATGATGGTTTCTGGCCTTAAAGCCACAAAGTGAGCACTGTTAACTTTGAAGTCACCAGATTTATATTCAGTCCGAACAATCTTATCATTTGGAAGCGTGATAACTGGTTAAAAAGTGCATATTTATTCTGTTAATCCTAGATATTCTTGCACTTTTATTATTTTATTTTCTTCAATTTATATGCATTTGCTAGTTAATTCTTGTTTCATCTTTTTGCAGAGAAAGCTTGACAAATGATTTAATGGTGGAATTGGAGCAAAAGAAGAATATTGGGCTTTGAAGTGCTAAAAGAAATGGAAAACAAGTGGTTATGGGTTAGAAGAAAGGCTTAGCCCATATGTTAGTGGATTAGGGCCTATTTTAGCATAAAAGAGCCCAATTTGGAGCCTTCTAGCACCGTTCCTTGGGCCCCTTTTGATTAATTACGGGATTTTCATTGATTCTCTCTTAAGAGATAAGCAAAGGGGGTTTTAACAAAAGGGAGGGATATTAGGAGGAAAAGGGGATCTACCATTTGGTGGTTCTATTCTGGGAGAGGAAGGAGAGAAAGAGGAAAAGAGGAAGGAGAAGAAGAAGACAACTCAAAAGAAGAAGATGAAGAACTCCATGGCTATGGTTTCCTCCTCTTCCACCATCATGGGCTAAGCTTCTCCTATTCCTAGGGTTTAGATGAAACCCTAGTCAAGTAACTTTATCTTTTTTTTGTATTTAATTTTTGGAGTAATTACATTGGGATGTTGATTGTATAACATTGAGATTTATTGCAATCAATGATTTTATTTTCTTTTCACATGTTCAATTTCTGTGATTTTGCATATGTGGTTATACAATGGTGATTCTTATACATACACCAAAACCGTAGGACGAGTTATAACTTAGGAAAACGAGTCGTGTCTATGACAGTAGAAGTAGCGTAGACGGTTCGTATTATCCGAAGATAATTCGTACTTGGGGTTTTGGTGCGTGATTTTCTTGGTGATTGTATTTTGGCTTGTAGTTAAAATACATCTTTACATCCTAATATAATAACCGGAAATTAATACAATTGAAGATAGTTGCAAGATTAGTGGTGAATTCGACAACCCTAGGAATTCCTTTTTCAACTTGTTCATCGTTTGATTTAATTATAATTCTGCTTTAATTTTAGTTCTCAGTTATTTTAGAAAATTCAACAATCAATCACTCTTTTTGGAATTAAAATTAAATTCAACCTTGGTTTTTAAACAATTAGCAATCTCTGTGGGTTCGACCCTTACTCTACTACTATACTAGTAGTTTAGTTTGGTAATTTGATTGATTTCCACGACAGATCAGAGCGGAGCACTCAAAGGAAAAAATTTTAGGATTTCATCCGGCTGATGAGGGAAAAAAGTTGATTGGACTTTACGAACGTCCCATCTCCTTGTATCGGGATCTATTAGCTCATCCACAGTAGCTTCTTCAGAGAATATTCTTCAAGAAGTAGTAACTTAATATTTGCTGGGAGTGGGTTACCTTTTATCATATCATACCTTAATAAGCTAACCATTCCACTAGTGGTGGACCCGGGAATTTTATTTAGGGGGGCGAACAATGGTCAATTGAAATCAATTAAAGAAAATAAATGAAAGAAAACTCAATATCGAATAAGTTGTTCCAATATAAATAAATTAATGGTAGAATGTTTTAGTAAGAGTTAAGAATTAAGAAATAGGCTATATATGGGTTTTACATAAAGACGAGGCAAGAAATAGCTATTGGTTTTACATAGTCCTTTTTTTATATTGAGTCCTACTTTGGATATCTATTTCGATAAAAACCAATAACAATCCAAATATATTCCAACAACTCAAGAGTCAAAATGAGATAAATTAATAGAATTCCTACAAATAGAAGAAAACATTCATCTCTTAAACTCTTCCAAGACCCACATAATAGGTTGTTGTTTCAAATCTTGATTTGAAGTTGCCTTGTGTTCTTACCCAACAAGAGAACTTATAAAAATAAATAAATATACAAAAAAGAAGCCAAAGAGAGGAATTCGAACAAATCCAAAAAGCTCAAATGTCAGAATTGAGACTTCCTAATGTGAATATCAAATGTGGCACATCGATGAAGAAACCGAAAGAAAAGAAGGAAGAAGAAAAGAACACTGAATTGATATACAACAAGTGCATAGAGGGAGAGAGGAAGTGGGCATAAAGAAATATATTAAAGAAAGAGAGGTGTAACTATAAAGTAATAAAGATAAAGAAATCAATGAAAGAAAGAAGAGACATGCGTGGGAGTTGATTTGGATTGCAGGCGTAGACATTGTATTCCATGCTTGCATCACTTGGAAGCACCCATCCGTTTTTCTTGATCCAACGATAATAGATTAGTTCTTCATCAGTCAGATTGAAACGAAAGCCTAATGGAACCATGACCATCGTTGTTTTTCAAGAGAAGAAAAACTCTTAAAGTATGAAAATAGTCCTGTAAGTGCCTAAATATTTACGGGCTTGATTATATGGATATAGAACTTCTTATGAATGATCAAATGCCTGAGAACTGAAAGGGAAGGAAAAACAAAGGTCAGAGACCCTGGCTGCAGTTAGCCAAAGGCACTCCGATGCCTTAGTTAGTTCAACAACTGTACAAAGGATGAGTGAGTGAAGAAGAAGGGATAACCCAAAATATGGGTGTAAAACGTTGCATGTAAGTGTTTTATGCGTACCTTTTCTGGATTTACTCCTTGTATATATAACCCAAGAGTTGACTTTTTGGAGGCAAGTCCTATCGAACCTTACCTTGATGTATTGGGAGTAGAGCCCATTGGACCTTCCCTTAGTTGACCTTAGAGGTAGGGTCCCATTGGACTTTACCTTGATGTAGATGTAGCCGCCGGATAATAATAACTTATTATCTTGATCTGAGGCATGTCTCCATCACTCAACACGTTCTGTAACGTAGCTGAGTCTCCAAAGGGGTACAGTCATAATTGACTAAGAGTCAGAGTCGGTGCCTGTCTCGGTTAATCGAACTAAGCTGAAGATGATGCCGAGGTCAGGTGTGACCTCGGTATGGAAGCATTCAGACACTATTGCCGAGATGTAAAAGGCCGAGATCAAGGTATGCCTAGCTGGTACCCCTACCAAAACTAACATGATCTCGGTATTAGGAAAATGTCCCACACAATTGCCCCTTAGCTTCCAACTTCTTAGAGTTTTATAACTTTTTGAGGTCAGGAGCTAAGCAGTATGATCGGAGAATCTTCTGGATATTAGGATTGAAGCTTGCATTGCGTTGCATCTCGATGTCGGCTGATGACATCTGATCTCTACCACGATGTCGCTTCATCTGCCCGAGACAATTAATAGCACGTCGATGTCGCTTCGTCTGCACGAGACGATTAATAGCACGTTGGTGTCAATTCGTCTGCCCGAGGTGATTAATAGCGCGTCAATCGATGCAGAAGGCGTATCGGTGGCACCACGTATCAAACATCTGTTTGGTCGTCCAATTGTTTCGAAGAGACGTGCTCAATACTCAAAACAGCGCCTCTTGCCATTTATAAATAGAGGTGCCCTCTCTCAACCTCCACTTTTGCATTCGGAGAAGAAAGAGGGACTTGCAGAAGAGAGATCCTTGCCGAGGTCAAAATCTTAGAACATCCTTTGAGTCTAACATCGTCCATCTCGCCTTTTGTAAGTTCTCCGTTCTGCTTATTTCTGTTTCCCTCTTTCTGTCTAGGGTTTCTTCACCTTTTCTCCCTTCTTTCAAGTTTCGCTTTTCTAGTTTCTCCAAACAATGGGCATCTATAGGCATTGATTGGAAACCTCAGCGGCCACGGCCGAATTTAGGGCTAGGTACAGGGTACCTGACGATGTTCAGGTTAGGCTAGACGACCCTACAAACCCTTTTGATGGCCACAACTTCACCAATGGTTGGTGTCGTTTCCTCTAGTAACCGTAATTGAGGGTGGGGTCCGGTTTCCCCTTTACCCTCTCATTAGGATCTGCCTTAGTAAATGGCGCCTCTACCCCTATCAATTGATGTTGAATGACTTCAAGATCATCATGGGCGTTGCCGAGCTCAATAGGATCCTCGACATTAACCTCGGTGTCCATGACATTGAGGACGTCTACGACCTGTGCAAGTCCGGAGGTGATGACACTTATTACCTCCGGGTAAAGGTGAACCGAGAGTGTCTTGTCAATGCTTTGGAGGACTTTAATAAATATGCTGGGGATGATCGCCTTTTCGTCTCGGGCAACTGGGAATTCAGAGCAGCCGAGACCGAGGTGGAGAGGGCGTTCAGTGTTCCCCGTGGCTTCGAGACCCCTTCGAGTAAATACTCACCCTCTTTGAGTTTTCCTTCCCTTACATTTTTCTTTTTCTTTTTTTGCCGAGCTAATGTTTTTTGTTTACTGTGCAGACATCCGCCAGAGAAGATAGGAGGACAAGCGGGTCGGCTGGTCAAGAAACGAAGAATGGTTTCGGGCGCTATACCGATACCGAGCCCACTCTGGTCACGCTACGTACCTTCTTTTGAATTACGAGCTGAGGTACCAGTCCTTTATCAAGAGGAGGACCGGACAACATCAGGCAAGGGCAGAGCGCCAAGCCAAAGAGGAACAGCCTGAAGACGAACCCGAAGCCCGGGTCGCTCTAGAGAGTACTTCCGCTCCCACGACCTCTTCGAGGTGCGACACCGAGGCCTTTAAGACTGACACTTCAAGCACCTCCACTCCTTCTTCCAGCTCAGAGGAGGAAGAAGATATGGAGCGGCGGCGACCTCCAGTGGCGGTCATGAACCTGGAGGCTCTCGCATTCGGAGGCCGAGCTCCTCGAGCCCCTTCGGCCCCCTCGACCTCTAGAGACGCTCCCACCCCTACCCTCACTACTACTCCTTCTTCAAGTTTGGAAGTTCGGCAGCACCCTGCTTAAACCGTGCAAGAAGGGGTTTGGGCAGAAAAAAAGGGCCAGACTCAAGGGCCCAGTCGAGCTGGGCTCTAATGACGTTGCAGTCCCCCAGCCTACCATGTCGGCCCCCTGGAGACCAAGCCTTTAACTCAGGCCCGGTAGGCCGCTGAATGTGGAGGACCATGTCTCCAGAAACGCTCTCATGATCGCCGTGCTTGGCTACACCTGTGCCCTGCCGCGAGATATGGCGAAGCACAGAGAGGCCGACGACATGACTTTGTTGGCGTCGACAATGCAAGCGGCCATCTCGGGGAGTTTAGCTTTCCAGAAATTTTTACTAAGTGTTTGATCTCGGCTATTGTTTTCTGACATCTGTTTCCTTTACAGATACTTCAGAAAAGCCAAGTCTTGTTGGAGAGGGTCCAGTAGAGCAGTGCCAAGGTCTTAAGGTTGGAGACGGAGAATAAAGACCTCAAGACGGTTTTGGAAGGGAGCAGCAAGAGGGCTAAAGAGCAGAAGGAGACGATCCGCGGCTTCAGGCCGAGCTCGAAGCGACGAAGGCCGAAGTCGAGGTGCTGAAGAAGAGGGCGGTCGAGCTCGAGAAATAAAGGGAAGAAGCCGAAGCCAAGCTCTAGTCGGAGACTGATGCCGCTTTCAATGAAGGAGTGGCGGAGGCGACGACCCTCTATGAGGCTCAGGTCCTCACTGTGAGGGACCAAGCTTGAGAGCTCAGCTGGCTGGCAGCACTGAAGGAAGCTGGGGTCTCCGAGGACCACCCGGCTTACAAGAATCCAACCAAGTTCCCAGGCTCGGAGCTAGAAACGAGTTCTGCCCCCACTTCCTCTGAGGCTCCCCCCGAAGTAGCTGCGACCGAGGCTAACGATGCTGATGCCAAGGCCGAATAAAAATATCTTTGATGTATATTTCTTTCTTTTTGAAATGATCTTTGTAAACACTGTACTTTCTTTTTTATAATACAATTTCATCTTTTCCTTCTGATGCTTACCTTCAAACATTTCTCCATGTGTTTGACCTAGGTTCCTTAACTGAGCCATTTACATGTTTAGGAAGTCAATTTTGTTTAAGTGTTTGAGTTCGGTTCAATAACCGAGACCACGTTTATTCTTAAGTTTTGTAACTCAAGAAACTCGTGTCTGGATACAAAATTTGTCCGTAGCGTAGCTTTGTTCATTAACTGAGCTCGATGGATCAAATTGGATTAGGTCCTTTAACTTAAAGGAATAGAAGTTTTTTAACCTCGGTGATAGAATATTTCGTTCTGTAACTAAACACATTTCAATTCCGAACACTAAAGCGGCCACCGAGTTCTTTAACTCGGCATTGCGCCTTAACTGTTCAAGGCTTCTCTTCATTTCTCTAATGCTCTGTAGCAGTTAGGTAGGTGATTACCGAGTTCAATAACTTGGCGAAAATTGAGAACAATAAAGATTGCTTTTATTGATCTCGAAAATTGAATACAACTCAAAAATAATACTTCTTGAGGTGTGTGGCATTCCACGGCCGTGGTAACTCTTTACCAGACATGTCCTCAAACCTGTATGCTGATTGACCGTCTACCGAGATCATCTTGAATGGCCTGTGCCAGTTCGGTGCCAGCTTGTCTTCATTGAGATTCTTATCCCCAGGAAGCGTCTTCTTTAAGACCAGTTCTCCAACTGAGAACTTCCATTCTCTGACCTTTTGGTTGTAGCCCCTAGTCAACTGTTGTTGGTAGGCAGCTAGGCGGATAGTTGTTGCATCTCTTCGCTCTTCAGCTAGGTCTAGTTCTCAGGCCAGATTCACCTCGTTTTGGCCCTGATCTAAGAGCTCTGACCTCAAAGTCGGCGACCTCGAGTGGGATCACGGCTTCCATCCCAAAGGCCAAGGAGAAGGGTGTTGCTGAAGTGGAGCGACTCGGAGTAGTCCTATATGCCCATAGGACACTCGGAAGTTCCTCCACTCATCTCCGCTTAGCTTGGTTAAGTCTCTTCTTGAGTCCATTAAGCACCACCTTGTTCGAGATTTTGGCTTGACCATTGGTTTGTGGGTAGGCAAGAGTCAAATTGTAGTTTCTGATGTCGAGCTCCTGGCAAAAGTTTCTGAAGAGATTGAAGTCGAATTGAGTCTCGTTGTCCGAGACCAAAGCTCGTGGGACACCAAACCTCGTGATGATGTTCTTCCACACGAAATTTTTCGAGTCTTGCTCGGTGATGGAAGACAGCGGTTCGGCTTCTATCCATTTGGTGAAATAATCAGTGGCTACTAATTGCCACCTCTTATGCCCTGGAGGTCGGTGGAGTGGCCCCACAATGTCCAAGCCTCATTGGGCAAAAGGCCATGGGCTAGAGAGTGGGCTCAATTCCTGTGCTGGCCGATGGATGGAGTGTGAGAACTTCTGGCACTTCCTGGCTTATAGTTGAGCGTCCTTCTGCATGTAAGGCCACCAATAGCCTTAGCTGATGGCTCGGTATGCTAGTGACCGATGGATGGAGTGTGAGAACTTCTGGCACTTCTTGCACTTCCTAACTTATAACTGAGCGTCCTTCTGCATGTAAGGCCACCAATAGCATTAGTTGATGGCTCGGTATGCTAGTGACCTACCCCAATGTGGCTTCTGCATATTCCTTCATGAATTTCATAAAGAAAGTCTTCAACTTTGCTTAGGTGGATGCACTGGAGGTAAGGGCCGGATAAGACTTCCTGTAAAGTTTTTCATCTGGAGACAACCAAAACCGAGCTGCTTTTAGCTTGATTTTGTGAGCCTCATTCTTGTCTTCAGGAACTTGATCATCCCTAATATAGGAGACGATTAAGGCCATCCAGCATTGACCGAGATCAACACACAAAACTTGCCGAGGTGGCTGAACCTTTGTGCTTGGTTTCTCCAACGTTTCCACCTTGACAGTCCTTTTTCTCCCAGCCTAGACGGCAGATGCCAGGTTGGCCAGAGCGTCGGCATGAGAATTAGAATCTCTACCGACCTGTTTGATTTCAACTCTCTCGAACTGAGAAATGAGTTGTTTTGCATGAGCTAGGTAGGCTGCCATCCTTTCGTCACGAGCCTTGTAGTCTCCATTCAGCTGGTTCGTCACCAACTTAGAGTCACTGAAGACCACCAATTGTCGTGCCCCCAGGATTTTAGCGCTGTTGAGCTCTGCAATTAGTGCTTCGTACTCAGCTTCATTATTGGATGCCTTGAAGCCAAGTGTTAGAGCTTATTTGATGATTAGGCCCTTTGGAGATTGGAGGACTATGCCAGCGCCATCCCTTTTGGAGGTTAAGGATCCGTCGACGAAGACCTTCCACGCTGAACCAATGAACTACTTCCAAGATTGCTCTTCTTCAGTCTCGGCGACTTCGTCCTCATTCCCTTTACCCCCCCAGTTCGGTATTGAGTCGGCTCCGTGCCGAACTAGGAGAGATAAACTCCACGATGAAGTCTGCCAGAATTTGGGCCTCTATGGTTGTTCTGGGTTGATATTGGATATCATACTGCCCCAGCTCGACGACCTATCTTGAGATTCTCCCAGAGAAATCTGCCTTTCGAAAAAGGGACTTAGTGGGTGTTCTGTAACAACCACTATAGTCTACGTCTGGAAGTAGTGAGAAAGTTTACGAGAAGCACTGACGAGTGCTAATGCAAGTTTCTCCAATGGTAGGTACTTGGTCTCGGCATCAAGATGGAACTTGTTCGTGTAGGAAACGAGCTTTTGTTGCCTGTCTTCCTCCCTGATGAGTACAAAGCTCACTGCATGATCTGAGACGACCAGGTATAGGTAGAGTACCTCTCCCTGCTTCGGTGTCGAAAATAAGGGTGGTGAAGCCAGGGAGGCTTTGACCTCCTGCAGAGCTCAGTCGCACTCCGGAGTCTGTTGAAATTTCAAACTTTTCTTCAAAAGTTGAAAAAAGGGTCGGCACTTGTCCGAAGCTCGGCTGATGAAGCGATTGAGCGTGGCAGCCATGCCAGTGAGCCTCTGAACTTATTTCGCCGTAGTTGGACTCTGTATCCCCTGAATCACTGAGATCTAGTCTGGATTTGCTTCAATTCCTTGTCTCGTGACCAGGCTTCCCAGGAACTTGCCAGAGCCGACGCCAAACGCACACTTGGATGCATTTAGCTTGAGCTGAAATTTTTTGAGGATGTCAAATGTTTGACTTAGGTCTGTCAAGTGGTCCTATGACCTTTTAGACTTGACAACCATGTCGTCAATGTACACCTCTAGTGTTTTGCCGAGCTAGGCCTAGAACATCTTGGTTACCAGCCTCTGGTAAGTTGCTCCCGCATTTTTTAGCCCAAATGACATCATTTTATAACAATAGATGCCTCTAGGCGTTATGAATGCGGTCTTTTCTTCATCAGGCCCATGCATTAGAATTTGATGCTAACCTCGGTAAGCATCGAGAAAACTCATCTTGTCATGTCCGACGGTGGCGTCGATCATCTGGTCGATCTTCGGGAGTTAAAAGATTTTCTTGAGGCATGCTTTGTTGAGGTCGATGAAGTCGACGCAGACTCTCCACTTTCCATTCTTTTTCTTGACCACCACCTTGTTGGCTAATCAATCTGGGTAGTGGACTTCCCTGATCGCCTTTGCCTCCAGCAGCTTCTGGACCTCCTCGATCACAGCCTCTGTTTGCGGGATCCCTGTTCTGCGAGCCTTCTGGACCACAAGCTTGTGCTTCGGGTCCACGTTCAACTTGTGGCACATGATCTCGAGATCAACACCAGCATTTCGTAAGGGTCCAAGCGAAAACTTTCTTGTTCTGTAACAAGAAGTTTAAAAGCTTGGACTTCTCAGGTTCGGGGAGTTGGCTCTCGAGTAGGAAATATCTCTCAGGATTGTTGGGATCGATCATGATCTTGGTCAGATCTTCAACGCTTTTTTGATCTGGGGTTCGGCCAACGTCTTCAAGTTCGGCTTCTCTTTTCAGTTCGGCCATGTGCACTTACGTTGGTTCTACTTCATCAGGCACCACGACCATCAAGCATTGCCTGGCCATGTGCTGGTCGGCTCTGACCGTGATCACCTCGACTCTACCATTCTCGTTCTCTAACGGGAACTTGAGTTTTTGGTGATGCGTCGAAGGTATTGCCTCCATGTTAGGCAGCCAGGTTCTCCCCATTATTGCATTGTATGGGGATGGTACATCTACCATAAGGAAATCGGCTAGCATAGAAGCGCCTTCGATTTGGACTTTTAGGGAGATTCTTCCCTTAGGGTATACTGGCTTTGAGTTGAAACCCACCAAGGGAGTACGGGCTTCCTGTAGGTCCTCCTCTTTGAGACCCATCTTTTTGAAGTAGTCGAAGTAGAGGATCTTTGATGAGCTCCCATAATCCACAAGAATCCTCTGCACCTTGAAGTTCTTTAACTTCAGGGTCATAATAAGTGGATCGTTGTGGGGGAGCTGGACACCATCTAAGTCCTTATCTGAAAACCAGATCTTGGGTCTCTCTTTCCGAGCTTTCTTGGCAGCTGGTCTTGACTCGGCTATCATCACCAACTTGCTGTGTGAAGTCTTTCTTTCCTTAGCACGAGCTTGATTGCTCCCCTTTGGCACGAGAGCTAGGTGAATGACATTGATGATGCCCTCCGGCTCATCGCTGTCCTGATCATCATCATTTCGGCGCTTAGCTCAGCTATTATTTCTACCTTCTTCTTTAACGTAGTCCTTTAAGTACCCGTCTTTGACGAGCTTTTCAAGGTGTGACTTGAAGGCCATGTAGTCTTCAGTCCTGTGCTCATTTTGCTTGTGATAGGCACAGAACTTATTTTGATCTTGGGTGGAAGAATCACCCTTCATTGGCTGTGCCCACCTGAAGAATGGCCGTGACTTGGTCCCACCGAGGAGCTTATAGATTGGCTTCTTGAAGATTGTGTTCACAGCCTTGTAGGAGGCGACAACTGGCTTGGGCTTCTTGCTGCCCCCCGAGGTGGGAACTGAGGCCATCGCAGAACTTGTCGATGCCTTGTTTCGGCCCATTTCCTCCCTCCGAGACAATCTCTTTTCTCTCTTGGGGGTCTATCTTCTTGTCAGAGGCCAAAGCTTTTTCGAGCTCGGGCCTCGTCTTATTCTTGCTAAAAAAATTGGTTCACCCTGGCCATCAGTGCTTTCACCTTGACCACGGGGAACCGAACCAAGTCCTTTCAAAGATCGTTGCCTGGCAGCAGAGTTTGTTTGAAAGACTTGATGACCACCCTATCAGTGGCGTCCTTAATCTGGCTGTACACAGTCCATTATCTTTTGGCGAATCGGGTGATGTTTTCGGTCCGCCATCCTAATCGCCATCAAGTCATCATCCGTTTTGGGGATGACCCTATAGGCCTAGAATTTCTCCACGAAGGAATTTCATAGCTGCCGCTTGCTCTTAATCGTTCCCTCTGGAAGTGCACAAAATCACTTTAGGGGAAGGTCCCCTAGACTGGAGGAGAATACTCTGTAGTTCAGGTGATCTGTATCACCCCAAACTGACATTCTCTGTGTAAAGTGGTGTAGATGTGTTGCTGGGTCCGAGGTTCCATCGTAAAGAACAAACCTCAGGACACTGAACTTCTCAGGGAAAGACGTGTTCCTTATTTCCTTAGGGGGCGTTTGCCTTTTACACATGAGATGTGTAAATGCAGTTTACATATGGAAATGTTCCATATGTAAATTTCACATATGTAAGTTTTACATATGCGTTTCAGTTTACAACGTTTGTCTACTGTTGTCATTTTCATATCATTTACGCATGTGAATCATTTTACCACGTTTGTTTGAACTACATGTGAAAATGATAGATTTTTATTTTTGTAAATTATATTGATAGTAGCAATAGTTAGGAGCACTAAAAATGGTCACCACCTTTTGTTCCTGTAAATGTTTGGATGATTGTCAAACCATGAAAACATGGAAAAGCAAAAATGAAGTGTTGCTATAATAAAAAAAAATAAAAAAAACGCATGTCCCCAGTTAAATCCCTCCATGATTAGTCAATAAAGTGGGACCAACTGCACAAGATATACAACTAAAATATTCTAGTGCATCTCCACTCTATACCAAAAATAGTAACTTTTCGATCATTTCTATATATACTTTTTAAATTCATATAAACAAAAAAACCCCAAACCATAAAAAGTTTTATGGTGTTTCAATCTTATATAAATAAAGTCACCCATCTTTTCTATTAATGAAGTCATGGTGTTTCAAAAAAGAATATACCATGTGCCATTTACAAAATAAACAGACGTCACATTTTCAAAATGAATATCCCATCTTTATCTTTAACACATTCACTACCATATTTTTCTTTCATCTTTCGTTCAATCTCTCTCCACCCTTCCGTAGTCCATCCAGTTCCATCCTTTCGCCCAAGATTGATTTGTTCTATCAATATATCAGCTAAGTATTCATTTGCAGACTCCAACCATGTGGTATTCTTCTTTTCCCTCCTACCACGCTTTTTTCCAGAAGATGTACCGACATTAATGCATTCAACATCTTCGCCGCATATTTCATTATCCATTTCTATATAGCATAAAGAGTTATTAAAAAAGCTGATTAGATGCAAAATCCATGAAATTAATAATATATAATTGAAAAGGGTGCAATGTACAGAGGAAATGAGATACTATAACCATAATCAGTTCATATTCACAACAAGACAGCTACATTGACCTTAAATCCAAACAAGAACTACCTTCAAAGATCAAGAAATTGAAAGTCAAATATTAAAAAAAAACAACAAGAAAATGGGACATCAAATAAAGCTCACAACAGTGGGCAAAAAGAGCACACTTCAATTAGATGAACAGTGGATGACTTCATTGACCACTATTCCTCAATCCAAATGGTATTTCTTTTAGACAGTTAAGCGTGCCTATGGTGCCTAGTCCATTGAGTAGTTGCGCACCTGGATTTTATGTTCAAATCCATCTGTGCTACTTCCTAACTGTTCCTTTTGCAGCCTTTGGTAATTTGCTTTTAGTATCCTGTCATGGTATCACATACACTTAATCTCTGCACTTGTCATTTTAATGTTAAAAACCTGCCCGCTTCTTGGGTCATTCAAAACCTTGTGTCAGATGGTGCCTACAATTCTGCTGGTGCTGGAAGTTGATGATAATTCCTATGTTTATCTCATTTTTCTCTCTTTGTTAGCCATGGCATTATTTGGCAAGAGTCTTAAGGTTATCAATGGAGCAAACTAGAGCTCTTCTTTGTTTCTGTGCATGGACACTGTACACATCTCTACTGTTTACTTCTAAAAATTGGAGCAAAACAGAACTCAAACCTTGTACCCTCCCATGGAGGTGGGAATGCACAACCAATGCACCATGAGGTTATTGTTGGCCACTTATTAGTTATTACTGGCATTTTATATTGGTTCTTGGATTGTCAGGTGCAAGGAATACTGGAAGGAGAGACTAAATGCGGAGCGAGCAGAGATGGTGAAGCAATCAAAACAATATTGGGAATCTAGGACCAGAATCACGCTTGGATACTAGCAACAGTAGCTGCTATTCTAGAGTAACTGAATAGTCTTGGACTTTGTGGCGGAGCCAGGATTTTCTTCCAGGGAAGAACGATAATAATTCATATTTTTTGATTTGTTTTACAAATCATCTAAAACAATTTTTTCTATGGATTTTTTAAATAATAATATCCAACGAGAAATCCTATATTTGGAAAGTCTTGGAATGTTAGTTTATGTAGTTTATGCATGAGGTTAATAGGTTGTTTTTTGTTTTTGGCTGTGATGTGTACTTAGAAGAGACTCAAATGTTTCAATGATCTAAAAATGCCTCGTGAATGTTGGGGCCTCATTGTGGATGGATGATGATTGATGGACGAGATTACAAGAATCATCAGCCATTAGGAAATCACAGATTGGCCTTGATTGATTGTTTTAGAAGCTTTAAAGTTTTGAACAGGAATATACAGGGTTTGCTTACAGTAATGCAACAAGGGAAAGGCCTCCAAGTTCATGAGGTTCATGTGCTTGGATAGCCTGTGTAACCTGTGAAATTGTCTGGGTCTATATAACTCTATTGACAAGTATACATGAGGAAGGTATAAAAAAGAAGAACTTATAATGCAGACAGTAGTTGGATCGGTTAAGGCTACATTGATATTGGTGGTGTGGTGATGAAAAGATTAGATATTTTAGGAAAAATAACATATTTGATAAGTCTAGTGAAATCTCTTGAGATCTCAACTGTAGTGTGATACTTGTTCATTTCTTGGTTCAAAATTATTTTGTGCATTTAGAGTCAAACAAATTTTCTCAATTTCATAACTAGGGTGTGGACTTCTAGGAATATTTTCAAATTCTTTGAAGAAGTTTCAAAAATAAAATAAATCTCTATAGAGCTTTTCAAGTTGCTCTGCCACTTTGGATGAAATTTTGACGTGATAAACTGTAGAACAGAAAGTCCAGAGTGAAGACAGCTGATCCAGCCACCAAAACATAATGCAAAACATAAGCTTTATGAGGGTGATTAAGCCACTGAAACAAAATGTAAGATCTTTCCCCCAGAAGCCAATTTTCATTCATCTTTGAAGGACTGAAACTCCACATGGACAAGATTTAAAAAAAAAAAAAAAAAAACAGAATATAAAAGGAACCTTGCAAAGAGAAGCTAATGGATATGCAGATGGTGGTGGTGGTGGTGGTGATTGCACTGCCTATCATATGACATGGGCCACATTTAGGAATTTCTCCAATTAAATGAACCATAACAGTAACCTTAATCAGGCAGTCATTCATCAATCATAGTTAAAATGGAAAACACCATTCCCAGGAAACTGAGATTAGTGCTAAGAAAGTGATACAAACTTTTTCTTCTAAATGGTAATAAGAATTCATACCATTAAAAAAGGATTATGAACTGCAAGCACATGTCGGACTGAATTAAAGAATACGAAAGACATATAGATTTTGTGTAGATTGATTCCCTCACTTCATTTCAGGCAACATAGAAACTCATGACACTAAAAAAAAAAAAACGTATCTTTATGTATTGGCTGCGTTGAATCAGTGAATAAGCCACATATAAACAGATTTAGGGCATTCTCTGGCTAGATATTGAGCAATCTAAGAGCCCCCACAAGGCCAAATCTCGAGTTTGCATATGAAATCAGAGAAAACTGCAATAGCAACCGACAACATAGTACAAAAACATGCAGTGAAATTATTCCACAATTTACAGCCCTAGGGCACAACACAGTTCATGTCCCTGTCCACATTAACGAGACAGAGATTGAGACAGAGACTGCCCTCATAAGAAGAGATAATGGTTTGAGACAGAGATGCATTAGAGATTGATATAGAAAGAGAGATTACATGGAAATAGATAATGAGAGAGAGAGAGAGAGAGAGAGAGAGAGAGAGAGAGAGAGAGAGAGAGAGAGAGAGAGAGGGAGAGACATGAGAGGGGAGAAAGATCAGATGGCGTGAACGATGCATACCTTGGCACTAGGGCTTGGAGCACCAAAGAGAGGATACGCCGTTCCGGAATGGGAAAGGAAGAGGAGATGTCCAGTTTTTGTGTTGGAGGGGGAATATGACAACAAAGTGGGGTTTTAGGTGTTTCGAACCCACGATACTTTTGACGGAACAAATGGTTTCCGTACCGTCCGCCTTTTTAAAACGGGGTTTCTTTACACATCATTTTCATATGGGATTCCTTTTACCATCTATGAAGGTGTGAAAAATTAGGTGCGAAAATGAGTACATTTTCACACCATTTTCACATGAGATTTACATATATGATGTGTAAAATAGTGCAAACAAACATGATGGTACGTAACATTCACGCATGTGCATCATTTACATATGTAAATGGTTGCAAACAAACGACCCCTTAGAGAAAAGAGAGGTGCCGAGATCCTCATTATCGTATGCATTTAGCCGGTCTCGGGTGAAACCGACCACCTCCATGTTCCGCTGGACTGTTTGTTTCACTTACCGGTCCAACCATTCTCTCAGGTCATCATTGTCCTCCGGTCTTTACCTCTTTGAGTCCTTGTTCAACTTGCTGCTACTCGAGCCCTCGTCATAAGCTCGGTCGCGCCTCTTATTATCCATGATTTGCCTCAACTCTTGGTCTACCGAAGGAGCTCGGCGGTGTCTATGGGGCGCGGCCGGGGCCTTCATCTTCTCCTGGAGTTGCTGCTAGAGCTGACAAATCAACTCACCTTGCTCTTGGATAACAAGGTTTTGGGCCTCGATATCCGCAGGGAGGGGGTTGTTGCCGTCGTCAGCATCGACTTAGCAATGGAATTTGTCTTGTCGAGGACGCTGCGATGGAGGATCACCTTGCCGGGAGTGTTCCAGCATAGGATTATCTCGTCTAGAAGGTGCTGTCACCCCCTTTGACGACGAACTCGATTGAGTCACAGGTCCCTCTACGCTCACTGCACCAGATCTTGCCCCGGTTCTCCTCTGGCGAAGGGCCAGCGACAATGGCTTTGGTAATGCTGGTGGTAGTGACGGGGCCTATGATGGTCCTTCACCATTTCTGGTTTTCGGAGGCATGATGTTTATAAATCTGGTTTGATCTTTTCTCACAGACGACGTCAATTGTAAGTGCCTAAATATTTACGGGCTTGATTATATGGATATAGAACTTCTTAAGAATGATCAAATGCCTGAGACCTGAAATGGAAGGGAAAACAAAGGTTAGAGACCCTGGCTGCAGTCAGCCAAAGGTACTCCGATGCCTTAGTTAGTTCAACAACTAGACAAAGGATGAGTGAGTGAAGAAGAATGAATAGCTCAGAATATGGGTGTAAAACGTTACATGTAAGTGTTTTTATGCGTACCTTCTCTGGATTTACTCCTTGTATATATACGCCAAGAGTTGACTTTTTGGAGGCAAGTCCCATCGGACCTTACCTTGATGTAGACGTAGCCACCGGATAATGATAACTTCTTGTCTTCATTCGAGGCATGTCTCCATCACTCAACACGTTCTGTAACGTAGTTGAGTCTCCAAGGGTCCAAGGGAGTACAGTCATGATTGACTAAGAATCAGAGTCAGTGCCTGCCTCGATTAACCGAACCGCGCTGAAGATGATGCCGAGGTCAGGCGTGACCTCGGTATGGAAGCGTTCTGGCACTATTGATGAGATTGAAAAGGCCGAGATCAAGGTACGCCTAGCTAATACCCTTATAAAAAAATAACATAATCTTGGTATTAGGAAAATATCCCACACAAGTCCCTTTCCTATCAATTTATAGTATAATCGAAACAATGATTTCATAGAAGAGAGAGTCAGAGAATGGAGAAGAGAGAAGAGATTGAGTGAGGGGAATACTTAGTCATGATGCCGGCGAGACCTGAGCAGAGGCAGAGACTGTGCCGCTGGAAGGAAGGAGTACGCAACATGGGAGAGAAGAGATGGAGAGGGAATAGGGTTTTTCTCAACATGGGGCGATGGGTTACAGGTTACAGGGAATGCCTCTTTAGCCGATATCCCCCTTTGGGAGTTTTGGCAGTCGCCCCAGGGTCGCCGCTTATTCCCCTTTTTCCATGTGAACCCTTCATGTAAAAATATCCTGACTTCCATAAATCCTTTCCAGGCATAAGAGGGTCTTCTTCCAATAGATACCTACAAGAAGGAAGCATTAGGAAAATATCTCTCCTTGAATACTTTATTTTCTCTTAAAATTGAATAAAGTGAGCATAGAATATTGATTTTATTCAGCTTCAATGAATTACAAGAAGATACAAAAGTGACTTGCACGTGTGTTTGACTGTGCATTGAAAAGTCACCCTTGTTTTTATGTTACATGGGTTCTACTTGTCTCACCTTCTGAGTGCATGTTGCTTACAAAAATTTTATACAACCCCACGTCAGACTTAAGAGATCAAATACAAAAGATATTAGTGTAAAATACGAAGGTTAAAGAGAGAAGAAAGACGAAAGGAGAGATGTTGCCTTCGAGGATCGTGCTGGCCTAGCCGAACTAAGATAATCGAACACTGTAGTCTCCTTCATCAGTCTTTGTAATCTATCACCACTTAATGAAAGAATAAGTGATTTTTGCATCAGAACAACATAGACATCACCGTTATTCCTCTCTCATGTGAAGAAAACAAAGAAAGACTTTGAAGGACCGATGAGAAGCTTGGGATTGCTGCTGGCTGGTCATTACCTTGTAAAGAAGGTAGGTTGAATCCTTCTGGACAGGATGCAACAGAGTTTCTAGGCCTTTTGCGTGAATGCCTTTGATCCCCCTGGAAAACTTCTTTTAATCCCCTTTTTATAGCCATTTTGAAGGCTATAACTGTTGGAGATCGTTTTGGGGGAGGGGGAAGTAGTTTAAGGAAGTGGAGTAAATGGGGCGTAATTGCCATTTCTGCGCGTCAAGCGGCCATCAAGCTTGGTCAAAAGAGGAGATCGTGGACGCTAACCATTCATTGGCCAATTGGAGTACTCCCCAACGCCCAGCAGCTATTGAAGTGCATGAACTGCGCTCAGCGGCTAGTCAGATGCGCCCAGCGGTCAGTCAGACGTGGCATTTGCTAGTTGCTTAAGGGATGCGGCAGCAGCCATTGAAGAGCGTTCAACGATTGGTGTCTTTGAAGAGCATTTAGTGGCTGGTGTGCTGACTAGCTGTTAAGAGCATATATAATGTTGGATGTTGTAGGGTTTATAGTGGCCGTTGATTTCCTGTGTTGAAGAGGCCATTGAGGGTGTACAATCATTGTCCATTGTAGTGTGTCCAATCATAACCAGTGATGGGTCTTCCATTATCTTGGCAATTGTAGTGTGTCCAATCATAACCAATGATGGGTCTTCCATTATCTTGGCAATCAACAATCAAGTTCCAGTGCATGAGTCGATCCTGCCCCGCGGTCAATGAAAAATGAGCTCTTTGCCTTAAAAAGAATAGAAAATTAGTATTTGAAAATTTACATGCCAACACTTTATAAAAGAAAGAATCTTGATTGTACATTAGCCTCCATCCTTGTTTCACTAGTGCTCCTAAATCCCTTTCCCCCCACATATTTCGATTCACAAAGCTTCTTCCAACTAATCCAATGAATCTTCCACTCCTCGTTGTGTTGTTCCCACCAAAACCTGGCCATGATCCCTTCTAAGCCTCTACAAAGAGAAGATGGCAGTTTGAAGCGGCTCATTGCATAGGTGGGGATAGGGATGTCAAATGGGCCGGGCGGGGGCGAACCAGCGGGCCACAACCTGGTCAACGACACGGCCGTGTCAGGCTGAAGAGCCTGGGCCCGTTGGCCCCTCAGGCTCGCTTGGCACGTGGGCTGGTGCTTCCAACCTGCCAAGCCAGCCAGGATAGGCCCGCTCACCTGCTAGCCCGGCCCGCCCAAGTCCCCTTTTTTTTTTTTTTTTGAAAAAAAGTCCATTTTAAGCCCCCCCCCCCCCCCGCAAAAAAAAAAAAAAAACCAGCTATAAAACGGTAAATGTGATCGTCAATTCTCAATACATGCCACATGCTCTGTTGTCAAGTCCCCATCATGTGAAATGAAATACTAATGTTAGATTATAGTGTTCATGGACAAAGCTTAATGACGGCTTGATTAGTAAGGTCCTATTTGTTTGATCCATGATGTGAGTTCTAAAAAAAAGTTAAAAAGGTATAAAGAAAAGATATAAATATGCGAACCTCACTTTCATATGATTTGTGTTTCTAAGATGATAGCTAGGTAATCTATTTCCATTCAAGGGTAGATATTTGATGGTTATTCCTAAATCTTCACTTAGGGATCATTTGTTTGAAAAGAATAATACAAAAGAATTGAGAAAAGACAAGGTGAATATGCAAAACTACCATCAAATAACCTCTTCTTTAATTGAAATTGAATACCCAGTCATCACATTAATAATTCAAATCTTAGAAAAGTCAGACATGTCATCTACATCTCCACCATAAATCCTTAACCCCTCAACTCATATCATTCACACAATCACCTATGCAATAATCCTTTTATATATGGAGCTCATTTGACCATGAATTTTTTGTTGAATATAAATTTAGGTGAGAGAATAAGGTTTTCTAAAAGGATTTTTTGTTGAATTAATATTAATTATTTGAACATGAGTACGTTGAGTTAGTTGCACATGATAATACATGGAAACTCTTGGTCAAATTAGCTCCATAAAGTATTATTAAAGAGGTGAAGGGTGATGGATATTAGGTGCAAGGTCGAGGATAGAAGATGAAGTGTAGATAAAACCTTGGCTTTTATGAGACTTGAATTATGGTTATTCATTTCCCATCTTTCCTTACTATATTTTCTGTAGGGGAGTGAACCGCGCAGCACCCCGGGGGCATGGGGCCCATCCCCTGCAGGTTCCCCCTACCCGCCCGGATCGTAACCCGAAGGTGTAGCTATCGGGGGGCCTACTAGGGCCAATTGTTTATTTGTCCCTCCCAGGTGTGAAAATCGTGGGAAGGGGCCTCCCTAGGAGTCGAACCACAGACCTCTCCCTTAAGAGACAATCTTGGTCACTCCTGGTACCACCTCCCTCAAAAAGGTGTTTGATGGTCATTTTTGGATATTCACATTTGATTTGTTGCATTTAAGAAATACAATGTCTTAGGATTTTCCTAGGAATTCAATTGCATCAAACAAATCAGCCCAAAGCATATTTATCAAGCATACAAGTAGAGCTCCCGTAATGGGAGTATGATCTCAACTTTGCATTCTTAGTAGATGGCTATAGACGTTTTCTAATATGGATCATTAGTCTAAGACACGCCAAATAGGCCCCTCATTTGTAATTTTTTGCCAATGCTGTTATCAGGGTTGTTTGTAGCAAATGAAACAAACATGTAGGCTTATTTGATTAACTGTGATCGGCTTTAAGAGTTCTATTATTAGACGGTCCCAATTACATTGAGTGGTCAGAGCATAAAATAAATGATCACAAGCCATAGAGAAATGTGGACCCAATTTATCCTTTCATGTACATATAATACGATATCTGTTATGGATAGTAGAAACTTCGATGGATGCAACCTGTCATCCTGTTTTACTCTTTTTCTATTTTAACCTATAGCTATTTTATATTTTAAAATAAAAAGGCTATCATTTAACCTATTGCAACCTATTTTATATTTTAAACAAAAAGGCTATCGATTTACTATAATGATTTTGTTTTTTACCCCAGCTAGCTTACGGGCTGCAATCCCAGCAGTCCTTTTGATCTAACTTAAAATAGCTAGATAAGCCATTGCTTAGTGAATAACTTGTCACTGTTGGAACTAGTTGTGAATATTTATTTTTAATGTATTATAATGAAACAAATAGGCCCTTGATAAGGGTTACATTTAGACCATAAGATTAAATTAAAAAAAAAGGAAATAATTTGAAAGAGGCCCGCCTTGCCCGGCCCCTATGACGGGCCGTGCCGTGACAGGGTTTTTCCCTGGTGGCCCGGCCCACTGGCCCGTTTGACATGCCTGTGGGGATAGCTTGACCAACCGCCTTTATCAAAATTTCCCTACCCGCCTTGGAGAGTATTTTTTCTTCCACCCTTTAAGCTTACACCACTGACTTCTTTATCTCTAAGAAAGTCTGCTGCTTGGATCTTTCAATGAAGGAGGGAAGCCCAAGAGATTTCTCGTCCTGTTTCCAATGTGAACAAGTCTAAAAAAAAAAAAGGAAGAAGAGCCCAAGTCCAAGTTCGTGTGGGGGTATTGGGTCAGGTAATTTCCATTGTGCATCTCAACTCCACCAGGGCCATTTTCCATGGTCAAAGGCAAAAAAGGAAGAAGAGCCCAAGTCCAAGTCCAGGTGGTGCATTGATAAAAAAAAAGGGACTCGAACTAAACTTGATTGCATTCGGCAGCGGTTTTTTTTTAGTGCACATTATCTCCAAGGGATAGGGTCTGGACAGGTCCAGGTCCAAGTCCAAGTGAAGTCCAACTTAAAAAAAAAAAAAAAAAGAAGTGGGCCACCCTTGGGCCGTGCTGGGCTGACCCTCACGGGAATGGGCACGGCACGGGACAGCACGTCAATGCACGGCCCAGATTTACATGCCCCGCACTGTCCAAATTTACATGCCTACCTCAAGCCTTATTATTCATAGTAAATTTGTTGGGGGCAAATTTTTTTTTTCTCATGGTTCCTTTTTTCGACTTCTAACAAGAATAGGTCCTCATCAAAATTGTAGCATCAGGCGCCATTTGTCACACCTGACATGCATTTGTAAAAATGAAGTTTGCCTTTCACAACATTTTAAAATAAATAATCGTCTGGCATACTTGTACAAAAATAAAACCAGCTATTTTTCGAGCCCGGAATATCCCTGCCCAAGGGGAACGAGCTTTGGCGTGCCTGAGTGAGATTCTCATAGAATCTAAAAGCTCTTTTTCTTTTTCTTTTTTTTGAAAATCATCCCGCATATTATGATATGGGTCGTCTCTGAAATTGACACATCAGGCAATGTATCAAACAAAATGAAACTGATAATTTGTTTGATCTCATTTTTTTAACATACGTAGCTTTGTTAATGTTCTATTTAAGGTGGTTTCAATGTAAATTAAATTTAACAATGTACCATATAGCTGAAGAAACCAGATGTTTGAAAGAGTTAAAATTATTGTACTATGTAGAAAATGGGAGTTTAATTTGACCCCCCGATCACCCCTACTGTACAAAATGAAAATTTTCCCCTAGCCAAACATCAAAGTTTTCTCCTAGCAGTATCCTTATACTGCAAATGCATTTTGTAAAAAGACAAAAATGCCCAAATTATTTTGATATTGCAAAGAAATGTTTGCGGTATCACAATATAATGAAATTTCTTCACAAATTTTGTAAAGTTTACTTATAGCTTATGTTTGATGATATCATATTGGCCAATCCTTACTGCATGCAAAGGTAATCCTTGAGGATCGCATCAAAGGTATGATTACATCTCAATCTTTAGCAAAGGATTCCATATACAATCATCCTATTCTAGTTTTTCTGGGTATGGCCTAATCTAATGCTTTTGCTATGTTTAGCTATGTTTCCTTTCTTGTTGTTTAGCTCTGTCGCTTTTTTGTTGTAGCCTTCTTGGCCTTGGGGGCCTTTTGCCCTTTATTTCTTCTCCCTCTTTCTTAATACAATTTACCAATTATCAAATTATCATATTGGCCAATGATTGGTCCAAATAGATTTGGTTAGAGTTTCAAACACTCGGGGAATGGACAACAAATATGGCCCACGTTAGTTGAAAGTCACGACATTTACTAACAAATAATGATAAGTATGACTTGCTTATTATGAATGGATGATATATGACCCACTTATGATTAGTATCTCTATAAAAAACTAAAAATAAGAAAGCATTCCCAATGGTTTTTTATGTGAATGAAGAGTATTGGTCAGTTATGTTTGGTGTCACTATGGGTGCGTTTGGTCACAGCAACTTCTTAGCGATTGGTACAGAGATTAGCGATTGGTACAGCGATTGGTCAAACGCAAATACAAGACAAGAACAAGCTACAACGACAGTTTCTAGAGCCTTAAATCGCTGATTTTCCATAATCTCGGTCCCCCTAACTTCAGCAACAGCAACAGCTTCTAAACATCAGCAACAGCAACGGGTTCTACATAACCTCTATTGCTATCAGTAGTTGCTGTGACCAAACGCAGCAATAAAAAAAAAAAACAATATAAAAACCCATTAGAAACTTTGAGCAGTCAACCTATTTGGACCAATCATTAGCTAATATGATATAATTAATCATAAGGTGGGCCTGTATATATATGAGTAAATTTACAAAGTCAAGGAAATTAATTTTGGGGATATTGCAATAACTTGGGCTTTAGTTTTTTTAGAAAGTGTATTTGCAATAGGGAGTACTGCTAGGGATATTTTTCATGTTTGGTTAGGTGACAGGCATATTCAATCTTAGGAGTGACCATATGGTAACAAAAGAAAAGAAGAAGAAAACCAAAAAAAAAGGGAGTATAAAATGGGTACATTTCAGGGTACATATTTTTGGAGAAAAACAAGTCTTTTTCTGATATGCCTCTTCAAACCTTCTGCAATTCTTTAGGCATTTCTTTTACAAAGAATGACTAGCTACTGTCTACTTTTTTTCTTTTCTTTTTTTTTCAATTGCCCCCGTAGTATCCTCTGTTTTTGGATGACGACTCTTTTATTTTCTTATCTCTGCTGTTCAGGTCATCTGCTGTATGGGTGATCCTTTTATTTCTTTTGTTGGGGTTCTTAGCCTCAGTCTTCTGTCCCTTTCTTTAATACAATTTGTCTTTTAGCAAAAAAAAAAAAAAATAGAAAGATCATTTCATATTAAAAGGGTCATCTCCAATTATGGGGAGTGGCTTCTCACATGTGAGTCCCACCATGTGCAGACGGATTAAGTGTGGGAAGGAACGAATGATTAGAGGGGTAAAAACTGGAACGGCATTCTAGTTTAGACAAATGGATATTTTTGAGTGAGTGGTCTTCATCCACTCATATATTAGGACCACAATCAATAGGCAATTCTTTATTAGCCCACCTACTCAATTCATGAAAAGCACAGAAAGATTTGATGGGATAACGTGGGGGCAGGAGCCGACCATTTTTAGGTGACGACACTCAATGGAGCATTATCTTAACATCCTTTCAATATATAATTAGAAGCCGTCCCAAAGTGGCCCTGCAGTATTTTAAGTGTACGCATCATGCCATTCCATATTAGGTTTTGGGCAGTACTCTCACAATCATGGTCGAGTTTGGTATTGAGTTGGTGAGGTTCTGGGTGGATATGGGTTTTTGACCTTTGACCTTAAAACAAATCCTGGCTGCGTTTGGGTTTTGGGTGTGCTTGTTCTGCCTCGACCCATTTGTCTTTAACTTATATATTGGTTAGTAAATATTGTAATAAAAGACCACAGTATCACTAATAGGCAGTGTATAATATTCTTTCCTTGGGATAGATATGGGGAAGAGGAATTGCTATTGGGATTGAGTTTGGATTAGCCGAACTCAAACCCGAGCTGACTCAGACTCAAGTTGAGTGCAACATGTAAAGTGCTGAATTTGGACCGTATTCGTTTCTTTATTAGAATTTCAAGAATTTATGTTTGGGAGAATTTCAAATTCTCCAAAAGTTGTCCTTTTGAAATTTCAAATTCATCTTTTTTATGGAGGATTTGAAATTCCAACAAATAGTATAACGAGTGGGATTTCAAGAATTTCAAAAAGTCTTTTGGGTGGTTAAATCTCTAATAAAATAAACACGACATTTCAAATAACAGGGGACAAGATGTCACATCATGTCAAAAAAAATCGCAACCTTCCAAATTCTAGTCATAAATTCCGATAAAGAAACAGGTAGGCTTGTGATGTGAACAATGAGCCTGTTTTTTCTTGATTGATAGTTAAATATGTCATGTTATTCTAATTACATTTTGACTTTTACAATTGTCAGCAAAGACAAATCCATGAAAACAATCAAAATCTAAACAATAGGTTTCAATTGCCATCCATGGATTGAAAGATAAAAGCTTTTTTTCTTTTGCTAGACATTTATTTATTCATTCATTTATGTATATATCTACTTGTTAGTGGTCCATACCATTTGCAATGTTATCTATCTGGCTACTCAATACTACACATGTGGACTCTATATAAAAACAGCTAATGACCATCACCTATTGATGTACACTTATCATGCTTAATTAATGTAGATTGGACAGATTGGACATCCCAACCATCCAAATTACCTACCGACTCCATCTCTTTCAAACAACTAGTAACTGTACAATCAAATACTTTTTTCCGGCCCCACATTCCATATGATGATCGAGACCACTGAATCAGGGGGTTCCAGTGTCGATGGGATCTGCATTATGTATGATGATCTGCCAAAGATCTCATTAAATTAGATACCTTTAAGTTTCAACTTCCAGCCATTATACTATATTATGTTAAAGGTTTTGGGTTGGATTTTGACGGTAAGTTGTAATTTTGAAAGTAAGTTACTTTTTTTAAAAATATTTTTAGTTTACTCCATATTTATTTCATTTTAACTATTTTGAAACCACCATTCACATCTCCTCCCACTATTCTACTTTTGAAAGTTACACTCCTCCTTTTCTGTAATACCTCCCTTTCTATCCAAAACTACATTCCCTTTCTTCTCCAATCTCCACTTTTCTCTTTATTTTTTTTATCTCATTAGCTCATAAATTAAGTAAACAGGTAATTTCATGATAACCTTGTTAGGTCAAAAGTCACTTGACATAAAATTCTGTCAAGCCTGAGACAGAGAGGCACCTCGCTATAGTGAGGGTGCAGCTTGCTATAACGAGCTAGTCGCTAAAGTCTGATTCGATCCGGACTCTATGTTAGCGCTTGAGGATGAGTGCTATTCTGAGTGAGATTATGACAATGAGTCTCAAGCACGAATTTGGGCCAATATATTGAGTGATTCTCTTAACCCAAGATAAGAAGTTAATTTTCTCTCTTGATTTGAGGTTAGAATACCCTAAGAGAAATTTCTTTGTTTCTCTAAAGCCATTGAGAGATTGTTATGAAGGGTTTCTCTATAAGGTTTTGTTACTTTTACTCTCTAATAAAAGATAGTTCATCTTGGTGAACAAGGTGCGAGGAGATCAAGTAAGGAGAACGGTACACGGTGGAAGTCGTGTTAGGGGATTGTGTGCCAGAACAACTACGGTCCTTAATTCAAGGTACAAATTGAGATAAAGGAGCCTGTGAATATATCTTGTAACTGTTCGTGAAATCTTGATTTCTAAATCATAGTTATTCTCTCTGGAAAGGGTTTTTACGTTAAATTTGTGTTTGCCTTCTTGTGGTGATTACTTAATAGATTTATTTGCTAGTTTTATCTTATTTGATTGGTTACATCCGCTGCATTGATTTGATTAATTAGACTAGCATCCATTCTAATGAGTCATAAAAAAACCTTCAAACCTTATTATTTTCTTTCTACAATTTATAGATATTTTTTAATACATAAATGCCAATCATACCTGTGTTGAGCACATGTTACTATGCTAGTGCTTAATTAATTTGATATTACTCCAATCACTTTTGATGAAGAAGCCTATTTTTCATTACATCTGTTTCTTTTCCAAAATATTCGAAGGAGAATAAATAAAAGATATTATCATTACATGTTGAGTTAAATGGGTGGTCCACATCGAAAAATTCCTTGGGTTTGAAAGTGATTTTTTATTCGAGTTCAATCAATTCCTTGTGACCAAAATAATCGGATATTTCTAACAAATCTTAACATGAGAACTTATGTGGTGCAATGGATAGAGTACGTATATCTCAAAATATTGAATGTATATTAATGTTTTTATTATAATATTTTAAAATGTAAAGTCCTAATATTAGACCATGCTTGTCAAATCTTTGGTTGAAAGTCAATGACAAAAATTGGTCGAATTGAAAGCAACGACCTTTTTATAGGCCTTTTGTTTTTTAGTATACAGCCGAAGGATCCATTGACAAAAAAAAGTTTAAACTTGTAGTTAAGGGATAATCACGACAGAAAGAAGATGTAGATTGTGAGGAAACTCTCCTATAATGAGACTTCTTTTACTGCATGATCTTTTCTATTGTGTTACATTTAGCCTTACTTTGCTTCAAATGAATCTTATATCAATGAATGTAGTAGTTGTAGAGGAAGTAGGATCTTTAATAGGTGGTTGCTATAAACGCGGTAAGGACTGCGTCGGCTCGAATCAGGCACTAGATGTGGAGATCTGTGACTGTCTACAAGAGATCAGTCACATGCGATTCACTCTTCAAGATTCAAGGGCAATGATGGACACCCTGCATGTAAAAGATGATGATGAAGAATAGTAAATCTAGTGGAAGATTTATTGTTGAAAGTTGGTGCTAACATTATTCTCATGTCTATATATAGTCATTTGGCTAATGGGTGATAAGATCTCCATTCAAATTCGAATTGAGAGATGATAAGGATAATATGCTAGATCAAACTCTCTCAATTTGAATTTAAATGGAGATATGATAAAGATAAAGAGTTGAATAAAACTCAAACTATTCTTATCCATATCACCATGAGATTCCTTGTGAGGGGTGTATCTTTGTGAGTAGGGTCCACGCACATGTAAACACAAATGGGTCCCATCACAAATGCCAACATCTCCCACTCGCACCAAATAAGTTTCATCACGTTAGATTACTAATTTCCATCATCTAATTTCACAAAGTAAAAATGGACTTGAAGAGTGGGACCTCCACGATGCCTATTCACGGAGAAAATGTATACTAAGTCGCCATCTGACTAGAATACACCACCTCACCGTCATACGTCGGAAAACTTAGGACTCATGCTTGAGTTGTCCCGCTCTAAAATAATGACTCAGAGAGTCCAGCTTGACGGCTCAAAAGGGTCATGCATGTTCTAAAAATAATTAAAATAGATCAAATACTTAAGAAATCTGTATATACATGTATTAATAATAATAAATTTAAATTAGAAAGTTTATTACATTTCAATCAATTATTTTGAAACTGCTTACTCCAAATTTCAAGCATTAATTATTTATATTTGAATCTGCGGACTTTATCCTGTATTTGAGTTGGCCTTTCTTCAAAACTAGGTTACTCAGTAGAGTTCTGAGTCAACTGATCGAGTTTTCGGACATTGATCTCATTAAGTCTATTTTTGCCCTCATGTAGTAAAAAAGGCATTGGAGTTACATGAAGTAGTTTACAAGCATGGATTTGTCCTGCTTTTTTCATTCTCTTTTTTTATTTTTTTAACTAGATTAAGTCTTGTGTTGGTAAGAACATGTGATGTGAGAGACCACATGCTTAATTTGACAATACCGTCTCTGCCATTAGAGGAGGAAAGAAATGGGTCACATGAACATTTACTTCCTTTCAACCTCTATCTTCTTTCTTATTCAACACCGCCTTCCTCTCGCTACGCAATAAATAGCCAACCAAAGCAGTGAAGCTCACGTACGTTCCCTGAGGAAGAAAGAAAAGGAAATAAGAGAATGACAATGAAGATCTCCTCTTCTTCTTCTTCTTTTTCTTCTTCTTCCATGCTTTCTCTCCTCCTAGTATTCCTATTTGTTCATTTAAGTTTCCCTGCTCAAGCTCAGACCCTCAGTGCTAAGAAACCTCTCGTGCCGGCTCTGATAGCGTTCGGAGACTCGACTTTGGATTCAGGCAACAACAACAAGCTGTTTACTCTACTTAAGTGCAATTTCCCTCCTTATGGCCAGAATTTTATATATCGCATACCAACAGGAAGGTTCTGCAATGGAAAGGTCCCCACGGATTTCTTTGGTAGAGAAACATTCTATAACCCAACTCCTCAAAAACAAGCAACCTAGCTAGCTAGCTGTATCAGACTATATACATCTGATACAATTTGCATGCAATTTCTTTTTATTTTTATTTTTATTTTATTATTTTTTAGACGTTTTTATGCGGTGTTTTCTCTTATTTATTTATTTTCTGTAAGACTATCAAAAGAAATTTTAAAAAGAAAATAAAAAATAGAGTCAAGTAATGGCACTTTAGTGACATTTTACCCTCCGTTTGGAAAGGGAGGAGGGGAGGGGAGGGAAAATTTGAGGGGGAAGGAAAATGAAGGGGAGGGGAGAGAAAATTAATTTTTCCTCCTCTTGTTTGGGAAGTAAAAAAGTAGGGGGAAGAAAAATGAAAAAGTATAACTTTGTTTGTTTGTGAGGTACAGAGACAAAGACCATTTTATTCTTGTTTTTGAAAAACAAATTCAATTAGAGTAAAATGGTAGTTTAGTCATTTCCATCAATTTCCCCTATTTTCCCCTCATTTTCCCCCCTGTTTTGGGGGGAAAATTCTCCATTTCTCCCTCCCTCATTTTCCCTCTCTCCTTCCCAAACACCCTCCAAAATCACTTTCCCTCTATTTTCCCCTCATTTTTTTCCTCCCTCCATTTCCCCCCCTTCCCAAAGAGAGGGAAGTCTCGTGTATAAAGGCACTTTGGTGACATTTTAAAGCCTTTGTCATTGACCCATGTATAATTTGTCCGTCATATCCTGATCGATGTTATCAAGGAACATGACACCTCAGTGGGGCCACACCTGCCCCCTCTTGTGATATCTCCTCCCCCTCATGATAAAGCCATTGGACAAGACTCGCCTATTCTTTTGAGCATGACCCACTTATGATCTGAGTTATACCCCTCACACTACACCCTATAAATTGCCATCGACTCAAATTTGACACTCATCCCACATCACTCCCCATAATATGACCCCCTTTAGAACCACTGAACCATCAGTGTCACATTTATCGTTTCTAACTATCATGTCTTTACAAAATAAAAAAAACATCCTGTCTATCACTATCACACTTGCTAATATCCCATCTAACCCAACGGCACTTCATCATGTCCACTTATTATCTTAGGAGTATGGTTGGAAATTTAGGACCAATGAAACAAAGTTCCTACGGATATACTACATATGTGATGGTCTTCCACCTTGGTTCCCACCATGACCCCATTACTAGGCTGAGGCATGACAAATGGACACCAAAAACCTTCTTATGGCCATATTAAATAAGTTTTTCTGTTTAGATTTCTATAAGAACTAGTTCAAAGGATAAATGTATTATTTGTATAAGTGTATAATCCCAGTATAGTACAAATTCATTAAGAAAATTCATACATTCATCCATTTTGAAAGAGATCATGCACATAAATTTCTTTTTGAAAAAAAGTGGTATGGGGATGCATAAATTCTGGTATTATACACAAATTAACACTACTTGTATTTGCATATATATATATATATATATATATATATGCATAATACCTTGTGGAAATAGAAAAAGAAAAACCTTCCCAAGGAAAAATACCTTCCAAATGATGGATTCGCATTGCGATATCTTGAGCATCCGGACTCCAATCGATGAACGATTTGGTTATGTGAAATCCTTGCACCAAAAACATACTATATTTGCATATGCATGTGCATACATCCATAGAAGAATGTAAGATTAAATTTATATAGCTTTAAGTACTCATTTAATCATATATTTTCCTTTTTTTTCACAAATGATACAGTTGATAGTTTGGGAATAAAAAAGTTGTTGCCGGCTTCTCTTGACCCCAATCTGAAACCCGAAGACCTCCTCACTGGTGTAAATTTTGGGTCCGGTGCCACAGGTTATGATCCACTAACGGCGAAGACAGCGGTATGCTTATTTCTCTATCTCCTTTCTTTTGGTTTTAGAACTCTGTCCAATCAAGAACAAGGGTTAGCAACCCTGATCACATGCCACCCACGGATCAGTACCTCGGTGTTCCACTCTATCCACATGTGCGGTTTTTTTTTTTTTCCCCATGCATGTGGCTGCTCGTTTTCACGGTGTGGGCTTTCTCTTTCCACTTATATGGGCTCTCTCATATCGAACAACTTGAGTCTAGCTAAATTTGAACATCAAATGCTAGACTCGGATAAGTTTGGATCAGGCTTGAGCTAAGAATTTAAAGTCCACATGTAATTCGAATCGGGTTGGGTTTGGGCTTCATGCAGAAGATTTGACACAGACCCAATTCATCGCGATATAAGTATTTACATTAGCTTAAAGAAATTTGGTGACTCAAGTCACAGCAACCCGACTCAACCCGAATTATTACAATCAAGCGGAGATTTTATAATTTGTATCGAGTAAGTAACAGTGTCACCCAAATTGGTTTGGTTCTGGTCTGACTTTCACGTAATTTTGGTTGGGCTTAAAATCTGAGTTGCACTTGCGCCCTTAAAATCTGATACGTTACTATTGAGCCTGTTTCTTTATTAGGATTCGGCTTTCGGATTATGATGTCTCCTAGCATTTGTAAATCTCACGTTTCTTACCTAGCGTTAAGGAATTCCAGTCACATAAAGAGCATATTTGGTAACATGTGAGGAATTCATAGATTTGATGATTCTTCACTACCATTGGAACAAGGATTCCTCGCTGGGGATTTGTAGAGTTGATGATTTCACATTGATATTAATGTGTCTCGGTGCATAGAGCTGAGAAAAATAAGGTTCTGTTTGCAAATCTACTTAAGTGGGGATTTTCAAATCTTATGAGAGTGGTCAAATATGAAAATCCTAACAAATAAAGATTTTCATTTGTCCAAATCCTCGAGAATTTATAATTGTCAAACATGGATTTTCTATAACTTTAGAAAAACCGAAAATATTTTCCCCAAAGATTTGGTTGCCAAATGTGACCAAAAGGTTTTAAATGAGATTTGAGAATTCAGGAATTCCACTCTCTTTGCATTTTGGCAGAAATCCTGGATGCTCAAGACCAAGGGAGCATCCAGGAATTCCCCTATGTCTAGGAATTCAGGAATTCTTCTAGAAAAGAAATAGGCCCACATTTTGGTCATGACTATTTCAGATGATATCAGTATAAAACATGAAGGGTTTGTTTGTTTCACGTAATTGGATTCTTTACGCAGTCTATATCTTGGTAATTGTATGGGGGACATTTGGAAACTCTAAAATATTCTATTTTTTTTATGATTTAAAGCTTATTTATATATTAGCGTATCTGGTAAATTTTTAATTGTATTTTCTATTTTTATAGATTAGTCACATATTAGAACTTTTAATCTAAAAAAATATAAGCTAAAGGGGTCTTTTTTATTCTCTATTTGATTGCATTATAGAATTCTTAGGAATTCAATACATAGGGTAGTTAAAGTTGAAGATTACAGATGAATTTTCCAAATGAACATCAAATAACATTTTCTTTTAAGGAATAGAATTAAGAAAAATATGATACCCAATGCTCATTTTTGAAATTCACATTTGATCTTCATTTTTAACCACCATATGTGTTCAATTGCGATGCTATGTATTTTAATGCAAACAAATAGGGCTTTATTAAAATTTAGGGTGGGCAATATAAAATTTACGAGTGTTTGCAGGATGACCTCATAAATTTTTTGAAATGATGTTAATGATAGGTTCCATATTGTAATGTCTAGAAGGTGGGCCCTAGTCATTACAATTCCTAAAGGTGGGCCCTAATTACCATATGAAATAAGATCCTTTTATAATTTTATCAAATAGGTTAATTATCAATTAGAGCTTCTATTTTAGACCTTAATTTAATTAACTCTTATTAGGTTAGACTAGAGTCTCCAAATGGTCCCGAAGCATTTAAAAACAAAGGTAAATATAAAAAACATAACCATCAAATAACTTCTCTTTTAATGAAAATTGAATCAAGGTAAGATGGAAAATCAATACCAAGCCATTACTCTGGTAATTCAAATCCTAGGAAACTCAGAGGCCCATCTATAATAAAGCCTTGTATTATTTACCCATAATCTCTTTAATAATCTTGAGCTCATTTGACGATGAATTCTTATATATTCAATTTCTATATATTCCATGCAAACAAAGAGGCCCCAAATGTCCTTTTTATTATTTTATTTATATCCAGCACATTCTATCTCGACAAAATTTCTTGGATACTTTCTTTCTCTTTAAATTTTCTTGTCTGATATTTGTTTCATGTATTAATGCAGTCTGTTCTATCATTGCCGGATCAAATAAAGATGTTCAAAGACTACATAGAGAATTTGAAAGCCATAGCAGGAGAAGAGAGAGCTGCTGCCATTATTTCTGATAGTATATACATATCCGACGTAGGAATCGATGACATTATCAACAATTATTTTGCTCTTCCCATTAGAAGGAAGCATTTCGACATTTCTTCCTATACAGATTTCATAGTTAACTTGGCTTCTGAGTTTTATCAGGTGAATATATCCAATCCCTCGATCTATTTTATTACTTGATATTTATGATGTATATGTCTAAATGGCCCGACTGGGAGGCCGAGCTCTGTTTGGGGGACCGGGCCATAAGTCGGTCTCCCAATCGGGCAGACTAGCAGGACTCATTTATGATCTTCACTGTCAACAATCAAACCAGCCTCCAAAATGACAGCCTAGGCCATTTTATTTATTAACTACATCCCAAGAATTGGGTGATCAAGGACATCCTCTGTCTTCCTTCTTGTAGCCGACTTTTGCAACTTTTTTTAATTTTCACAACCAGTTATTTTCAGTCGTAGGGATCATTAATGATACCCACGCTTTTCTATATAATCTTCTTAAAATAGAATACCAGGCAAAGTTTATGAGCTCGCTGAAAGAACTACCTGGTCCAAATAAGTGTCGGAATCGAACTCGCCAAGAACCTTGTGTGTTCTGGTGTGAGGTAGACATGCGAACTTGCATTCACAGATTTACTAGATAATCAAGCAAGGGTTTCCATATCCCTTATATAAAGTAATCCCTAGCAGTCACGATTTATACGGATTCTACCCCTCTTGGAATCCCACATCTCCTCACCAGTGTGGGAATTCTGCCAACTGAGAGTCTGAATTTGATCCAAACTCTACTACCCAACAAGTTCATCAGCAGCAAACCGCCGGACTCGATCTAGCGTGTACCCAATGACAGTTGGGCTGGGCCACACAATTTTCCTAACACTCACTGGCCCAATCACTACAAGAGTCCACCTACAAAAATACAGTGGTTTATTGGTTGTTGCTCCTCCTCCTCCTCCTCCATAATTATTTTTTTATGATGATGAGGGTTTTCCCGTGGTTTATAACCCCACGATAGGATTATTCTAAGAAATTGATAAAAGGATAAAAACAAAAAAAACAAAAAAAAAGGATTGCAATTGAATTGAACTATTAACAAATGAAGTGCAAAGTTCCTGTTTTCACCCTCCATTTCATGCTGCAAGTACTGTCCTTTTTTCCCTTTTGGTAAAGACGGGTATTTAACATTCATTAGACCAAAGGTTTTAGGATCGGTTCAATGTAATTTTTTTTTCTGGTTGAAACATTTGGTAGATGTTGGTACAATGTATTAATAACATACTTTTATAATATGATAGCATGTTTGACGGCCAAAAAGTAGTTAGTATATTGCAAATTGTTTGATCTTGGAAGGTTTAAGTCGGGGTACCATCAATGAAATTGATTTTTTTTTCAGTACGAACCATCAGTCAAATTGTTACGTATAGTGTAAGCCCATCAATTCAGAAAAATGTGTTTTTTATCTTCTTTTTTTTATTAGTATTCATGAAAGTCCAAACAAGGTGGTTCTTTCCCAAGAATAAAACCAAATAAAGGCATAAACCCTAATAGCCCTCACATGAAGTCTAATAATGCTTTTCTTAATTTTCACCAAATAGCAAAGAAATTTATGATACTATTGGAGTTGGTGTGTAAAATGGAGTCAAGTGGTTGATGATTTCTTCTACTATTTACATTCTCACTGCTCTACATGAATAATCAATTGGCTACCATCCATTCTGCCAAAACATTTGAACCACTTGTGATTTGCGGTATTTGCCAAAAGTGCCAATGCATACTAAATCTTATTTGTTACATACTAAGGACACAGTTGCAAAAATAACTTGGTTAACCCAAGATGGGGTTCTTCTATGATTTAAAAGTGAAGGAATTCAATCATTAAGCTTAATATTTTCTTTATTTTGGTAGGAATTGTATAGTTTGGGGGCTCGGAAGATCGGCATTGTGGGGCTTCCTCCTGGAGGTTGTTTTCCCTCACAAAGAACTATTGCAGGAGGCATCACTAGAGAGTGTGTTGAACTCTATAACCAAGCAATAAGGATGTTCAATTCCAAGCTATCCAAGAAGGTTGACATGCTTGGAGCCAGCCTTTCGAACTCGAAGATCATTTTCATTGAGGTCTATAATGTTTTTGATGATATTATCCGGCGGCCCTCTAATTATGGTAATTTAGTACACCACACCAATTGCTGCAACATCATCATCATCTTCATCATTTTGTAAGAAGTTGTGAGGCCCGCATGCCATATCAAGTACGGTAAAGGGTTAATAGAGAATAAGAGTCCCACTTAGAATAAAACTTGATTTGGACCCACTTAAGACTCCCAACAATGGAGTTAGATGGATGGGGATTTCTTGTCAAAGAAGTCATCGTAAGTAGGACTCTTCGGACTTGTCTGTATAAGGATAAGGGAGCCCTAGGGTCAGATACTCTCCACTCCTGGAGGCAGTGGCAGGCCCACAATTTCCACTTGGGTGGAGTGGATGATGGTCATTTGAAAAATCCAATCATTCATTTGCTCAATCGGACGATGGGTCCCACTCCTAATAAATTTTTTGCATATATCCATTGAGGGTATGGGGTGGTCTTAAATCGTGTAGATTATCTAAGTGGGCCCCACGATGGAGTTGCGGGCCTCATCATTCGTTCCTAACATGCAGTGAATCACGTCTCAATCATGAACTCAATCAACAGGTGGGACCCACCTCTATTGAAATGAGATCATAGGATATGTCGTTAAAAGGGCTGGCATTCGTATTTAACGGTTGGAATTATCATGTTAAAAGTCTCAAGATTAATTCCCGGGGACCTATGATTTCACATATAGCCAGACTTGGCCAATCAGTCACCAAAGCAGTGCAGCACTTCTTCCTAACCAGGAAACTTCTTAGAGCCTCCAATGCTTTTTTCCTTGCTCTCATACCAAAGTCTAACTCTCCTAATACCATTGCAGACTTTAGGCCAATTAGTTTGCTGAACTTCTCATACAAAATAATTTTCAAAATCCTATCCTCTAGACTCACCTCTCTCCTCCCTAAGTTGATCTCCTCTTACCAGGCAGCTTTCATTTCGGGTAAATCCATCCACCACCACTCAGCCTTGGCCTATGAGCTCTTTCAAAAGCTCAACTCCAACCTCAGTAAAAGCTCTCTTTGCCTCAAATTTGACATCTCCAAAGCATTTGACAAACTCAACTGGTCTTTTCTTTTCTCTGCTCTCAGGTTCTTCAACTTTTCTGAAGGTTGGATTTCCCTCATCAGAGAGTGTGTATGTTCTTCTAAATGCTCTATCATGATTAATCGATCCCCTCATGGCTTTTTCATCTCCTCATGTGGCCTAAGACAAGGTGACCCCTTATCTCCATACTTGTTTATTCTTGCTGAGGAAACTCTCAGCCTTCATCTTAATAATCTTCACTCCCAAGGCTCCATTCACCCCCTCTCCACTGTCCCCCACACTCCCTGCCACCTTTTTTATGCAGATGACATAATCATTTTTATGAAATGAGTTACTTCCGGTGTACTTGCCCTGCAAGACCTTCTTGACCTCTACCAATCAGCTTTTGGACAGCACATTAACCTCCTCAAAAGTCAATCATTCATGGGAAAATGAGGCAATAGAAGGAAAGCTAGGATCTGCTCCATCCTTGGTTTGCAAGAAAGTCAAGCTCAACTCAAATACCTGGGATTCCCAATCGCCTTTGGGGCTCCAAAACGTACTCACTTCCTCCCTCTGCTGGACTCCATCAATGGCAGATTGACAACTAGGAAAGCAAAATCTCTCTCCTTTGCTGGTCGTTTAATTCTCATCAAACATGTCCTCTCTTGCATACCTATGCACTTAGCTTCCATCCTTCCCCTTCCAGTCTCCATATGTAAAGACATTAAGCGTTTGATGCGTCACTTTCTCTGGTCAGGCAATTCTCCCTCTTCTAATATCAACTACGTCAAATGGTCTCAAGTTACCCTCCCAAAGCAAGAAGGAGGCCTGGGCATTAGAAAGATCTCAGAAGTTAATGAAGCTTCCCTCATCAAGCTGGGATGGCAAGCTACCACAATGAACACTATCTGGTCTACCTGGTTCAAGAATAGATATTTCAAGGACAGCACCATCTGGAGCCCTGCAAATACCATCCACGGATCCTGTATCTGGAAGCGTATTCGTCGTCTTTCCCACTTCATTCACCACGGTGGTGCTTGGGCTTTTGGTAACGGAGAGAGCATCAACATCTGGCATGACACATGGCATGGGGACAAGCCCCTCTCTGCTGTCTTCCCCATTCTGAATTTCCCTCCTGACCAACGGCTTGCCTCCTTCTTCCACTCAGATACCTGGCAATTTCCTCTCAGCTTACCATCTGCAGTTCGTGACCTGCTAACTTCTGCTACTTCTCTTCTCTCTCCCAGTCCTTCAGCTAAAGATCATCTCTTCTGGAAGGAGGCTCCTGATGGGATAATGTCCCTGCAAAAGGCTTGGAATGCTTTATAAGACTGAAAGGTAATATCCTTCAATGGCCTCCTTTGATTTGGAATGGAATCTCCCTCCCTAGAGTTTCCTGCTTTGGTTGGCGTCTGATGCTCAACCGAACTCCCACTGAAGACCGTCTAAAGCACCTTGGCTTCTCCTTAGCATCGAGATGCAATCTCTGCTTCAATGAAGTAGACTTTGTCAGCCATCTTTTTTTCTCCTACAACTTAGCTCAGTTAGTATGGCATTGGCTGCTTCACTATTCTAAGGCTCAGCAATCATCCTCCTGTACTGCCTCTTCCATCTGGACATCCATAACTAGAGGTAATGATAAAATTGGCAAGATTTTTATGGCATCCACCTTCCTATCCGTTCTGCATTCACTCTGGAAGGTCAGGAATGTTGCAACCTTTGAAGGACATCATCTCACCCTCCACCAAATCATAGCCCTGCTGAATGAAGATCTTTGTTTCTCTCTAAGGAAGATATCCAAGCCTTTTGTGAGTCAGCAACTCAACGCCCTCCTTAAATTTTTGAAAATTCAGGTTAACTCTGCCTCCTAGGATTTTTTGCTGTTGTTCTGGCCTTTTTGTTTGTTGGCCTCTTTTTTTGTTTGTTCTTTCCTCCTTCTTTGGAGGCTTCTGTGCATTTGTATTTCTTCTTCCTCTTTCTCAATACAATTACCCTTTATAAAAAAAAAAAAAAAAAAAAAAAGACTCGTCCTCTATCATCACCACCTAATAAAAACCTAGTTCTTTCATCACTCTCATCATATCCTCTGCCAATCTCCCTTCTTCTCACTCATCTCATTTTTACCACATATGGATCATGCACATGACAAAGCCCCAAGCCCACCTCCCTCTTTATGAGAATATTCTAGGTGCCCCTTTTTCATTGTTTTTTTTTCCTTCTCCTTTCTTCTTTCTTCTTCCTTTCTTTTTTGTTCTTCCTCCCTCTCTCTCCTCTCAGTCTTCTCATTTCTTCTTCATCTTCTCTCTCTCTCTCTCTCTCAAGGGTGGGGCAGATCCATTTTGTAGTGGGGCGTGGGCATAAGGCCAATAGCTCATCAAGGGAGTTATCTAAATCCGACGGGTTTGACCATACCCACATGCCATAACCTAGTTTCGCTCTTGCCCATAGGTAAGACAAATGCAAAGAGATTCACAGGACTTCCCAATCGCAAAACGCAGATAGATCTCTGACCATGTGTTGGGTCCCCACATTTATTTTTAACCATATTAACGTGAAATGGAAAATTCACATGTAAGTGCTTGTGCTTTCCAACTATTATAAAACCTATAAGACTTTGTTCAAGAATCAAAGGGTAGCTTTTATTGGTTGAAGCGCACTTTTGTATGATAAGAGGATTTCTGCTATGCAGAGTTCCATTTCCCTAGAAAGGAATCCCCCTTTATGAAGCTCCTCCAATAAAAACAAAGAAAAGGAGAGAAAAAAAAAAAAGATTCATATATACAACAAAAAATCAGTTCATATTTACCTTCACAAGAAAATGATGCACCAAACAACAAAATAAGCAAGATGAGCTGAAGGTAATAGAGATTTTTCCTCTTGATCCCAAATCCCTCTACTTTTTCTCCATAGAAAAATCCCTCTTGTTATACAACCAGGCCATAACGCCCAAAGTGATGAGACCAAATTCCAAGTCTTTGCAAGTATAAAACACTAATTATAGAATAACCATCATCATAACTAGTACTATATATATTTATCATCTAAATGCTTTCTCTTGCACACAACTTTTTCAATGCAAGTTTTGAACTCTTGAGGTGTTTTTATGTTGTAGGATTTGAAGTAATAGACAGAGGGTGCTGTGGCACTGGAAAAATTGAAGTGGCAAAACTATGCAACCCCTCGACTCCAGTGTGTGAAGATGTTACCAAATATGTGTTTTGGGACAGTTTCCATCCCACAGAGAAAACTTACAAGATCTTGGCAGACTATGTTATTAAGAACTACTTGCCCAAACTGCTGTGAGGAGCAAATTAAGTGGCCTTGCTACCATAATTTCACATTACTTGCTTGCTGCATTATAATATTAACTATGCTAGTTGCATGGTTGATTATGTTATTATCAACATTTCCTATGCTTGATTCTACGCAATTATCAATTTTCGAATAAAAGATCACTTTTATAAGCTTGTCTGTGCCACATGATTTTATGGCCCTATTGGTATTAAGGACAAGAAACAATTTATTGGATTTTATTTTTTATAAGAAAATTAGCTAGATGCTTCGAACTGAGTCTCTGGAGCTACTATATGGTCATGACTATAATACCTGTGCCTAAGTTCGAGCAATTATTGTTGAAGTTCACAATTCGTCATTCAGGACTTTATCTAAGAAAGTTTTTGATTGGCTCATTTCATTCAATTCTCATTTCGATTCTTTGAGTTTGATATGGTCGTCGATGGTTTAATTCACATGAGTCTGCCTATAAGTTCATCAATGTGGCCCAAATCTAAAATTTAGTCTGCCAATAATATATTGGCTTCCATAAATTAACTAAATATTGGGTCAAATTTCACACAAATCAGAGTTTGGCCACCATCAGTCCATCACATAAAAAATATGTGATTAAAATAAAATCCAAAGTAAAATTTCATGTTTAGGTGATCAATTTTAAGATCGGGCCAACTCCAACTAGAGTAGATCTAGATTAGAACTATGACATGGTAGTGTTTTTCTTTCGAGTGGCTTGGGTTTCATAGATGGCAACGCTGATGAAGTTCAAATTGGAGAATTTTATAAATTGGACTCAAGTTAGAGAATTTTATTAGAACAGTTCACAATTTAAATTGAAAATTTTTTGGAACGTACTGTTCCAAATTTGAGTGCTTTATTAGTGGACTAGGTAATTATTATCATGGCGGTAATAATTTTTAGATAGTCAAGAAGGGTCCATGTGACACAAAATTGGAGTCTATTGGCCCTATAAAATAGCAAGCCCTGAGGATCCAAGACTACCTTCAAACTGGGCATGAAAAATTTGGGAGGGACGTGTATATCTTCTGGCCCATCCGTGCCGGCCCGTGACCGTGCCGTGCCGTGCCGTGCCGTACCCAGGCACCAGGGGCTCAGCCCAGCATGGCCCAGGGCACAAACTTATATGCGTCATGTTGTTTGGGTAGTGCCCCCCTCTTTTTTTTTTAGTTAAAAAAATAAACTAAAAAAAAATCTACCTGAAATAAATAACACGCTGATATTGATATGACACATTTATTGAAAAAGGACAATATTAAATAGATTAAGTTACAAAATTTTAAAAAAAAATACAAGTTTGAACTTTGAACCATACGATTAAATTCAAACTTTATGAGAAATGAAAAAATAATAAATTACAACTTTGAACACTATGATACATTCAAAAAAACATTAAGTAAGAATTACAACTTTATGACATATGGAAAAGAAGTATATTTTGAAAAAAAAAATGTTACAACATGAGAAACTATGCTAATTTCATAGAAAGTATAAGTTGATAAATTAACGCCGAGAGCTCGTCTTCTATCTCGTACCATCCTGGGGTGTTGTGTTCTGTCATTTGCTCGATACCAGTCTCGCAGGCACATTCAGGTCTCCACGGTTTCTTCTGACAGCATCATCCTTCTGGGGTTAATAAGGTGTCCACTTGTATTAAATGTCTGCTCTAATGCAACTATAGACGCTGGAATTATTAGTATATCACGGGCTGTAGAGGAAAGCACATGAAACTTAGATGCATATGTTTTTCACCAGGCTAAAAGGTCAAAATCATCTTCATCATCCGGGACTTGAATCAGAATCTTTTCTATGCACATTGTTAATTCATTAAGGTGATCCCCCGAAAGAAGAGGAGCTACTTTCTAGAGTGCTCCTAATAATACCCCACATGGCCTTCTTTTTCCCTTTATGTGTTTGGGAGAGCTCGTAGAGATAGAGGGTGTTTCATCTCTACCCATTTGGGTAACATATTCCCAAAAAAAGTGTTTCTAAAGAAGTTTTAATTGTAGACATATCATTTACATTAATTTAATTCATATTATTATTTATTTCATTAATTAAAATTTCAACACCAAGTAATTTCAACTTAGGATCTAATGCAGCAGCTATACAAAATGTAAAAGGAGAAACTTTTCAATATTGTGAAATATTTGACTCCATTTTTTCACACATCACCTGAAAAACTGCAAATCTCTATATTTTTTAAAAGCAAAACTTATTTCATAAAAATGGATCAAAGCTTGAGTTGATGTGGGATAATATACCCCAGAAAAAAAAAAGGTTTTTGCATCATGAAAAACTTTCAAAAAAATCTCTTATTACACTACAACAACTTGCACTTTTAGTGACGTTTTTTGGTGACGCTTTTATAAATTCGTCGGTAAAGATTATTATTTACCGGTGTATATAATTTCGTCATTGAAAATCAACATTTTACAGACGTTTTATATAAAAATCCGCTAAAAGGCTGATTTTTAGCGATGTTTTACTAAAAAACGTCGGCAAAGTTCAATCTTAGAATTAACTTCATTTTTTAGGAAAAGTAAAAATCAGAGATTATTACCTACGAATTATAAAACGTCGGTAAAATCGACTTTTAGCGATTATTCCTTGAAAACAGTAGGCAAAGTTCAGTTTTATTATTAACTTCATGTTTAGGGAAAATAAATATAAGAGACTATTATCGACGAATTTTATGACGTCGGTAAAATGACGCTTTTAGTGACGTTTTTTGTAAAACGTCGGTAAAGTTTAATTTTATTTTTAGGAAAATTAAAAATTAGAGACCTTTACCAACGAATTTTTTTTTACCAACGAAAATTACTGTCGGAAAATTTATTACCGACATTTAATATAAAATGTTGGTAAAGGTCGGTTGACTTTCTTACTTGTTTTAAATAATAAAAATAAAATAAATTCTATCAACGAAAAGTATGTTTTTTGCGACGAAATATAAATGTCGGTAAATTTCCCACTTCTTTTTTCCCTCTCCCTCCTCCAAAAGCCCTTCTCTCTCTCTTTGCTTTCTTTTCTCGCTCTCTCTACTCTTTCTCTCTCTCTCTCTCTCGCTCACTCGCTCTCAGTCTCTCTCTACTCTTGGTCTATCGGTCTCTCGGTCTCTCTCTGCTCTCTCTCGCTCTCAGTCTCTCTTGACTCTGTCTCTCGCTCTCTCCACCTCTCTCTACTCTCTCTCTCTCTCGCTCTCGGTCTCTCTCTGCTCTCCGTCTCTTACTCTCTCCGTCTCTCTCCACCTCTCTCTACTCTCTCTCTCTCGCTCTCGGTCTCTCTCTGCTCTCCGTCTCTCGCTCTCTCCATCTCTCTGTGCTCTCCCTCTCTCTCTCCGCCTCTCTCTACTCTCTCACTCATCAATCATCCCTTCTCTACGATATGTGCCTCCGGTCACAACACCAGCACCCCTCTCTTGGCACCGCTCTCTCTGCCGTTGCTGCCTCTGCATCTCTCCCCTCTCTACAAGTAAACTCTCTTTCGCATCTCTTCTCTCTTCGTCTCTATCTGATATGGGTATTTGTTGTTTTCTTTCAAAATCTAATAAAATGATGAAATATCCATTAATTGATTTTTGAATTTAACTTGTTTCCTCTCCTCTTGGATAGGCTATCCTATCACAATTGTCATTCAAATTAGGTGTCACCCTAAAACTAATTGTAGTTTGTACTCAATTGGGTTTTCTCCATATTCAATTTTCCCATCCTATGAGTGGCTTCGAACATTAGATTGTAGTTGCACACCATGTGCTTGAACAAAAACCTGGTTGCAAATCAAACAACAAATAAATGGTTGCAATATCAGTAACACGCAATGTAATCATGTAAAAATGTTACAAGTTCATAATGCATTTTATAAGGTGACAATTTTGCCCGTGAGATAGAAGGTTGTTTGTTTTCTATTTTTTTATTTTTTTATTTTTTTTCCTAAAGTGTTACTACAAACACATGAGATGATCCTTGGTTAATGCCATGAGACTATTATTGGAGGTAGTTACAACTACATCAGGGATTGTTGTTGATATTTGTGTTTTCTCATTTCTAGTGTTTCACTTAAAAGGGAGTGATACTAACAGGAGATCTAATCTCCCTCTCTGAACAAGAGCTAGTCGAGTGTGACCTTGAAAATTCTATATGGGGGCTACCAGAATGGATTACTAGTTCTAATTAACTAATCAATGCAGCGGAAATAAATTAATCAGACAATATAGAACTAGCTATCTATCAATCACACACCACAAGAAGACAGACACAATTTTTTAACGTGGAAACCCTATCCAAGGAGAAAAACCACGAACCAGAAATCAAGAGTTCACGAACAGTTACAAGATATACTCACTAGCTCCTTTACCTCAGTCTGTACCTCGACCTAAGGACTGTAGTTATTCTTGCAAAGAATCCACTGACACGACATCCACCGCGCTCCGTTCTCCTTACTTGATCTCCTCGCACCTTGTCAACCAAGATGATCAATCTTCTACAAGAAAAGTAGAAGCAGCAACAACCTTCTAGACCAGCCTTTCAAAATGATCTCTCAATGGCTCTAGAGAATTAACTCTCTCTCAGATATCTCTGACTCAGATCAATGAGAGTTGTGTGTGTTCATCTTAGGGTTGAGAGAAACACCCTATAAATAGCCCAAAATTCGTGCCTTAGACTTAGTGCACAAGTAGGACTCAAACTGGGAAACAAAGTCTCAAAAGGAAACAACTTCATATAGAAACTGGAGACTTCCCGAACTCTGCGCACCTGTCCGATCGATCGGACTGTGCATCCGATCGATCGGACTGACAAAATAATTGTACGCCTTTTCTGACCGATCGATCGGTCTGAGGCTCCGATCAATCGGGCCTGAGGGATTTCGCCCGGTCTTCTTTTTTCTTCTATTCTTCACTTCAGCTCTTCCGGCGACACATCCACAGTCCATTCTAAAATAAATTAGAAAATACAACTCAATGGACCCAGAGTTTTGTCCAACCCATGAATTAGCCAATAAAAATACTAACAATCTCCCCCTTTGGCAATTCATGGACAAAACTCCCTAGAACAATACAAATGATCTACCCAAGAGAAAAACCCAAAATACATTGAATTTAAAAAAATCAGCATTTGTAGATCTTTGCTTGTTTCTCCCCTAGCTTCAGTATTCTCCCCCTTTTTGTCCACAATTGAGAAACAATTTTCTTCAAGCAGCTTATGTCAATCTCGATTCTGCAGCTCCCCCTAAATAGACTACCCCTCAAGATGATCTTAGTATCAGCACTGGGGTGGGGGCTTGATCTTGTAGATCAGGGGTGATGAAGCTTTGGCACACACACTTGCATTTTCAGATAGTTCAGCATAGTGTGTACCAATACAGATGGAATGTCTTCTTTCTTGACCCAGACAGCTTTGGTTTTCATATGTGACAATGCCTTCTGCTTTTTCCATTGCTTTTGGTTTGGAGACTTTCGCAGCTTATTGCAATGGGGTCGAATGTGTCCTTTAATTCCACAATGATGACAAGTGGGTAAACGTTCAGGACGTGGCACATTCTTCTTCTTGGCATCTGTATTTGTAACATGACCAACAGAATTAGTAACAACTGAATTTTGAACAAAACAATTATTACCTTTGGCTTTTGATGTAGATGCTCCGTCAGCGTAGCCAATGCCATGCATGTTATTCTTTGCCTTTTGACTGCACAGGATGTCATCAAGTTTTTTAGACCCTGCATTCATCCTATTTAGTGAAGCCTTGCTTGTCTCCAACTCAGAAAGAACTATCTTGAGTCTTCCTTGCAAGTCGGTATTTTCAGCTTTCAAGGTCTCCATATCATGATTTATCAAGTCACACTTCTGTGCTTCAGCAGTCAACATATCTGCCAATTTGTTATTTTCAGCCGCTAAGTGACTCACTTTTGTAAGAGCTTCAGACAATTCAGCTTTTAAAGAAGTATTCTGCTCTTCAGATTCTTTCCAGCTTGTAGCCACTTTTTCATTCATCTTGAGCATCTTCATGGTCTTTGCAAACAATATATGATATTCAGCTTGTCAATCATGTTCTGTCTCTGACTCACTAACATCTTGATCAGTCCCTTCATCAGAAACTAAAGGAGTAGCAGAAACAGAAGTTGCCATGAATGCCATGAATTTTTCTTTGCTAGCATCAGGCTTCTCAGACTCAGATTTTTTATCATCTTCCTCAGAAGTATCATCATCCCAAGTCAGATTGAAAGCCTTCTTCTTTGGTTTTTTTTTAGCACAGTCACTAGCAATGTGTCCATAACCATGACACTCAAAACATTTAATCCCTTTAGAAGTTTTCTTCTTTACAAAATTTTTAGGGACTTTCAGATCACTTTTCTTCCCCTTCATGAAAGCTTGAAATTGTTTCATAAACTCAACAGCAACTTGGGGATCAATCTCCTCAGAATCACTAGCAATTTTCTTGTATGATTCTTTGGAGGCTCTCAAAGCAACACCTTTGGATTTTGATTTTCCATTGGTTCTTAGGTTTGCTTCAAAAGTCTGAAGGTTGCCAACTAATTCCTCAACTTTGAGAATATTCAGATTTTTATTCTCTTCTATGGCCACAACCTTTGCATCAAACCGTTCTGGAAAAGACCGTAAAATCTTTTTCACAATTCTATTTTCAGGAATTGGCTCTCCCAAGGTAAAGGTGTCATTCACAATTGTATTCAGCTTTGAATAAACTCATCAAAAGTTTCATCATCCTCCATCAATATGGTTTCAAAAGCTGTATACAGTTTCTGAAGTTTCGACTGTTTAACAGTGTCAGTCCCTTCATGCACAATCTGCAGAATATCCCACGCTTCTTTTGCAGTAGTGCATGTAGAAATTCTACGAAACTCATATATGCTAACTCCATTATAAATAGCATTCAAAGCCCTAGAGTTGCAAGTGGCTGCCAATTCTTCATCCTTTGTCCACTTATCTTCAGATTTAAAACTGGTTATCCCATCAGAAGTGACAGTGGGCAAGGAATAGCCTTTCTCAATAGATTTCCATACTTTCAGATCTATTGCTTTTACAAAGGCAACCATTCTGGCTTTCCAATAAGCATAATTAGAACCATTCAACAGAGGAGGCTTATTGGTTGAAGTGCGTTCTCGATAGACATCCATTCTAGCAATATTTGGATCAACACAATAAAATAGTGCAACCCGCTCTGATACCAATTGAAAATTCTATATGTGGGCTACCAGAATGGATTACTAGTTCTAATTAACCAATCAATGCAGCGGAAATAAATTAATCAGACAATATAGAACTAGCTATCTATCAATCACACACCACAAGAAGACAGACACAATTTTTTAACGTGGAAACCCTATCCAGGGAGAAAAACCACGAACCAGAAATCAAGAGTTCACGAACAGTTACAAGATTTACTCACTAGCTCCTTTACCTCAGTCTGTACCTCGACCTAAGGACAGTAGTTATTCTTGCAAAGAATCCACTGACACGACATCCACCGCGCCCCGTTCTCCTTACTTGATCTCCTCGCACCTTGTCAACCAAGATGATCAATCTTATACAAGAAACGTAGAAGCAGCAACAACCTTCTAGACCAGCCTTTCAGAATGATCTCTCAATGGCTCTAGAGAATTAACTCTCTCTCAGATATCTCTGACTCAGATCAATGAGAGTTGTGTGTGTTCATCTTAGGGTTGAGAGAAACACCCTATAAATAGCCCAAAATTCGTGCCTTAGACTTAGTGCACAAGTAGGACTCAAACTGGGAAACAAAGTCTCAAAAGGAAACAACTTCATATAGAAACTGGAGACTTCCCGAACTCTGCGCACCTGTCCGATCGATCGGACTGTGCATCCGATCGATCGGACTGACAAAATAATTGTACGCCTTTTCTGACCGATCGATCGGTCTGAGGCTCCGATCAATCGGGCCTGAGGGATTTCGCCCGGTCTTCTTTTTTCTTCTATTCTTCACTTCAGCTCTTCTGGCGACACATCCACAGTCCATTCTAAAATAAATTAGAAAATACAACTCAATGGACCCAGAGTTTTGTCCAACCCATGAATTAGCCAATAAAAATACTAACAGACCTCTTATAACAATGGACTATGCCTTTCAATTTATTGAAATAGGCCCTCTTTAGTTTTCCTGACTTGTCTAGAGCCAATCTGACCCATTTGCCACCCCAATATTTTGGCAGAATGAGCCCTATTCAAAGAACATCATGTTGCATAGGAGACTGTATACAATTTTTCCGTAACCAGTTTCAGAAATTATTGATAAAATCAATCTAAATGATTTTGATATAGTGTGGAAAATAGAATTGAATGCTTGATATTTATTTATTTCCTACTTCAAACCCATATCACAACAGATAACCACAATCTGCTGAAATCAATTAGCTTAAAGGGACATTGAGAGGTTTCTTATCTGTTTATTTGTGTGCTAGGAGTGGATGATAGACAATGTTGTTGTCCCAGTGGCAAGTAGTTATGGCCTTGCAAAGGAGTACACATACTTAAAGAGTTCAATAAAAATTCTCTCAACAGGTATCAATGGAATCTATCCGAAAGAGTCCTAAGTCATATTCTTTTCCAGTCTACTGATCATGTCATTGATTACACACTGGCAAAATTTAGCAGAATAGTTTCTTCGTTGTTGAACATACTTCTGTGATGGTATCTATAATGATTGAATAACATTTCTTCTTCATCTTTATTTTTTTTCTCCTTGAAATGCTACAAGAAAGGAGTTGGAGAAGCTTGCAAAGGAAGTGGGATTTTCTAAAGCCAAGCACTATGAGACTGGTGGAGGCCTCAGGGGAAACATGGTAGCAACTCGATAAATTGTAAATTTAGAAAGTGATGGTGTCCAAGAAACTCATCAAATTTTAAAGGGCAAGTAAATAGGAAATATGTCATTTTGCATTGACTCTCAGCAATTCCTTGGTTTTCTTTATTTCAATGCGTGAAACCTTCATAATTATCCATTTACTGTCACTTCTCCTTTTACTGGTGGTATTAAATTGTGGTTCAGTTGCTTGGAAGAACTGCTAACGAAATCAATAACCCATGGAATGAATACCCACAGGCCATTGTCTGAATTACAAGAAAAAGCTTGAGGATACAATGGCTAGATAAAACTATGAATTGCCTAGAGCAAATTTTTTTTATGTATCCTTTTTTTCTAAGAAATGAAATGGATGAATGTGCCAAGCATAGAATGATACATCTTTGATTTCATATTTGGCCAATTTATTTATATAAATGGCACCTGCATTTATTTGATTTTTATAAAATAATTATATAATCAATTTGATACTTTTATGTTAAAAGCAACTTTTTGTAACCAAACAACGTATGATGCTTTTGTTGTTAAAAAGTTAGTACTATTTTCTACACTTGTAAGTTTCAGCGTGAGCATGGCCTCGCAGGTCCCTTCCTCCTGCCCTAACCTTCTCCTCCATCCCCAGCCACCCAGACCTCCAGCACCCTCTCACCTCCTCCCTCTTCCCTCACCCACCCAGCCTATGCGCCCCATCCAGCCCCCTTCTTCAAACTTTCAAATCCCCCAAGTTCCCGCTCACCCGTCTTCCACCCCCATTAGCAGGCTACTCTCTCGGTTTTCTTCCCCCCTCTCCTTAACCAGCATCCAGGTCCAACCCACCCCCCAGGCCAGATCCAACCCACCAGCCAGGCCCGCCCACCAGACATTCAAATCCCTCCCTCCTACCCCCCAACGGACTTCCCCCATTTCCCTAACCAGATTTCAAACCAGAACCTATCAACCTTCCCGCCCCTGCCCAGCTCAACTACCATCCTTCAACCCCCATTCCATGCTCTCCTCTAGCAAGGAATCCTTCTCTTGTGCTGTTATTGGGAAATTTGCAGGCAACCATCCATCTCTCGAATGGGTCAAAGCTAAAGCTAGGCTCTGGCCACTATCCAGACCCTGCATGGTTTCCCTCACCATCAAAGGTAACTTCATCTTCAGATTCAACTCTCCTTCAGACAAAGCCCTCATCCTTGGTTTATCCCCCATGTCCATTAACAAGAGAAAAATCTTCTTCCTCCCCTGGTCCCTTGGTCAGGATGAAACAGTATGGCCATCTTTTGCTCCAGTCTGGGTGAGGCTCTCAGGGCTCCCCTACCACTGCTGGAGCCAACACATCATCTTCTCTCTAGCCAACTCTATCGGCCAACCCATCAAGTTGGATGATATTACCTCTTCCCAAAGGATTCTTACCTTTGCCAGAGTCCTGGTCAATATAGATCTCTCCAAAACCAAACCTCAAACCATCCTAGTAGAACTGCAGGGTGAAAGAGAACTGGAAATCTCTGTTTCCTATGAGCACTGCCCCTGCCCCCTCTGTTTCCAATCTGGGCACCCCCTCAATCCTGCCCTCCGGCTATACACCCCACCTCTCTCCCCCCAGGCAAAGCCATCCCAGACTTTGCCAACCTAGACCCCCCACCCTTGGCTCTCTCTGACCCAGCCTCTTTGACCATTGCAGCTAATCCTACCTCCAACCAATCTTTGTCTCAACCACCTCTTGATCCTAATCCTCATTCTGCCAACCACCCCCTCGAGGGTCCACCCTTCCTTCCCTCCTTAGCTAGTCCATCTCCAGCCCTTCTGGCCTCCCCTGATCCCAGCCCATCCTCCCAGCCTTTGCATCTTCAAACCCCTGCCATCTCGCAAGTCACAACCAAGCCATCGCTCTCCAAGGTCAAGAACTCCACTCAACGCATCCCATCCATCAATGCATTGCCTTATGATGTTGTTTCTGTCATCTTGGAGAAAACCACATCCCCAACCATTGACACCTCCAACCCTTTTGATATTTTGGAGAACTACTCCTTCTTGGACCCTGTTTCTAACCCTAGCATCTACGGTAGAAATCTCCAGGCTTTCTCTGAGAACACTTCCTCCCCCCCCCCCCCCTCCAGGGTTTGAACCCCCCAGCCTCCAAACCCCTGTCAATGTTACCACCCTCGCTCCTATCTCTGCTCCCCCTCTTCTGGCAGCCCCTGTATCTTCCTACCTGGCAACCTCTACTCCCTGGGCCTCCATCTGTTCCCAAGTCCCTTAAGAATTCAGTGACTCCCCCCCCCCCCCAGGTAAAGGGAGACACTCCAGCACCACCACTGGCACTGGCCCAATAACAAGGAGGACTAAGAACAAACGCCCCTCCCCCCCCCCCCCCCCCCATCCCATCAATGTTAAAAGTTTTATACTGGAACTGTAAGGAATTGCCAATTCCCCTACCACTAGAGCCTTGGCAAACCTAGTTCGTAACCACCAACCAGACCTTATTTTTATCTCTGAACCAATGTCAACGTTCTCCTCCACTCAATCTCTTGGCCTATCCAATTTTGGTTTTGATACTTTTCACTCTAATTCCACTTCCATCTCCCCCCCTAATCTATGGTGTTTCTCCAAATCTTCTCACCTTTTCCTAGCTTCCATATCCAAAGCTTCCTCTCAGCACCTCTCCATGCTCCTACTTAACCAAACCTTTGGGCTTTCCTACCTCATCACAGGTATTTATGGCTCCACCAATCCATCTCACAGGAAAGATCTTTGGAAAGAACTTATAGATTCATCTTCAACCTCCCTGCCCTGGTGCGTCCTAAGAGATTTTAATGCTATTCTTACCCACCATGAAAAACTTAGTCTCCGCCAGGCCACTCCTTCTTCTCTCAAAGGCTTCCAATCAGCTGTCATGCAAGCTGGCCTCTCTGAAATCCCCTCTTCTGGAAGCAAATTCACCTAGTCTAACAATAGACAGGGGCTTTCTTATGTTGCAGTCAAACTAGACAGAGCTCTAGTTAACTCCCATTGGTTAGATACATTCTCTGACCCTACTGTCCACCACCTTCCTAGACTCTCCTCTGACCACAGTCCCCTCTTACTTAACCATTCCAACCAGTTCATAGCTCCTAAAGCTCCCTTCATATTTGAAAACAAATGGCTCCTCCACCCCACCTTCCTTGAAGTGGTCGAGTCTAGTTGGAGCATTCCAGTTGATGGGAACCCCCAATTCATCCTTGCCCAAAAGCTCAAGTACCTAAAGCAAGCTCTTAAATTATGGAGTAAGAAAACTTTTGGCCAAGTCCACCAAAACATCCTTGCTGCAGAAGCTTCCATCCTGAGGTGCCAACACAACCTTGACTCCTCTCCCTCTGAGTCCCATAGACTAGAACTCCTGGCAGCCAAGCTAAATCTTCATGAAATCCTCAAAGCCCAGGAGATTCACTAGAAGCAAAGATCCAGAAATTCTTGGCTCAAAGAGGGTGACATGAACACCAAGTTCTTTCATCAATCTGCCAAGGCCAGAGGTTCTTTCAATAAAATCAAGCACATTTTTGTCAACGAGTGCCTTATAGATGACCCCCTCATCATCCAAGACCAAGCAGTGCTCTTCTTCTCTAATCTCTTCAATTCCCAAGCTGTCCAGCCCCACCCAATCCTCTTTCAGACAGAGAGCCCAAAAGTCTCAGACTCAGAAAATGCCTTTCTGGTCTCTATTCCTTCTGACTCTGAAATTAAAGATGTTGTTTTCTCTCTTAAGAAGAGCAGTTCCCCTGGCCCTGATGGATTTAATTGTGTTTTCTTCACTTTTTCTTGGGGAATCATTAACCAAACTGTCACCTCGGCAGTGAAACACTTCTTCCAATCCAAAAAACTCCTTAGAGCCTCCAATGCTTACTTCCTTACTCTCATCCCTAAATCCAACTCCCCCTCCACCTTTGTAGACTTTAGGCCCATCAGCTTGCTAAACTTCTCTTATAAAATCATCTCTAAAATCCTCTCCTCTAGACTAACCTCTCTCCTTCCATCCCTTATCTCCTTAAACCAGGCAGCCTTCATTGAAGGCAGATCAATCCATCATCATGCAGCCATCACCTTTGAGCTCTTCCAAAAACTCAAATCTAAGCTTAGTAAAGGATCCCTCTACCTCAAACTTGACATCACCAAAGCCTTTGATAAACTCAGCTGGCCCTTCCTCTTCACCACACTCAGATTCTTTAACTTCTCAGAAACCTGGATTGCCCTCATCAAGGAGTGCGTTTGTACCTCCAGATGCTCAATTCTGATCAATCGATCTCCCCAAGGTTTTTTCAGCTCTTCTAGTGGCCTTAGACAAGGTGATCCCTTATCCCCGTACTTGTTTATCATTGCCGAAGAAATCCTAAGCATCCATCTTCACAACCTTCACTCCCTCGGCACCATCTCCCCCCTGTCCACCATCCCTCATACCCCTTGCCACCTGCTCTACGCTGATGACATCATCATCCTGATGAAAGGTGCTACCTCCGGTGTCCTAGCTCTTCAAGACCTCCTAGAAATTTATCAAGCCTCCTCTGGCCAGCACATAAATCTCCTCAGGAGCCAGCTTTTTTTAGGTAAATGTGGCAATAGAAGAAAAGCTAGGATATGTTTCATTCTTGGTCTTCAAGATAGTCAGGCTCAGCTCAAATACCTGGGATTCCCTATAGTCTTTGGCTCCCCCAAACGAGTTCACTTCTTTCCCCTGCTGGATGCTATTAATGCAAGGCTCATAGCCTGGAAAGCTCGATTTCTGTCGTTTGCAGGCAGGCTCATCCTCATCAAGCATGTCCTCTCCTGCATTCCTATGCATTGTGCTTCTATTGTCCCCCTTCCAATCTCTCTCTGCAAGGATATAGAGCGCCTGATGAGGAACTTCCTATGGTCCGGCAATGCTACCTCCTCCAAAACCAACTATGTGAACTAGTCCCAAGTTACCCTCCCAAAGCAAGAAGGCGGACTTGGTATCAAAAGAATTACTGAAGTCAATAATGCATCCCTCCTCAAGCTTGGCTGGCAAGCTTCCTCCATGAACTCAATATGGTCTTCTTGGTTCAAGACCCGTTACTTCAAAATCAACAACATCTAGAACCCAGCCAACACTCACTATGGCTCCTGTATCTGGAAACGTATCCGTCGTTTGGCTCCCTTCATCCATCAAGGCAGTACCTGGACTTTTGGCAATGGTGAAGATATAAACCTCTGGCACGACAACTGGTGTGGAGACAAGCCTCTAGCAGAAGCCTGGCCCAGCCTGCAATTCCCTCTGAATCAGCAGCTTGCTTCCCTTTTCTTCTCAGGCAGTTGGCACATCCCTCCAAATATGCCAGCAGTAGTCCAAGACCTGCTCTCCTCAGCAACCTCCCTCCTCACTCCAAGTTCCTTTGCTCGTGACACTCTCTTCTGGAAGGACTCCACAGATGGTCAGATCTCTCAGAATAGTGCTTGGAACGCAGTCAGAATCAGAAGCTCCATCCTCCAATGGCCTCCCCTGATTTGGAATGGAGGCTCCCTTCCTAGAGTCAGCTGTTTTGGCTGGCGTCTGATGCATAACAGAACTCCCACAGAATCTCATCTTCAACACCTTGGGTTTTCCTTAGCCTCTAGATGCTACTTCTGCTTCAACGGAATTGACTCAGCATATCACATTTTCTTCACTTGTTCTACAGCTCAATCCCTTTGGAAATGGTTACTCCGGGCTGCTGGAGTCCTGCATCCCCTCCCCTGCTCTCCGTCTTCAATCTGGATCTCCCTCTCAAGAGGTAATGATCCTGCAGGCATAAAGATCATGGCGTCCACCTTCCTCTCAGTAATATACTCTCTATGGAAAATAAGAAATTCAGCCTTTTTTGACAACCGTCACTCTACCATCACCTAGATCATAGGCCAACTGCAGGAAGATCTAAGCTTCACCTTGAGGAAGACCAAGGCCCCAGTTGGCAGCCAGTAGCTCAATTCCATCTTAAATTTTTTTAAAATCCCTGTTCCATGATCCTGGCCTCCTCCTCAGTCTGTTGACTGGCTTTCTGTTGCCTCTGGTTTCTATTTTTTTGGTTTTTTCTCCTCCCCATTTGGAGGTTTTCTTTTCCTGTGTTGCTGCTCTTTGTATTCTTCTTTCTCCTTTCTAATACAATTACCCATTTAACAAAAAAAGTTAAAAAGTTAGTATAGAAGCTGAGCTTACCAAACATTATTTTATTTTAAAAAGGTGCTCCTGTGATGTGGCTTTTTGCAAGTCACTTGTGAAAAAGCATGTTAGACTTCATACAAGCTGAACCAAACACACCCTAAACTTGCACAAAAAAACTTCTTAAAACTTCTCCTGGCAAGGACTTTAAGAAAGTCTCAATCTTGGGTTGTCACTGAGTTCAGTATAGTTTCAAGGTTCTAAATCTCAATCATAGCAGACAAATGCAACTAACAGATAACTTACCTGCTGGGGTGCCATGACCAGAATGGGATCATGTCCTGGAGTTGAGTTCATGAAGACCATAATAATTTGTAGTTGTTTTAAATGCAAGCTTTACTTAGCATATATAGCTATATATAGCCATATAATGTTAATGAGATTGTTTTTGTGTTTTTTTTTTATGCAACATGTGTTATGTTTGGCTTTTTTGATATTGTAAAGGCTCTATTCAATGAAGTGAGTGGAAAACTGGAAACACAAGATATTGATCTTATTGTGAATTGAAGACTTCTAAGATAAATGACATATTTATCTTCATTGGAAAACATAATTGAAGTAGGCCCAATGAGCTGGACCTCATAAACACATTCAATCTATTCAATATTGGTGAGCAGATTCTATTTCTAATTTCTAATTACTTGTGATTAGGTCAGATATGGACAGGAGTTGGTTATTACATTATCAGAACTGATTTAGTGCGGAGTACATAGCTGGGGTGAACTCATTTATTGATTTTGCAAAGGCGAATTCGGGCGGGGCAGTGTTGATTAACTGCCCGTGTAACGATTGTTGTAACTATCGGAAGAATGACTATGTAACCGTGAGAAATCATTTGCACATTCAAGGAATGATGGTCTCATACCTACGGTGGATATACCACGGGAAACCTATAGTTCAACCCGATGATTAGGATGATAGCGATGATGAATCAGAAGATAATCAGGATGAATACGATGAGTTGATAGAGGGCCATCGTAGGGGAACTTACTTGGAGGAAGATACTCAAGAGAGGGATGGTGTGCATGATTTTGAAAATTTGTTGAAGGCTTCTCAGCGTGGCCTGTACCCAGGATGTAAACGTTTAGATACTCTATTATCGTTTGTCATCTAGATATTGCATGTGAAGGTAGAAAATGGGTGTAGCAATAAGTTGTTCGACAATGTTCTACAGATTTTGATAAGAAATATCCAGAGTTTGCCCAAGAGACACGTAATGTGAGGCTGGGGTTAGCCACCGAAGGATTCAATCCTTTCGGTAACATGAGCACCTCTTATAGCATGTGGCATGTCATACTTATGCCCTACAATTTGCCACCATGGATGTGCATGAAGGAGTCATTCTTGATGATGTCATTACTTATTCTAGGACCAAACTCACCTGGAAACGATATCGATGTATATCTGAGGCCCTTGGTTGATGAGTTGAAGGAGTTGTGGGATCAAGGTGTATCGACTGATGATGCCTCCACTAAACAGACCTTTCAAATGCATGCGGATGTGATGTGGACAATAAATGATTTTCCTGCGTATGGTCACTTGTTTGGGTGGAGTACAAAAGGTTATAACGCTTGCCCCTCGTGTAACGACAGCTCATTAGGGGTGAAGTTGAAAGATAAGATTGGGTACATTGGCCATCGAAAATACTTGGAACTGAACCACCAATGACGTAGAAGCAAGGCCTTCAACGATCAGCCTGAGCGTGAAAAGAATTCTTTGGATTTACCGACGCAAAAGGTACTAGACCAGTTAGAAGAACTAGCGCCGGTCAAGTTTGGCAATAATAACAAAAGACCGCATGACTCTGGAGAACTTAATTGAACAAAGAAAAGCATCCTATTTGAATAGCCCTACTGGAAGTGCAAAAAACTCCGACACAACCCTGATCCTATGCACATTGAGAAGAACATCTGTGTAGCTTTGGTTGGAACAATTTTGGGCATAAAGGACAAAAACAAGGACACTGAAAAAGCGCATAAGGATTTGAAAAATATGGGCATCAGGCCAGAATTGCATCTAGTGGAGAGGGGTGATGGATCCAACTTGAAGCCGCATGCCTCTTACACTCTGGAACCAAAACATAGAGATGGATTTTATGAGTTCTTGAAGTCAATCAGATACCCAAATGGCTATGCGGCGAGCCATGATTGCCACATCCTTATCCAACGCATCCTTCCTATTAGCATGCGCAGCTTTCTAAATAAGGATATATGGACAACATTGTTTGAGTTAGGCAGCTTTTTCTAAGACCTCTGCTCATAAACACAGAGACACGATGATTTGAAAAAATTGGTGGAGCAAATAGTTTTAATACTGTGCAAGCTGGAGTGGATTTTTCCTCCTGGTTTCTTTGATGTGATGGTTCATCTATCGGTTCACTTGCCACGCGAGGCCATGCGTGGTGAACTGGTGTAATATCGATGGATGTACCCTATAGAAAGGTAATAGTTGATGACCATTGATTAATTATTTATGTATTAGTGCAATTGCCTTGCATTGAAAATCGCAATTGTAATCATTGGTTGTTTAAAGGTTTCTGAAGACCCTAAAAGGGTATGTTCGCAACCAAGCTTGGCTTGAAGCTTTGTTCGTCGAGGCTTACATTGTCAAAGAGTGTCTCACTTTTTGCTCAATTTATTTAAGGCAGACTGATCGAGTAGAGCAATAAGATGATGGTGGTGAACGTGGCCCGGGATGTCGGTCTTCACACAAATTGTCTGTCCCATCGGACTGATGCCAAGGGCACATGATCCTTCTCAAAGAGGGCATGACACAGCTCATTGGTTTGTGCTGAATAATTGCCCGGAGGTGGAGCCGTATCTACAGTATGTGCTTCAATCTAGCCATATTTATGCATTGCTTGTTAACTCCTTTATCCATTCTCTAATTTTACTTATTCATTAAAAGCTTTCTGGAGTAGAGAACATAAGAATTTAGCGCAAGATCAAAGAGATGGAGGTGTCGGGCAGATACAACGAAAAGAATTTGCAAAAAAGGTTCAAACAACGTGTAAGACATATAAAATATTATCATTTTAATTGCTAGATATTATTGAATTACACTTCAAATAACATTTGTCTAATACATTTGTCTTAATCTGCTTATGTAGATGAACCAATTGCGAACTCTAGGGTCACCGGAAGCTTTTGATGAGATGTGGTCATTAGCAAATGGCCCTAGATCCCTAGTGAATCTTTACCAGGAGTGTGATTGCAATTGAGTTCGATACCACACTATAGACTGTGAGAAATGTCGTAGGAGCCAGAGTAACGGCTTGGTCATGGAAGGGGAATACGAAGGGGAGAAACATGACTACTATGGCTACATCTGCAAAGTCTGTGAATTGTCCTATCGGCACGGGGGTAAGGTGGTTTTATATGAATGTGAATGATACAACACTAGTACCAAGCACAAGAAAAACATCGAAGACCATGTTACAAGCATTGATATCATGGGTCGTTGGTGTACAGATGATCCATTTGTCTTACCTAGTCAGGTGACACAAGTCTTCTACGTCAATGACACCAGCAGAGGAAAAAATTGGAGAGTCGCAGAACGGGTCAAGCCTCGAGGAGTATAGGATGTACCCGCTAAGTGGGATGACGACGACGACGATGATGATGATGATGATGATGTGCCTAATAATGCATTTCAGAAGGACGAAATGACATTTGTTGTCCCAGTCCTCGTCGATGGTACTAGTGTCCAATACTGTAGGGATCATATAGATCCTGAGATCGTTCTCAGTGATGAGTCAGCAGACGAGGATGGCTAAGACGAGGATGAAACACTAGCGGAGTACGAAGATGAAGAAGAAAATGTTGTTCATAGTCAAGAAGATGATGACGTGGAATATGACATGTAGTGTTTGTTTCAAGTTTTGCACATGTAACGATTAAGTAAATTAATAAATATCTTGTCTTACATAATGACATTGTCTTCAATTTCATTTTCTCTTCTGATTTGTTCATATATGGATAAAACATTTCTACATTTCACATTTTACGCTTATTTATATATATCATACTTGCAAAAGATGCCAAACAAAGAGAAAAAATGGGTTAAACCAGGAAAGTTATCCCGTCAAGTGCAAGCATCCAATTATTTATTAAAGAGATAAAAGACAATTAAGTAGAATGCAGAAAAACTTGCATCTCTAGGGCTCCCGCCGACCGCACATGCTATATTTGGTTCGGCTCCCTCGAAGATGATGATGTAGATGACGAGACATCTTGGTCTCAATCAGATGAGGTAATCTTTCTGTGAATGTCTATGACGTATACTTTAAAATATTAGTTTTGATGGTGACACTCATGCTAAAATGATTTCCATTTCCATTTAATGTAAATTGCTGACATTCACTTTACTAATATTATTGATTTTTGCTAATAATTATTTATTTTCCTTTTCACTTTGCTTTAAGCCAAATTGCAGATATGCCTTGGGATAAGAGGGTGAACATGCTCGGAGTATCACAGCTGCACTCAGGTTAGCTCGTGTAGAGAGTACACCCGAGGCCTTGACACAGCCTTCGCCAGCTAATCTTCTAGTTACACGGTCTGGAGGATCAGGGAACGCCCTTGATTTGGTAGCCAGCCAGTCTCTGCAGATTCAACCTCCGACCACACAGCCTTCGCCGACCTAGCCTCAGCTGTGACATCCCGGAGTCCCAGATCGACTATAGAGAGGAAAGTGAATGAGGTTATATGCAGAACTTACACCCTTGCCTTGCATGAGGCCTTTTGATGGGTTGGGGCCCATCAGAAGTAAAACCGTGAGGCCCGTGGGCCAAAGCGAACAATATCATGCATGCGTGAAGGGTGGGCGTTACAGAATGGTATCAGAACCGACTCTCGATTAGTTCGAGTGTGGATCCCCTACCGTGGCCTGGTGCAAGTGGGCGGGTCTCCATGTGGGCTAGCCAAGAGGGCTGGCAGGCTACAGCATGGTTCAAAATCTCGGTCTCAGTCGCGGTATCGGCCTGGCCGAAAAATCGATATGATATCGGTATCGGTCGCGGGTATCGATCCGTCACGGTCATCGCGGTATGAATTTTTTTTAATCCAAAAAAATTCGCAAAAATATCCAAAAAATACAGATTATTAGAAAATGCTAAAAAAATAATATTTGTTTCCATTAATAACAGCAATAAATCAAAATCTCGGTCACCTTAAGTTATGAATCCTGTCTGTGTCGCAGTTCACTGTCTTTTCCAGTATTTCATATAATGCAAACATTATTGATGCTCATGATCAATTTATTAGTGTAAAATATAAGAAAATAAAGATAACATATTAATCATCATTTAATGCTAACTTAATCATCAAATAAAGTTGTGAGATTCAAGACCTTGAAGATTAGTGACTGAGATAGATAAATCATAAAGCACTTGGGCATCAAAATGTTCATAGTTTACCTGAAATTAGAGGGGGACTAGTGGAGAGTAAAGACTGATGAGTAGATGTAGATCTATCATCTACACACTATTAATAAGCCATTAAGCCTTTGGTACCACAAATATCCTAACAAGTAACAACAATAATTTTTTGGAAAACAAAAATTAATAAAATCATTTGAAAATCCTAAATATATAGATCTAAATAAGTATGTAGATCAATCATTTACACACCATACAATGATCATGAATCATTAAAAGAACATATTTATGATGAAATCCCCAAAAAATGATATATTATAATTCAAATATTAAAAAATCCGAAAAAAAAGTTAAAAATCATATGTAATAGTAGATCTAGTATGAAAGTATGTAGATCTAACTTCTAAGTGAAGAAAACAACACAAGTGACAAACCTCCATGCTTCATCTATAAAAATAAAAAATAAAAATAAAAATAAAACATGATAAAATGTTTTAAGTTGATTTTCTCTTACCTTAGATAATATTTTCTTCAAAAAACAAAAGTGAGATTTGAAAATATGCAAGAGAGATGTGTGATGGAGTGTGGCTGCTGCTATGGGTAGTAAGGAGATGAAAAGAGAGAAGAAGAAGATGAAGATGGGGGGAAAATGAAAAAATTAGGGTTTTCACCATTTTTGACATATCTTGGCCGATATTTTGAAAATATCGGCTGAGATATTGGTTCCACCGAAATGACCAAAATCTCGGCCGATTTTGGCGATTTTTACCAAGACCGATATCTCAGTGAGATATCGTCTTGGTATCGGCAGATACCGGTTCATATCGGCCGATATGAACCGGTATCGGCCGATTTTTTCAATCATGGGCTACAGAGACTAGCAGGCTACTGCACAGGGACGTGCAGTCTTAAGGGGGGTGGATTGTGACATCCCGGAGTCCCACATCGACTATAGAGAGAAAAGTGAATGGGGTTATATGTAGAGCTTACACCCTTACCTTGCATGAGGCCTTTTGATGGGTTGGGGCCCATCAAAAGCAAAACCGTGAGGCCCATGGGCCAAAGCGGACAATATCATGCATGCGTGTAGGGTGGGGCGTTACATCAGTCGTCCCAGCCTCCGTCGAGTCCTCATATAGTCAGGAGTAGCATAGGTGAGAAAATTATGACATTTTAAAATCTTGAATTCACCTCAATTTAATGGTTTGTGTTCACTAACTCATTTAGCATTGTCATATTAACAGCATCAGCCCCAGTCTCAGAGGTTTCGAGCCGTGTAAGGGGTGTTACGCGAGGGAAGAATACGACCAAGCTAAGGAGATAGCTGGGTCATAACATCCTAGTCCCGATCCCCATCTCCAGTTTTAGGCCAGAAGGGGAACATGCCCCATCAATGGTTAACCATCTTAGGTTAGCCATTAGAGAGGTTGCCCCAGTCACGCCCCATGGTTGGAAGAAGCTTGACAGTGGGATCAAGCTTGCCGTCATTGCTGCAGTTCAGGTAAACTGAAACGAGAAATATCAACCAAACTGATTATAGTTGTGCTCCTCATTACAATATCTGATTATATTTTGTTATTACTAATCTTTATATGGCTCTCCCTAATTGCAGCAAATTTTTGATATCGCGGACTACGAGGGTGATATGCAGCTAAGGGCGGACATTGACTGCCAATGAGGGGTTTTGTATAGGAGTTGGAAGTACAAGCTGCATAGTCACTATCTCGAGTTGTTGGAGCAGGGGGTTCCCAGACCCCAGGACCACCCGGCAGAAGGTTGTGATCTAACTGACTGGCAATTGATGGTCTCGTAGCGCTGGGAATCACCAGCCTGGAAGGTAACTTTTGGATGTTATCTACAACAATTAATTATATTCCAACGTAATTCTATTAGTAATGATTTTATAAATGATTGGTATTGCATTATTAATTTTCTGCGTAGGCGAAGTCGAAAAAAGCTCAACAGAGTCAAGCCAAGCTGCCATATAATCATACTAGTGGCTCCAGGTCGATCATTTGCATAGAGGATGTCTCTGATGGTACTAATTATATTCATATGAAGAAACTTGATTAAGTTTATTAATTTATCAATATGTCGCTAGGTTCATATCTAATACAAAGTTATTTCAAATGACAGATTGCACATAATGCCGGTCAAGCGCCGCTTATTACTCAGTTCTTCCATAATACCCACTACAGACAAAAGAGTAATGAGTGGGTAAATGTGGTGGCTCAGCAGAGACATGTACGTTTGCTAATAAATCAATTATGATCAATAATTTCATAAAAGCATTCTAAATCCCTTATTGATTTAAATGGCATGAGGCCTTGGTGCAACGGACTGAGGAGTAGTCGCAGCCCTCTGTCACAGCTCCGATGACTGAGGAGCAAATTGTTGTTGGGATATATACGAGGACCTCTTCATCTTCCACACAGTCTCGGGCACCGCATCATGAGGTAATAGTCGTGTAAGAGCAACTAGCTGAGCAGGCTAGAAGGCAGGCTGAGCAGAACAGGAGGACACGTGCAATTAAGGCCCTCATTCAACAGTTGGTAGCAGCGGCAGTGATAGATCCGACCAGCTATTTAAACAACACGAGAGGGACCACTTTTGCTGGTGAAGGCTCAGCTACTGGAGATCATGATGCGACCCTTTGGTTACTAGATTATTCTCTTGAAATTTTAACATAATAATTAGTCAAAATTTATAAACACTAAAAATGTAGCATTTTTAACACCTCGAAATGGGATACGGCACTCAAAACTGGTACGAGCACTTCGTTTAAGGGTAGAGTAACTTGACGGAACTCATGATTCACAAATAGAACTCCTGGTAAGACAATTAGAGGCGAAAACATAAGATTTTCCAACACTTATGCTCGAAAACGGCCAGCCGGGGGTCCGAAAAAGGAAACAGCCCCCAAAAAATTCAAAAATTGGCACGAGCACTTTGGTCGAGGGTAGAGTAAATTTTAGGAACTGACGGTTCGCAAATTAGACTCTCAGTTAGAAAATTAGAAGCGAGAACATAGGATTTTCCAACACTTAGGCTCAAAAACGGCCCGCCGGGGGTACGAAACGGAAAACAGCCCCAGGATAAATAAAAAACATGCATGAGCACTTCGCTCGAGGGTAGAGTAACCAGTAGGAACTGACGGTTCACAAATAGGACTCCTAGTTAGAGAATTATAAGCGTAAACATAGGATTTTCTAACACTTAGGCTAGAAAACGGCCCGCCGGGGGTCCGAAACGGGAAACGGCCCCCGGAAAAATCAGAAACCGGCATGAGCACTTCGCTCGAGGGTAGAGTAACTTGATGTAACTGACGGTTCGCAAATAGGACTCCCAGTTAGAGAATTAGAAGCGAAAACATAAGATTTTCCAACACTTAGGCTCGAAAACGGCCCACCGGAGCTCCGAAACGAGAGATGGCCCCCGGAAAAATTGGAAACTGGCATGAGCACTTCGCTCGAGGGTAGAGTAACCTGTAGGAACTAACAGTTCTCAAATAGAACTCCCAGTTAGAGGATTAGAAGCGAAAACATAGGATTTTCCAACACTTAGGCTCGAAAACGGCCCGTCGGCTTTCCGGAGTGGAAAACAGTACGCGGAAAAACCAGAAACTGGCACGGGCACTTCGCTCGAGGGTAAAGTAACTTGACAAAGCTGACGATTCGCAAATAGGACTCCCGATTAGAGAATTAGAAGCGAGACATAGGATTTTCCAACACTTAGGCTCGAAAATGGCCCGTCGGGGGTCTAAAACGGGAAACGGCCCCCGGAAAAATAAAAAACCGGCACGAGCACTTCGCTCGATGATCGTACCCCAAGTGTAGGGTTGACACGATTGTAGTAATGACCGGTAAAACCGGATCAATCCATAGGGAGCCAAAGATCGCGATGTACCTGTCCTATTGGAAAACTAGTGCTAGCCTATCAAAAATCTATAAAAATCACAAATCCTACTTTAATTAAAAATTAATTACAGATATGAATGAAATTAATTACAACCCGATTTAAAGAAAAATTCTAAACTAGAAACTTAGTCTAATAAAACTATACTAAAAACTGCATCCACCATAACAATAATCAGAAAACCAATTGGAAATGTTAAAAATTCAGAAATAATTAAATTTAAATTCAAGATTGAATGGAAGCCTTGCAATCTAAGGGTCAGGGTTCAGTTGTTTTCGAAATACTAAAAATATGGGCGATTTCATTAAGGACCCAAAATCTGAAAAATCAGATTTATTAATATTTGAGAAATTTATAAAAGACTCTAGTCTCCTTCAATTATTTTAGGTATTTAGCAGCCTTTCAGCATGCAATGTATCATTAAAAAATATGGCTTAAAAAAGACATAAATAATGATAATAGATTAATAAATTGAAAATTAAATTTTGAATTAAAATTGCTCACCCATAAAATCAATTAAAATAAATCAACTTACACCCTTTCTCCTTAGATTACAAGTAGAATATCTACCTCTCCATACTTCTTCTTCTTCCTTCACACATCAATTTTTTTTCTTTGGCCTCGTATAATAGGTGAGTGAGAGATGTAGAAATGGAGAGAGAGAGAGAGAATGAGAGATGGAAAGTAGTTAATGGGGGAGAGAAAGAGATGGGACGTCAGGTGGTGTGTAGATGAGAGAGAGAGAGATTTAAAAAGAGCTAATGGGAGAGAATAAAGAGAGAAAAATTAGGGAGGGAGATTCACGTGAGAGAGTGGAGATGGGAGAGAAAGAAAGAGAGAGAAAAAAGGAAAAAAATAAATTTCAAAGACGTGAGGGATAGAGATGGGGTTGTGTGAGAGAGAGAAAAAATAGAGAAGAGGGAGTTAGAGATTGAGAGGGAGAGAGAGATATCAAGGGGAAGGATCTTCTTACAGTGTGGACGTCCAACTCTTTGGGTAATTCAAAGATTTGAATATTTTCAAATCTTAGAATTTCTTTGGTTAGAATCCTACTTGTAGATAATCTTTCCAAGAGTCTTGGTCTCTTTGAGATTTAAATTTGCTCTAACTTGCTTTGCCAAGATCTTCTAAATAAACTTGGATTCTTCTTATCATTGCAACGCTCCACACATGGGCCCACATTGGTTTGAGAAATTCTCAAATCTGAAATTCAAACTTGTTGCATAAATTGACTGAAGATGGCCCCCATAATGAGGTGCACCCCTTGAATTTGAGATGGCCTGGACGTCCATGTTGGCATGGGATTTTTTTTTCTTTATTTCCACTTCACTCTTTATCTCATTCCTCCTTTGCTTTGAATTTGAGTTTGAATTTTACATGGGATCTTCTCATCACTTGGAATGAAATTCTGAACTTTTTTTCTTCTTCTCAATTGGGTCCCACCATGGCTGCCCCTACCTTAGGATTTTCACCCAATGTGGTTGGGTCTCACGGTGGGTCTTCTGAAAAATTTAATTTCTCTTCTTGCAGGCCCTAATTTTTGAATTTCTACAAAAACGATTAAAACTAATTCAGGAACAATAATTTTTATTAAAAGGATTGATGTCATGCATGGTGCCCAAAAATGCAAAATATGATAATTTCACCAAGACATGCATTTTTATGAGAATTTTACTTAGATTCAACCAACAGAATCTAATTACATGATTTTGTGAAAATTTATGAATTCAATGCATTTTATTTTAATTAAGTCCACAAATTTATATGAATTAATTAGTTAAATATGTGATATTGTGACTTATCACTCAAGGGTAGACTAACTTGACGGAACTGACAGTTCGCAAATAGGACTCCCGGTTAGAGAATTAGAAGCAAAAACATAGGATTTTCCAACACTTAGGCTCGAAAACGGCCCACCGGGGCTCCGAAACGAGCGACGGCCCCCAGAAAAATTGGAAACTGGCACGAGCACTTCGCTCGAGGGTAGAGTAACATGTAGGAACTAATACTTCGCAAATAGGACTCCCGGTTAGTGGATTAGAAGCGAAAACATAGGATTTTCCAACACTTAGCTAGAAAACGGCTTGTTGGGGGTCCGGAAAGGGAAACGGCCCCCGAAAATATCAGAAACCGGCATGAGCACTTCGCTCAAGGGTAGAGTAACTTATAAGAATTAATGGTTCGCAAATAGGACTCCCGGTTAGAGAATTAGAAGAGAAAACATAAGATTTTCCAACACTTAGACTATAAAACGGCCTGTCGGGGGTCCGGAACAGGAAACGGCCCCCGGAAAAATTGAAAACCGTTACAGGCACTTCGCTCGAGGGTAGAGTAACTTGACGAAATTGACGATTCGCAAATAGAACTCCCGGTTAGAGAATTAGAAGCCAAAATATCGATTTTTCCAACACTTAGGCTCGAAAACCGCTCGTCGATGTTCGAAACGGGAAACGGACCCTTGAAAAATCAAAAATCGGCACGAGCACTTCACTCGATGATCATGCCCCAAGTGTAGGGTCGACACGATTGTACTAATAACAGGTGAAATCGGGTCGATCCACAGGGAGCCAAAGATCGCGATGTAGCTGTCCTATTGGAAAACTAGTGCTAGCCTATCAAAAATCTATAAAAATCACAAATCCTACTTTAATTAAAAATTAATTACAGATCTGAATAAAATTAATTACAACTCAATTTAAAGAAAAATTCTAAACTAGAAACTTAGTCTAATAAAACTATACTAAAAACTGCATCCATTATAAAAATAATCAGAAAAACAATTGGAAATGTTAAAAATTCAGAAATAATTAAATTAAAATTCAAGATTGAATGGGAGCCTTAAAAATAATCAGAAAAACAATTGGAATTTGACCGTTGGATGTTGGTCGACCGAACTCCATGTTGTCGGTTAACCGACAATAGTTCTGTTGGAGCATTTTTTTTCTCTATAAAATGAACTCTTCCTTGGGATTTGTGCCAATACTTTTGAGACTTTTGAGGGCCAAGGAATGTGGGACATCCATGCTAGGCTAGAGGGAAGCTAGGAGGGGCAAACCAACTTGTCAAACCTTTGATTCTTGAATGGGTTTGCTCCTCTTATCTTTATTTTATTCATGCTTGTCTTTAAATCTTTGATTTCTTAAACGGCATGACTAAAAGTGTTCAAATGTTGAGTGTTTAAACATGATTTGATTTTAAAACATGTTTATCATTCTAACTTCATCATTTGATTAAGAAAACTCACATGTTAGACATTTATTGTTTTCTTTCAAAAGCATGTGTATCCATTCTATCTCATATCATTTATGAGCTTTGATTTTCAAAAGAGATAGAAGTAGATTTAAAGGCATCTGTATCATTTATTGATCTTTGCATTTATCATGCATGTGTCTTAGTTTAATTATCAATTTCATATCAGCCTATGTCAAGAGGCATTTATGTGTATTCACTTGCATCTCATAGCATGCTTGTTTAGGCATAGTTTTTGAGATTAAAAAACTTGTTGTAAAGGTTTATGCTTAGCCTATTGAAAAGCATATGAGGTTGTATAGGTTAATGCTTAGCCTTGAGTAAAAAGCATTTGTGTTGTAACGTTGGAGGTTAGCCTAAACCTTAAAACTGATAGTGGAACACCGGTAGAAATACCGGAGTGGATGTAGGCATGATTAGCCGAACCACTATAAATTTCTTTGTTATGGTGATTGTGTGGATGATGCGCTTAAATTTATTCTTTTCTTATCAATGTCAACTTTGATTGTATTCATTAGTTTTTTACTTGGTATTAGACCTTTGATCAATAATCAACTTAATGAACTATCAAAACATAATTGATATTGGTTTAAAGAAGAATTGGGCATTGGAATTGAGTGTACCCTATTCACAACCCCCCCCCCCCCCCCTCTAGGGTTCGGTTCTGGACTTTCAATTGGTATCAGAGCCTAGGTGCTCTTGTCTAGGTCTAACTAACCTTGAGAGAATCCTAGAGTATTTTCACTAGTTGCCATTATGCAAACTTATTTGGGAGAAGGAAATGCTATAAATAGACCACCTTGTTTAATGGAACACATTATCGCTACTGGAAAATTTGAATGCAAGTGTTTTTAGAATTTCAAAACTTATATGTTTGGAATATCATAGAAGAAGGCTATCATCCTCCTACTATCACTGAGCAAGACACGGAAGGATATGTCATCTCCATTAAACCAAAGCCTAAGAGAGAATGGACTTAAGGAGAAAATGATAGAGTTAATTTAAATGCTAAGGCAAAGAATTCTTTGTATTGTGTCTTATCTCAAAAGGAGTTTAATAGAGTAGTCAATTGCAAAACGGCTAAGGAAGTTTGAGATACCTTAGAGACTACTCATGAAGGAACGGATCAAGTCAAGATAGCTAAAATTCAAATGTTGACATCTAAATTTGAAGATATCAAGACGCTCGAGGAAGAAACATTTGATGAATTCTATTCTAAATTCATGGAGATTGTCAACTCTCTTATAGGTCTAGGAGAGAAAATGGATGAGTCCAAGGCTGTGAGGAAAATCTTAAGATCTCTTCCTAGAAGGTTCAAACCCAAGATTGTAGCCATAGCGGAAAGCAAAAATGTTGACAAAATTAAACTTGAAGAGCCAAGAGGAAATCTCCTTACCTATGAACTAGATCTAGAAGTTCCCAGCAAAAAGAAAGGAGTAGCCTTTTCATCTCAATTAGAGGAAAGTGAGAGTGATGATGAGAGTGATGATGACAATGCCTAGTTTGTTAAAAAATTTAAAAAATTCTTTAGAAACAACAAGAGTAATAGAAATTCAGATAAATCTAAAAGTCCTAGATTCCAAAGAAATTCCAAAGGATCCCTTAAGAAGGATGTTCAATGTTACAATTGCAAGGGGTTTGGTCACATTGCTCAAAATTGCTCTACTCCCAAAGAATCTGAAAAGGGAGATAGGAAAGGTAAAAAAGTTTTAAACATAACTTGGGATGAAGAAGATGAAGGTAGTGATCATAATGAATCTCAAGATGATGAAGATGAAAATTCCCCTAATTGGCTTCTCTTTACATCTATTGAAGAAGACAATGAGCATAATAGTCTAATAGATGAAACATTAGGGAAAGAGCAACTAAATGATGAAATTAATGAAATTCAACAAGCCTATGATGAACTATATGAAAATTGGGAAATCATGATTAAGAAAAACAGAATCTTAAAAGAAGAAACCAAAAGGCTTGTGATTATTATGAAAGATGAAAGAAGAACTTTAGAATACAAGATGACTACATTAAATGAGAATCTTGCTCATGCTCAAAAGGAAATTCATAATTTACAATCCAAACTTGAATCTAGTCAACTTGAAACAAACTCCCTTCAAATGAAGCTCACTATAGGAAAATTTGTTGTTGATAAATTCACATTAGGTAATGACAAGTTTTACCAAATGTTGGATATGCATAAAAATTTTGAAGACAAGAATGGGTTAGGTATTGAAGGTTCCTCTAGCAAAAACAAAAATGATTTTCAAAACTTCACTAGGACCTTTCATAAACCTATGGATGAGAAAAACTATACTTCTAGATGTACTTGCTACTTTCGCAATCGTAGTGGACATTTAGTTCCTAATTGCTCATACAAAATTAGAATGTCCTTAGAAAATTCCACTAGAGTGCCTTTTAAGTTTATTCCCAGGATCATTCCTCTTAAATCTCCTTTGTCTAGTTGGATTATTAAAGATAGAACTTTTAAGAGCCTTTTTGCTCAAACTACCTTGAAGGCTAAGGAGAATCCTACTTGGTTCTTAGATAGTGGTTGTTCCAAACATATGACAGGAGACCGATCTAGATTCAGCTCGATCGTGGATTATGATGGAGGAAATGTATCTTTTAGAGATAACAGTAAAACTCAAATCATTGGCAAAGGATGTGTTAAAGGAGATCAAATGCCAAACTTAAATGATGTTTTTTTAGTGGAAGGATTGAAGCATAATCTTCTTAGCATAAGTCAACTTTGTGACAAAGGAGACAAGGTTATTTTTTATAGTCAATCTTGCAAAGTTGTTGATGATAAATCCAATCAAGTCATTCTTACTGGATCTAGAACTAAAGGAAATATCTATATGATAGAAGAACGTGATGAAAATGAGTCTAGGTACTTGATAACAAAAGATCAAGAAAATTACCTATAACATCAAAGGTTGGGTCACATAAACTTCAAGCTAATGAGGATCTTCTCGAAGAATGAAATTGTGAGAGGAATTCCTAAGTTGGGTGATAAAAAATCTGATATCTATAAAGCCTGTCAACTAGGGAAAGAAATCAAGAAAAGCTTCAAAGGTTTAAAGGATATATCATCCTCGCATCCTCTTGAATTAATCCATATGGACTTGATAGGGCCTGCACCTGTACAGAGTATTGGAGGAAAGAAATTTATTCTAGTTATTGTAGATGATTATTCTCGATTTGGATGGATTGTTTTTCTTCATACTAAATCAGATGTCGTAGAAAATATCATTAGAATTTTCAAAAAGATTCAAGTTGAAAAAGATTGCAAAATTCATAAGATTAGAAGTGATCATGGAGGTGAGTTTGAAAATGAAAAATTTGCCAAATTTTGTGATACTCATGGCATTGATCACCAATTCTCTGCTCCAAAAACACCTCAACAAAATGGAGTAGCTGAAAGGAGAAATAGAGTGATTCAAGAAATGGCTAGGACTATGCTCAATGAAAAGCATCTATCTCGCAATCTATGGGTTGAAGCTGTTAACACTGCCTATTATCTTATAAACAGACTCTATCTAACAAAAAACACCAACAAAACCCCCTATGCACTTTACTTTGGAAGAAAACCTAATTTGGGGTATTTGAAAGTGTTTGGTAGCAAGTGTTACATCTTAAGAGATAAAGAGCAATCGGAAAAACTTGAGCCTAAGTCTGATGAAGGAATTTTTCTAGGATACTCTGACAAAAGTAAGGCTTATAGATTATTCAATCATAGAACCATGACAATAATGGAATCAACTCATGTTGTTATTGATGAATCAAATCAAATTGGAAAAACATTACAAGACGACGATGAAGCTGAAATTACCATTGAACCATCTATTCCCAAAGAAAAAGAAAATGTCCTTCCATCTACAGTTATTATACCAACCAGATTAATGAAGAATCATCCCTTGGATAATGTTATTGGAAACATCAAAAGTGGGGTTATGACTCGGAGACAAGTTTAAAATTTATGTAATCATTACTCTTTTGTTTCTCAAATCGAGCCCAAGAATTTTTCTGAGGCCGAATCTAAATTCGAATGGATGGAGGCAATGCAAGAAGAACTAAGTCAATTTAAGAAGAACGATGTTTGGGATCTTGTTCCTCTACCTAACGAAAAAAAATCCAATAGGAACAAAGTGGATTTTTAAGAACAAGTCAGATGAATCTGGAAATGTTATAAGGAACAAGGCAAGATTAATTGCCAAAGGATATGCTCAAATAGAAGGAGTTGACTTTGAAGAAACCTTTGCTCCTGTAGCTCATTTGAAATCCATACGAATATTATTGGCATATGCTAGTAGTATGGGAATCAAATTATTTCAAATGGATGTTAAGAGTGCTTTCCTAAATGGTGAAATTGAGGAAGATGTGTATGTAACACAACCAGAAGGCTTTGAAGATCCTCATCACCCTGAATATGTGTACAAACTCAAGAAAGCTCTTTATGGATTAAAACAGGCACCAAGGGCGTGGTATGAAAAATTCACTAACCATTTGATTGAAAATAAGTTTAATTGTGGCAAGGTTGACAAGTCTCCCTTTATTAAAAAGATTGATCAAGACATTCTTGTTGCTCAAATTTATGTTGATGATATAGTCTTTGGATCTACTTCAGATAAACTTGCTCAAGGATTTTCAGAGTTAATGAGTTCCACATTTGAGATGAGTTTGGTCGGTCCCCTGCAATTTTTTCTTGGACTTCAGGTTAATCAGACTGAAAAGGGTATTTTCCTTAGTCAGTCCAAATTTGCCATAGAAATTGTCAAGAAGTTAGGATTAGGAAACTCCAAGACTAGTTGTAATCCCATGGGATCTACATCTAAACTTTCCAATGACCCTCAAGGCAAAAAGGTAGACCAAAAATTCTACAAAAGCATGATAGGAAGCTTACTTTACCTTACTGCCAGTAGACCGGACCTTTCTTTTAGTGTTGGGATATGTGCTAGGTACAAATCTGATCCTTGTGAATCTCACCTCAAAGCTGTCAAACGTATCATCAAATATATTCATGGGACTACTAATTATTGTATTTGGTATCCTAGTGATTCAACATTACAATTGATTGGATATAGTGATGCTGATTGGGCAGGATCCATAGATGATAAAAAGAGCACTAGTGGCTCCTGCTACATAGGAAACTTTTTAGTTGCTTGGCACAGTAAAAAACAGAATTCAGTTTCCCTATCCACTGCAGAAGCTGAATACGTAATTGTAGGAAGTTGTTGTGCTCAATTGTTGTAGATGAAATAAACTCTTTTAGATTATAATGTTCCACAACAATGTATGCCTATCATGTGTGATAACTCTAGTGCCATTAGTATCTCCAAAAATCCTGTGCAACATTCACGCACCAAGCATATTGACATTCGGTATCATTTTCTGCGTGATCATGCTGGTCAAAGCATAATAGAGTTACTTTTTGTCCCCACTGATGCTCAATTGGCTGATTTCTTTACAAAACCCCTTGGAAATGAACGTTTTATCAATTTGAGACATCAATTGGGCATTGGCCCTTACCCTGATCATTAATTCCTTGTAGTTCAAAACACTTGTACCTACATATCACTTTTATCATGTATTATAAACAGGTGCTACTAACAAGGTTTGTCTTCTTCTTTTTTTTTTTTAAAAGGGCTAAATCCTTTGCAATTAGATGTCAAAGGGGGAGAAATATAGACAAATTGGCAAATATCATTTCATCTCTGGCCTTGATTGAGGGGGAAAAGTGATCTTCTAACTAGTGGAGAGAAAGCTTTCTGGCACAAGTTGAGGAGGAGCAAAGATATAGACGATTGCTTCATTGCTCCCGCAAAGAAAATCCAAATGCTCCTTAATATCCAAAGCTCCTAAAAAATCCAAAGAAGAAGTTGTCCAAAGCTTCATTGAATGAAGAGATAGAATCAAGCTTCAAGAGTTGCCATCAAATTGCAAAGGGGGAGATTGTTAGGGTTCTCATTAGTTTGCAATTTGATTGGATACATTCATTTTCATTTAGTTTGATCTCTCATACTACTTCATTTTTGGAATCTTCATGCATCACTTGTTCTTAATCTTATCATCTAAAAGTTCTTTAGTAAAAGCTTGCTCAAACATGTTTTGATTTTCTCTTTAAAAACTATTTTTATCAAACATGTTTGTCCTTAGTCTAGCCTACTTCTCCAAGACCAAAAACTCCCTTTTTAAAATCATTTTTTTAAGTCTTTAAAAATTCAGGGATGGTCGGTCAATCGAGCTCTTGTCGGTCAACTGTCGGATCCAATTCCAGAATGTAATAACAGTGCATCAGGGAACGTCAGTCAGCTTGTCGGTCTAGTGTCGGTCAGCTGTCGGTCGACCGAACTCCAGTTCGATGAACCGACACCTTTACAACGGTTTCCATATTTTGAAAATATGACCGTTGGAATTTGATTGTTGGATGTCGGTCGACCGACAATAGTTCCGTTGGAGCATTTTTTTTTCTCTCTATAAAATGAACTCTTCCTTGGGATCTGTGCCAATACTTTTGAAACTTTTGAGGGCCAAGGAAGGTGGGACATCCATGCTGGGCTAGAGGGAAGCTAGGAAGGCAAATCAACTTGTCAAGCCTTTGATTCTTGAATGGGTTTGCTCCTCTTATCTTTATTTTATTCATGCTTGTCTTTAAATCTTTGATTTCTTAAAAGGCATGATTAAAAGTGTTCAAATGTTGAGTGTTTAAACATGATTTGATTTTAAAATATGTTTATCATTTTAACTTCATCATTTGATTAAGAAAACTCACATGTTTGACATTTATTTTTTTCTTTCAAAAACATGTGTAGCCATTCTATCTCATATCATTTATGAGCTTTGATTTTCAAAAGAGATAGAAGTAGATTTAAAGGCATATGTATCATTTATTGATCTTTGCACTTATCATGCATGTGTCTTAGTTTAATTATCAATTTCATATCAACCTATGTCAAGAGGCATTTATGTGTATTCACTTGCATCTCATAGTATGCTTGTTTAGGCATAGTTTTTTAGATTAAAAACCTTGTTGTAAAGGTTTATGCTTAGCCTATTAAAAAGCATATGAGGTTGTATAGGTTAATGCTTAGCCTTGAGTAAAAAGCATTTGTGTTGTAAGGTTGGAGGTTAGCCTAAACCTTAAAATTGATAGTGGAACACCGGTAGAAATACCGGGAGTGGATGTAGGCATGATTGGCCGAACCACCATATATTTCCTTGTTATGGTGATTGTATGGATGATTCGCTTAAATTTATTCTTTTCTTATCAATGTCAACTTTGATTGTATTCGTGAGTTCTTTACTTGGTATTTAGACCTTTAATCAATAATCAAGTTAATGAACTATCAAAACATAATTGATATTGGTTTAAAGAAGAATTGGGCATTGGAATTGAGTGTACCCTATTCACCCCCCCCCCCCCTCTAGGGTTCAATTCTGGACTTTCAAACATACCCAATCTGCCTTTTATGATTTTTTTAATATTCTGGGCCCCACCTGTAAAATAAGGACCGTTCATATTCTTCAGAAGCACAAACATGGTCATGTATCCAATTTTCAACCATTGATGTTGCTTGGATGTTAAGATATCATCAAACAATCTACAACCCATTCAAAGATTCACCTGTGAAAAGTTATGCTAGTAATAAATAGTGGAATCTGATCCACATGTGAGTCATTTACATATGTAAATGACTCACATGTTGGTCATTTACACATGTGAATCACTTTCACAGGAAACAAACGACCCCTAAGGACCCAAAATCTGAAAAATCAAATTTATTAATATTTAAGAAATTTCTAAAAGACTTTAGTCTCCTTCGATTATTTTCAATAATTAGCGGCCTTTATGCATGCATTTTATCATTCAAAGATAAGGCATAAAAAAGACATAAATAATGAAAATAGATTAATAAATTGAAAATCAAATTTTGAATTAAAATTGCTCTCCCATAAAACCAATTAAAATAAATCAACTTACACCATTTCTCCTTAGATTACAAGTAGAACATCTACCCCTCCATCCTTCTACTTCTTCTTCCTTCACACATCAATTTTTTTTTCTTTGGCCTCGTATAATAGGTGAGTGAGAGATGTAGAAGATGGGGAGAGAGAATGAGAGATGGAAAGTAGTTAATGGGGGAGAGAAAGAGATGGGACGTCAGGGGGTGTGTAGATGAGAGAGAGAGATATTTAAAAAGAGTTAATGGGAGAGAATAAAGAGAGAAAAAGTAGGAAGGGAGGGAGATTCACATGCGCGAGTGGAGATGGGAGAGAAAGAAAGCGAGAGAAAAAAGGAAAAAATAAATTTCAAAGACGTGAGGGATTGAGATGGGGTTGTGTGAGAGAGAAAAAATAGAGATGAGGGAGTTAGAAATTGAGAGGGAGAGAGATATATCAAAGGGAAGGGTCTCTCTCAGTGTGGACGTCCAACTCTTTGGGTAATTCAAAGATTTGAATATTTTCAAAACTTAGAATTTTTTTTGTTAGAATCCTACTTGTAGATAATCTTTCCAAGTGTCTTGGTCTCTTTGAGATTTAAATTTGCACTAACTTGCTATGCCAAGATCTTCTAATTAAACTTGGATTCTTCTTATCATTGCCACTCTCCACACATGGGCCCACATTGGTTTGAGAAATCCTCAAATCTGAAATTCAAACTTGTTGCATAAATTGAATGAAGATGGGCCCATAATGAGGTGCAACCCTTGAATTTGAGATGGCCTGGACGTCCATGTTGGCATGGGATTATTTTTTTTCTTTATTTCCTCTTCATTCTTTATCTCATTCCTCCTTTGCTTTGAATTTGAGTTTGAGTTTTGCAAGGGATCTTTTCATCACTTGGAATGAAATTCTGAACTTTTTTTCCAACACTGTGGCTCGAAAAAGGCCCGTTTGTTGTCTGGAACAGGAAACAGCCCCCAGAAAAATCAGAAACCAGATGAGCACTTCGCTCAAGGGTAGAGTAACTTGACGAAAATAATCGTTCGCAAATAGGAATCCCGACTAGAGCATTAGAAGCAAAAACATAGGATTTTCCAACGCTTAGACTCGAAAACGGCCTGCCGAGGGTCCGAAACGGGAAACGGCCTCCGGAAAAATCGAAAACCAGCATGAACACTTCGCTCGAGGGTAGAGTAACTTGACGGAACCGACGGTTAGCAAATAGAACTCCCAGTTAGAGAGTTAGAAACGAAAACATAGGATTTTACAACAAGTAGGCTTGAAAATGGCCCGCCGAGGGTCTGGAATGGGAAACGGCCCCAGGAAAAATCGAAAACCGGCACGAGCATTTCGCTCGAGGGTAGAGTAACTTGACGGAACTGACGGTTCGCAAATAGGACTCCTGAATAGAGAATTAGAAGCGAAACATAGGATTTTCCAAAACTTACGATCGAGAATGGCCCACCGGGGGTCCGGAACGGGAATGGCCCCTGGAAAAATTGGACACTGGCAAGAGCACTATGCTCAAGGGTAGAGTAACTTGACGGAATTGACGGTTCGCAAAAAGGACTCCCGGTTAGAGAATTAAAAGCAAAAACATAGGATTTTCCAACACGTAGGCTCGAGAACAGCCCGCCGGAGGTCCACAACGAGAAACGGCCCCCGAGAAAATCGGAAACTAGTACGAGCACTTCGCTCATGGGTAGAGTAACTTGATGGAACTGACGATTCGTAAATAGGACTCCCGATTAGAGAATTAGAAGCAAAAAATATGATTTTTTAACACTTAGGCTCGAAAACGGTCCGCCGGGGGTCCACAACGAGAAACGGCCCCCGAAAAAATTGGAAACCAATACGAGCACTTCGCTCGAGGGTAGAGTAACTTGTAGAAACTGACGGTTCGCAAATAGGACTCCAGGTTAGAGAATTAGAAGCGAAACATAGGATTTTCCAACACTTAGGCTCGAAAAAGGCCCGCCAATTGTCCGAAATAGGAAACGGCCCCCGGAAAAATCGAAAACTGGCACGAGCACTTCGCTCAAGGGTAAAGTAACTTGACGAAATAGACTGTTTGCAAATAGGACTCCTGTTAGAGAATTAGAAGCGAAAACATAGGATTTTCCAACACTTGACTCGAAAGCGGCCCGCCGGGGGTCCGGAACAGGAAACGGCCTCCGAAAAAATTGAAAACCGGCACAAACACTTCGCTCGAGGGTAGAGTAATTTGACGGAACTAACGGTTAACAAATAGAACTCCCAGTTAGAGAATTAGAAGCGAATACATAGGATTTTCCAACACTTAGGCTCGAAAACGGCCCCCGGAAGAATCGAAAATCGGCGCGAGCACTTCGCTCGAGGGTAGAGTAACTTGTAGGAACTGACGGTTCCCAAATAGGACTCCCGGTTAGAGAATTAAAAGCGAAAATCTACGATTTTCCAAAATAGGCTAAAAAAGGGCCCGTCGGGGCTCTGAAACGGGAAAAGGCTCCGGAAAAATTGGAAACCGGCACGAGCACCTCGCTTGAGGCAAAATTAACTTGCAGGAACTGACGAATCGTAAATCGGACTCCTGATTAACGAATTAGACCTAAAAACGTTGGATTCTTAACACTTAGTCTCGAAAATAGGCCATTGTAGGTCGAAAACGGGAAACGGCCATCGAACAACCCAGAAACCAGCACGAGTACCTTGTTCAATGCCAAAGTAACTTGTAAGAATTGACGGTTAGTGAATTGGACTTCTGGTTAACTAATTAGACACAAAAAATGCCTGATTCTCAACACTTAGGCTGGAAAACAGGCCGCCGAAAAACTTAGAAAAAGATTTATATATATATACATGTTTATCTTTCATTTATAATTTAATTCATTGAAAAGATTCTAATGTTATTTTTTTTTAATTGCAGATTGATGGACGCTTTGGGGTCAGTTGCAGACTTGTGGGGGTGTTTTATTATTTTTAGTTTATTTATATTATTTGTATATGTATATTGGACATTTATATGGGACTGTATCATTATTGATTGTAATATTTATTTAATGAGATGAATGATTTGATGAAAAATGGCGATGGTTTTTTGTTTATTTAGCAACTTTTGTTTGTATACATTTTTTATATTGAATATAGGTACATAAACAGGTTTATTTTTTATACAGGTGTATAAAAAGGTTTACAAGAAATTAAATTGAAAAATCAAATAAATAAAAAAAATACTTTTATTGACGTTTATTTTAGTCGGCAACAGGAAAAAAAGAAAAAAAAACAAAAAAAACTCTTTTACTAACGTTTATTTTCGTCGGCAAAATAAAAAAATAAATAGAAATAAAAAGAGTTTTACCGACTATTATTTTCTTCGGCAAAAGAAAAAAAGAAAAGAAATTAAAAAAAAAACATTTGTTACCGACATAAATAATCGTCGGTAAAAAATGTTTTTATTTTTTATTTATTTTTTTGGTTTTACCGACGAAAAAAACGTCGATAAAACTGTTTTATTTTTTATTTTTTTTCTTTTTTTCTTTTACCGATGAAAAAAAATGGTAAAACTCTTTTTTTTTATTTTTTTTTTTCCGACGAAAATAAACGTTAGTAAAAAAAAATTATTTATTTTTCTTTTTTCTTTTACCGGCGAAAAAAAACGTCTGTAAAACTCGTTTTATTTTTTATTTATTTTTATTTCTTATTTTACCGAGAAAAAAAACATCGGTAAAAAATTCGTTATTTTTATTTAATTTTCCTTTTGATTGTCCCAACGAAAAAAAAACGTTGATAAAAGTTATATTAAATTTTTAGAAAACTAAAATAATTTTACCGACGTTGTTAAAACGTAGGTAAAAGTCAAATAATCGTCAATAAAAATTTTATTTTTGCCGACAGAAAAAAAATTCCTCGATAAATGGTTTTGTCCACAAGTTTTTACCGGCGTCTGGCCCACAAAAATATTTGTATCGGTAAAGGTTTTTACCGACATTCTATTGACTTTTTGTGATGAAAAATTCCATAGCTAAATATGTAAACTGTTGTAGTGATCAAAAAGTTTCCAATCAGTTATAAAATAATTTGATGTGCTAAATATGGTTGACAAAATTGATTTAGTGTCATTTTATAAGTGCATGCTTGTTTATCATTTTATAAGTAAAATTTCACCTATGCTTTACATCTTGTTGTATTTTTATTTTATTTTTTGTCATAAATTCAAATCTTCACATATCTCCTTCTACCATTGTTTTCTTGTGGGAGATGAAAAAATCTAACCTACAATGAGTTTAATCATTTCTGATGTTTTCTTAACAACTTTTATCCCTTCTTGTGCGATAAGATTTAGATGTGGCATATACATTTGTTGTGAAAGATAGCTCCATGTAAATTAAGTTAAAGCACGGATTTTACTAACTCTACTGCGACAATGTTGGAGCTTTGCATTATCTAAAGTTATTGCAATTTTGTTATTTTCAATATTATACTCTCTAATCTTTTCAAGGATAGTAGACCATGTCCTAGCACCAGTGTATGGGAACTCTTGTAATAAAACACGATAATTCTTTACTGCATAATCCAATCACTATCAATATAATGTGTTGTGATTGAAATATACCCCACATTTTTTTTAGAGGTTCATAAATATGAAGTTAATGCCACTTTTCTTGGTATGTTTTAAAAAGTGGCTTTTAAATTCACATTTTCTTTCAAAAAAGTTTTTATTGCAAACTTTTTTTAAAGAAAAAGTGGCACCAGTGTGCGGGAACTCTTGTAAACAAAACACGATAATTCTCTAGTGCATAATCCAATCACTATCAATATAATATGATGTGATTAAAATATACCCCACATTTTGTTTAGAGGTCCATAAATATGAAGTTAATGCCGCTTTTCTAGGTATGTTTTAAAAAGTGGCACCAATGTGTGGGAACTCTTGTAAACAAAACACGATAATTATCTACTGCATAATCCAATCACTATCAATATAATATGATGTGATTGAAATATACCCCACATTTTGTTTAGAGGTCCATAAATTAATACGAAGTTAATGCCACTTTTCTAAGTATGTTTTGAAAAGTGGCTTTTAAATTCACTTTTTCTTTCAAAAAAAAAATTATTAAATCATTTTTTGCTATGACTCTAGAAATCTTCTACCATGAAGGGACAAAGGCATG